>JACEFZ010011536.1:77500-435000 GCA_014155875.1 Cepaea nemoralis
CTTTCTATCATTGCGTCAAGCAATTCAACCCGATATATCTTAATGTATAGTCTGTGCTGTTCTTCGTCTGAACTGTATTGTGTATGTGTTCCATCTATAAATTATCAACATTCTATCACCAAATATGCATATAGCAACTTAAATATATTTATATTTCATCCATTTTACAACAATGAATAAAGTAATATGTGTAAAATATATGATCTAAGTCTATGCGTTCGTGAATGGATGTGAAATATGGATATATACAATTTCGCATAACTAAAAGAAATAAGCACATAAGTTAAAGTAACTAATATTAATAAATACTAGTGTCACTTTATAAAGACTGCACGCATTTCCTCACGAATTTGCAAAGTTCCTGCACAGTTCTCAAAAGTCACTGAACCGTCATTCGCACACAGTGTTGAAGCACTACAAATGTACCGACCACACCCTAAGTCCGTGGATCACTATATGGCATCAGCATGACGACTATCTTCAACATACTCTGCAAATGAATCAAATCAAACAAAATATGTATATATCTGAAATTATACTATGTAACTAATGTATATTTGTATGTTTGTTGTGTAAGTATTGAGATTCTTCTGGCGTGTGTCTATTAATGAAATAATCGATCGGCCTGTGTACTACATGTATGGACGCAAACAAACAACATGAACTGTGATAGCAGATAGGAATGTTTCTTTCTTTCTTTCTTTCTTTCTTTCTTTCTTTCAAATTTATGGTGTCTCTTTTCTGCTATGTATGCCATTATCTGTATATTGTAACTTTGTTGATTTGAAGAATGTCCTAGTTTTCACTCGTGTGTATAATATGTACCACGTATGCTGTAGTGAGATAAGTTTGGTATATCTGGCGCAGACCCAAGTAAAGTAAATAGTGTAAGCAAAGATAAGTGTAATTTGCTTTCTGTAAAATTCTTTGCATTCCTTTAACCAGTTTGTAGAATATTTACCGGTTTGTGAGAAACTATTCTTGACTTGCGAGTGAATGTTTGTAATGGCGCAAGCAGTGAATTTCTTTGTTTGTTAGTACATGTTTGTGACATATTTCTTGACTTCTGTGTGCATGTTTGTAATATGCTTCTTGGCACGTGTGTATTTGTTTGTAATCGCGCAATCAATATGAGATAAAGTTGCTTTACTTAAGATCATCATTTGGAAAATAGACATGGTTACGACGTTCTACAGCCATTGCATAATGGGCTGGATATATAGTTTGTTCACAGTGTATATAACTTTTGTTCTCTCTTTGTGTGGTTTCTAAATGGTGCCATTTGTCGATAGATGAGGTTGTTTGATTGTTTGCTTTTGTTTATCACTCACACTCACGGGAATAAACTTGTTTAATTGAGAATAAACAATCTCGTACTTTTGGATTTGTATACTTTATGAGTATTATGGTGCAAGCATTTTTTGTACTGTCGTGTTGTCTCCCTTTTGTGTTATACAGTGTTTCGTACAGGTTAATGGGTATTGTCTGTTGACAGTTGATGTAACCTGAGTCAATTGCGTACTTTCTTCTTCTTGCGTCTTGTGAACTTTGGGTTCTTGCGAGTGCTCTGGCAAGTCTATATTTACAAGTTACCTTATGGAAACATTTTGTCAATTTTGGAATGTGCCCAATTATTAACCCAGAACATGGGTTTGGTAATACCGCTGCGCATATTTTACCTTCATAATATGGGCATTTTATCATGACCCACGCGGTCTTGTATGTTTCTATAGTACCTCCAAATGTTCTGCACGTAACTCTATTACCTGTGTAGTCTCTGTTATTCACCAGTTTTTGATCGATACCCACGATTGACGCACCCGTGTCCCTAATGCAGGTTGTTAGCGATCCATTTGCCCATGCTTGTTGGATCTTAAGGTTACCTTTTGGGGTATAAACTGCGTTAGCTTCATGTATTTGTTTATTGTGTCGGGTTGAAGAACTATCATTATTATTACGTTCCTTACCTGGTCCGTTGTTGTGATATGGCTCTATGAAAGATGCATGTGTGGCCTCTAAATCATCTGAGTCACTACTAGAAAACATGTATGCGGCATTCGTTTCCTTCCACGCCTTCTTCATCTTACAAAAGCGTGAGGTGTGTCCATACGCTAAACACGGAAAGCATTTGATACTCCTTTTATAAGCATCATAGTTGTTCATCCGTTTAGAGGTGGGGTTTTCCAGGTATGCTTCGTATCCATGGTGACGGTCGCACATTTCTAACAAACCGTGGCTAAGTTTGCAATGTGGGCACTGTGTGAAATGACCCTTTCTATTCCTTTCTGAGTCTGTGTATGTGCTATGATATGGACCTCTATTTCTATGCTGTGCGAATCTGTTACCTCTGCCGTGATTTCTTTCATTCTGAACTCTAGTACTAGCACCAATTATAAGTTCTGGTTGAGTACCATTAGCAAATACGTCGCGATGGGCTTTGTAAAATGCCCCTCCCCGAGCTTCCATCTAAGGGATAGACTTGCATCTGTTCTCCTCCAGATATGTGGACATTGAATCAGGCACTGACGATAGCAGTTTGTCTCGCAACATGAGGTCACGCAGTTTCTCAAAATCAGATGATATATCTTCTGCCTTTAACCACTTGTCAAATAGTGATGACGTTTCAGATACGTAGTCAAGGAACGTCTGATTAGCTTTTGGTGTTTGGGTCTTGAACTTCGTTCTCAACCCAGCAGCGTCAAGACTGAAATGCGATAATACTCTATCACGAATGTATGTGTAGTTGGTCCGTAAGTTCTCTGCAATTAAGTCTACTACCTTTAAACGTTCCAACGCGAGATGACGGTGGAATAAGATGGGACAATCCTGTTCTGGAACCTTGTAAAACTTGACCAGAAGCTTGAAATTAGTAATCCAGGCGGATACCGAATCTCCTTTAGTGAAGTTTTTTTTTTATTAAACCTTGGTAACGTTTAATAGAATCCCCAGCCTTAGCTTGTATTCTCTCTCGTTCGATCTCGGCTTCTCGATTCGATCTCCAAATTCTTAACTTTCAAATTGCCTTCAATTTCCTTGTCTTTTAAAAGTTCTTCGGCCGCTAGTTTTTCTTTTTTAAACGCAAGTTCTTTTTCTTTGGATTCTTTCTCAAATGTAAGTTTATCTCTTTCCAAGGCTAGTTCCCTTCTCTTTTAATTATTTCTGAAATGCAAGCTCTTTTCTCTTGCTTTCTTTTTCTGCAGCTAATCTTTCTTGTCTTTCTTCTCTTTCACGTGCTGCTTGCAATTCTTTCGCTTCTTTCTTTGCCGGTAATCTTTCTTGTCTTTCTTCTCTTTCACGTGCTGCTTGCATTTGTTTTTCTTCCTTCTGTTGAGCTTGGAATTCCTTGAGTTCCTGTTTCGCCCATGCCCTGAGTTCCGGGCCGGTCACACCAGACTTCTCACTTATATCCATAAAATCTTGCAGTGTCGACATGTTGTACTAATGTGCTGCTGCAAATTATATAGCTAAAATACAAAATATATGCGATGCACAATCGACAGGATGCAAATGCGTAGAGAAGATAGCAATAAATGTATCAAAAGTATAAAACGTTGGACGAAATTGTCAAACCAAAATCAACAATGATGTAAAGTGGAATTAACGAGCAAAACAGCAAGCCTGGCGAGAAATAAACACCGTCCTAACTTGTTACAATATGTAAACTCCTGAAATAGGTAGAAAAATGTATAGTCGGTATAAAGAATATCACGCCACAAGAGAAATACACAATTATGAGATAGATAAGCGACTAGTAATGCAGACACACATATCTATTCACATATAACAGAAGAGCCAATGATAACTGACAAATAACAAACGTATATGACTGTAACCACACGACACACGTACCAACGAAACGCGAGGTCGCTACAAACGGAATTCGTAACGAGCTGACGACCGTTAGTATAAAACGTATCCTTGTGCTATATAAACAAGTTTATCTAGCACAATAATAGCCCGCCAACTGCCCGCATCATCATAGTGGAAATAAATCGGCCATCGATATCGTATTAAGTTATAAACGTAACACCCAACTAGAACGCACATATTCACAACAAACAATCAAATATACGGGCCGTTTTCGAAGTACTATAGTAGTGGTATGCTGTCTATCTATGGCGATGATGCAGGTATCCACTTATGCAATATTCAGTGTAATTCCCATAGCGAGAATCGTAGCAATATATAATATGTAGTGACTCGGAAGATACTGTCCGTTGTGAAGTCCGATAGCGTGAAAAGTGTACTGAAAACTGTCCTGTAATAGATCCGTGTGGTAGTGTCCTAGTGACCTGGCGTCAATGTAGTAGTGTAGGTCCAGATGCAAATAAGTCCTGATGGAAGATACGGCGTGCAAAGTCCAAATGAACGTCCCAAATAAAGTCAAGATTTTCTTGAGAATTATGGTGGCGGGAAGCGTAGAGTGGTGGAGGTCAAGTCCATAATGTACTGCATCCATATTGGCATTAAAATTCATGTAAATTACCAGACAAGTGCATAATAAATTTCATAAATAATGTCCAGACAAGCGGTAAATGTCCTTGACGCCGATAATACATAAATGAACGAGTGTCGGCAGTAAAAATCATATAGCTATCATTCTTCCTGGCGATGAAACGTATAACACCGACTGCCACATAAAATGAAGATCTATGACTTTGGGAGATCGATGTCAAATATATGTAGGTGGCTGATTGGCTTATACTTCTTGGTGTCGTTGTTGGCGTCCTGAAAGCAAGTCCCCACGTCTGCCAAACTCTGTCTTAGGGTGTAGAATAACGAATAACTCCAATAATACTGTATAATGAACACGGCTCGAAAAGCAATGGCAGTTCTTTAAGCCAACCGAACTGAAATAACTGAGTCAATGACTTTGAACAGTTACGACGTCATTTAATATCGCCGCATACAAACTTGCTGAACAATGATAATAATAAATAATTATTTACTCACTGGACCTCTTCTGCGAGGTGGGCAGTAAGAAGATTATGATAATACAAATCAATGACATGTTACAAGCAATGCCCGCTCAAATATTCACTTGTTGATAATGTCCGTGTTCGTCCCTTACGTAGTTCTTCTGTCAATCCGCCAATTATCCTTTCTGCCGTTTCATAGACATGACGTTTTCGGCGTTTATTCGTGGCTGTGATAAGTTTTGAATCCTCATATTGTTTCTTCCATTTCCAACTAATACTTTAGCCACTGGTGTGCCATCAAACCAATATCTAGCCGACATATCGTTCTAGAAATAAGATAAGCTGCTGCCTTCCCAAGTCAATCTGTGTTGTTATTGACATTCTCCCGTGACGATTCTGTGTTGCGTCATTGTCTTATCGCTTCTGTTCTGGGTTTCTTCGTTCTTTCTAATTTACATCATTATGTCGCACTTGCTCCTTGGCAATCATGAAAGTCGACAGAAACAGATGTATTAAATCACGTGATGAAATATTACAAAAGAATTAATGCAGATATATCCAGAACAACCCGAGTGATGAAATGTTACAAATGAACTAACGCAGACACATGCAGAATACATCAGCTACACTCTAGATGCCGTGGCTAGGAGGTTACTTGTGTCCGCCCATATCTAATGATACCAGACACTGCCCCTGATCTCAGTTCTGTTATAGGAATCAGGTCTTCTCGAATAAGGGGTAAATATCAGTGGTCTCGTGCAGTTGTGTACGTTACAAATCTCACGCTAGTTTTGTACGTTACAAATCTCACGGCAGTTGTGTACGCGATAAATGTCACGACTTTTGTGTACGTTAAATATCTAACGCCAGTTGTGTATGTTACAAATCCTCACGGTAGATGTGTACGTTACAAATCTACGACAGTTGTGTACGTTACATATGTAACGCCAGTTATGTACGTTACATATCTCACTCCAGTTGTGTATGTTACATATCTCACAGCAGTTGTGTACGTTACATATCTCACGGCAGTTGTGTATGCTATAAATCTCGCGGCAGTTGTGTACGCTACAAATCTCACGGCAGTTGTGTATCCTACAAATCTCACGACAGTTGTGTACCCTACAAATCTCACAGCAGTTGTGTACGCCACATATCTCACGACAGTTATGTACGTTACATATCTCAATGTAGTTGTGTACGTTACATATCTCACGGCAGTTTTGTACGTTACATATCTTACAACAGTTGTGTACGTTACATATCTTACAACAGTTGTATACGTTACATATCTTACAACAGTTGTGTACGTTACATATCTTACAACAGTTGTGTACGTTACATATCATACAACAATTGTGTACATTACATATCTTACAACCGTTGTGTACGTTACATATCTCACGGCAGTTGTGTACGTTACATATCTTACAACAGTTGTGTACGTTACATATCTTACAACAGTTGTGTACGTTACATACCTCACGGCAGTTGTGTACGTTACATATCTTACAACAGTTGTGTACGTTACATATCTTACAACAGTTGTGTACGTTACATATCTCACGGCAGTTGTGTACGTTACATATCCTACAACAGTTGTGTACGTTACATATCTTTCAACAGTTGTGTACGTTACATATCTCACGGCAATTGTGTACATTACATATCTCACGGCAGTTGTGTACGTTACATATCTTACAACAGTTGTGTACGTTACATATCTCACGGCAGTTGTGTACGTTACATATCTTACAACAGTTGTGTACGTTACATATCTTACAACAGTTGTGTACGTTACATATCTTACAACAGTTGTGTACGTTACATATCTTACAACAGTTGTGTACGTTACATATCTCACGGCAGTTGTGTACGTTACATATCTTAAAACAGTTGTGTACGTTACATATCTTACAACAGTTGTGTACGTTACATATCCCACGGCAGTTGTGTACGTTGCATATCTTACAACGGTTGTATACGCTACAATTCTCAAGACAGTTGTGTATGCTACAAATCTCACGGCAGTTGTGTTCGTTACGAATCTCACGGCAAGTTGTATACTTTACAAATCTCACAGCAGATTGTATACTTTACAAATCTCACAGCAGATTGTGTACGTTACAAATCTCACGGCAGTTGTATACTTTACAAATCTCACAGCAGATGTGTACGTTACAAATCTCACGGCAGTTGTATACTTTACAAATCTCACGGCAGATGTATACTTTACAAATCTCTCGGCAGTTGTATACTTTACAAATCTCACGGCAGTTGTATACTTTACAAATCTCACGGCAGTTGTATACTTTACAAATCTCACGGCAGTTGTATACTTTACAAATCTCACGGCAGTTGTATACTTTACAAATCTAACGGCAGATGTGTACGTTACAAATCTCACGGCAGTTGTATACGTTACAAATCTAACGGCAGATGTGTACGTTACAAATCTCACGGCAGTTGAAAATTGCAAATAGATGGCCGTGAAGTTGCTGCTCTTGCTAAAAAAAAAATCCTACCCACGCCTAGATGGGGCCCGTTACCTTGGACGGAATCTGTCTAAGGGCAGGAACTCTTATACAAATGCAAGCCAAACCGGACACACTGACCTCTGAGGTGCATAACTAAATGTGACGAATTGCCCTCAAAAGAGGAAAGAAGAGGACAAGTATGACAGTAAACCTCTAACTGTCAACGTTGCTGCTCTATAACAATGGACTTATTACAGGGGACATCCGAGAGCCTATGGACACCACCACATATCGGGTAAGTTACGATAAAGGACATCCTCACATCATGAGGCGCTGTGGGTGTATGGTGCTTGTACCATATTGTTATACCACTGGGCACGCCATGGATGATGTGCTCACTATCACCACTACTTCCAAAGATATGCCTGGCACCCAATTTTAGGCTGCGTCAGACGAGTAGCTAAGCCCAATGAACACTTAAATAATCCTCATCTTG
Organism: Cepaea nemoralis; assembly: GCA_014155875.1. Taxonomy (NCBI): domain Eukaryota; kingdom Metazoa; phylum Mollusca; class Gastropoda; order Stylommatophora; family Helicidae; genus Cepaea; species Cepaea nemoralis. The sequence continues at coordinate 85,393 of JACEFZ010011536.1, forward strand.
AAGGTGATTCGAACACATGAATACCGGACAGTCAGACAAGAGTACCAACAACTGCACCACCGTGGCTTCCCATGCCTTGAGTGCAGCGATACTAATCTGAACGGAAATTATCTGAGCTACACATTCCTATAAAGAAGATAGGGTTAACGATATGAAATCATAGTTGATTGTACATGAGTGGCACCTTGCCGTCTTGACATACGACAGTTTGTTACACTGCTTCAAAAAGGGCATAATAGCTACGACCTACGGCCATAGCGAATGTAATTAGATAGACCAATTCACGCGGTAAATGTTCGTCTACAAATGGCGCATGTGATTACATGGTCAATTCTCTATCGCGTACTGCCTGACATCCCACACGCTCACTGTATGATCTATCTTCAATTATTTTCTCCTGTATCTTTATTCCATTCCGAAGCTTTCCCCTCCATACAACTAATATCAATGCCTGTATCAACCATGTCACGCTTGTTCAACAACAAGTAGCTTGCTACTTGTCATATCAGGCATACATAGAAGCACACACTATTATCAAGCGCCTTATCGATGTCGCTAGTTTGTTCATGGGGGATCAAATCCGTGAATTGGACAACAGAAGGTGGGTATATTATAAGTGGATCCCCATTTACACCTTTCTCATGTCTTTCGTCAAAGAAAGTGTACGACGTAAATAACTAGCATTTACCGGCATTATTGACCAGCTTAACAACTGAAGTTAGTAACATATGCAGCTCGTCTGAGGCAAGCATTGATTATACGAACAATTACATACGTATCTTGTTGAAGTTAGAAATGTTTGCATATTGTTATGCGAAACGTAATCCATGATTACAATAACAATTGTTTGTGAAAAGTTTTGTTGTGGTTATTAAAGCGTGTGTCTTGTTATTTGCGACTAAAGCATTGATTGGTTAGAAAGTCTTCATCAGCGCGCACGCGCGCACGCACACACACACACACGCGCACACACACGCACACACACATATACACTTACGCACACACACATACACACACACACACTCACACACACACACACGATAAGACATTGATACAACTACATTTTAAACAATGGCGCTTGTGACATGTTTGACCCAGAACTGTATCGTCAATTTCTTCAACTACTTTCTTCAACTACCTTCTCGACATTACACTGACCTCCCCCATTTCCTCGCTAACTGCCATTATCTGGACTTGAAAGTCTCCCTGTTTTTAGTTGGAATCTGCACCTCTGGGAGCTTTTCTTCTATACACATCCTCATATCCTTCCCTTTTGCAAAGATACGATTCCGTTGTATCAACCTTTGTCTCCTACAATTACACCAAGATAAGGATGAATTCCACAATAAATTCCACGAAGTGTTGGATTTAATCCGTCTTTGTGTCTATCCCAATGGTATTTTGTTAAAAGCTTTTTGAACTTTCTAGTCCAGGGGTGGCCAACACGAGGCCCGCGGGCCGCATGCGGCCCGCCGGGGGTCATGTTGCGGCCCGCGGAGCTAGGACAAATGAACATAAATGTTAACTTTATTGTACATATCACCAAAAGAACATTACATCATGAGTCATTGTGACATATTCCAATATTTTATGCATATCAACGACACTTGGATTCCCTATTAAACTGTGTATTCAGAGGTCACAATGTTAATTCGAGGCCAAGCCCAATTTTCTAACCATAACACTTAAGCCGCCGGGACGTTTGAAGTTAACAGGAGTTGGAAACTGCGTCCAAACGACACATGAACATGTGCGACCGTCTAGTGGGTGACAAGAAGACGGGAGATGGCAACACTACTGCCCCCTCTGTTTCTCCAGCCCGGCCCTTTCCGAGACACCATCCCCATCAAGCTGTCATGTGCCGTGCTAAAAGTGCGCCTAGGATAGGTACGTTAAAAGAAATCGAGTGGGTGGATTGAATTGAGAAGTTTTTAAGGGGTGACATTGGGAACTGATAGAACATCTGAGAAATGCTTTTCTAGCGACCAGCTGTATTTTCCCTATTGCGTACAGTGGGGTTCATTGGACTCCGCGATGGTGGACTGTGCTTTAGCAGAACATAAAGCATAGTACATATGCTCTAGTTCTCATTTGGAGTGGCTGTTTGATCGGCACAGGATGAAAAGGATTCGCCTTCATATTGCTGTAAGAGCAGAATTTCTTTAATATTATTTGCTCTCTAAGTTTAAGGCAACCTCAACATTACAGAAGTCCATTTAGTGAATGATCAATATATATGAGGATGACCTGGCCAACACCAATGTACCTACTACTCAAGTAAATGCACCGGCTGAGTCCTCCCTTCATTGCTAGTTGTTAAATTCAGGAGACGGCTTATGAACATTGTCGAAACCTGGCAGTTATCCAGATGGACATTTACAAAACATGGTTTGTTTACACCTGGACATTTTTACAACCTGAACTTTATCTATGAGGACATTTTGAAAACCTGAACGGTATCATCGTGGATATTTTTTAATACCTGAAACTTATTACTGCCCGTCGTTTATCAAGTATGGATAATTTCCATCCTTGACTGGATATTTATGACTCTTGAAATTTATCTGCCCTATCGGATGTGTATAACTTATAACTCCTGAAGTTTATAAGCACTTTGGATATTTATAACTCTTGAAGTTTACCAGCCCTGTGGATATTTATAATGTCTGAATTTTATCTGAACTGCGGACATTTATAACTCCTGAAGTTTATCTGCCCTGTGGATATTCATAACTTCTGAGGAAATTTATTATCAGGTATATTTCACCGCTTGAGGAATGTTGCACTGGATACTCCCAACTCCGGAACATTTAGCCGAATGAGTATGTGCACCTTAGAAACTTATTAACCTGGCTAGTTGTACTCCAGTGACTTGAACATGAACATTCGTAAAGGGAATATTATGGACCATAGACTGTAGGAACCATGGTGGTTAATTTTTAGATATAAACTATCTATTCCTGATATTTCTCTGAGTGGATGTTGTTGAAGGAAGAAATAATATTGGTTGGATATTGGCTGAGAACATCAGTGAGAAAGGTATGATTAATATAGAATATTAATATTATTTTGATGTGGATTTTTGTTATGTGAATATTCATTATGTGTATTTGAGGTATTACGTAACCATGGCGTCAACTAGTAAAGACGTTGGACCAAAGAAGAGAAGAATCACAGAAGAATTAAGAAGTTTTCAAGACAGGTGGACTATAAACTATTTTTAAGTGGACATTAAAGCAAAGTTCATATGCTTGATATGCAACGAATTTCTTTCTGTCTTGAAAGCGAATAACATCAAACGGCACTACGAGAGCTAAACATGCAATGTTTGATAAGTACAAAAGGCAATTTCGACAAGACCAAGTAAATGACTTAAAAAACATTTCTGCACAACAACGGATAATTACTAGAGCGGGTTCCAGCATGCTATGTAAAAGCTAGTTATGCAGTATAGCAAAAATAAATCGAAGCCATATTCTGATGGTGACATGGTTAAGGAATGTTTGGAGAGCATCGATTGAAATTCTGTGTCCAGAAAAGAAGAAGGGTTTCTCAAAAATATAAGTCTGTCTCGTCAGACTATTACTAGGCGTGTGGACGACATTGGAAAATATATTGAAGATAATTTGAAAAGTCGAGCATCCGAGTTTATATTTTATGCTCTAGCAGTGGATGAAAGCACAGATATGGCAGATACTGCCCAATTGGCAATTTTTATCAGGGGTGTTGATGTCCATTTTAAAAAGACAGAAGAATTAGTGGCACTGTATCCACCTAAGGACACTACTAAGTTACGAGATTTGTTAGAAGCAGTTACATCGACATTGAATTGCTTTTTGTTACAACTTAACAACTTATCGGGCTTAACAACGGATGGTGCTCCAGCAATGGTTGGGAAACCCGAAGGTTTAGTAAAATTAATTGTAAACGAGGCCTCCAAAGTCGGTAACACTTCAATGCTAAATTTTCTTTGCATTAATCATCAGGAGAACTTTTGTTCGAAGTCCTCAAAATGGACTATGTCACGAAATTAGTCGTCAAAATAGTGATCTTCATTAAGTCGAACGGGTTGAATCACCGTCAGTTCCAAGAATTTCTAGTCTTTGGACTCAGATTATAATGACGTTATATTTTATGCAGAAGTAAGATGGCTGACCCGTGCCAAATTGTTGAAAAGAGTGTTTCATTTGCAACACGAAATACAATCATTCTTTGCAAGCAAGTCGAAAAGTATCCCAGAGTTTGAAGACAAAGAGTGGGTTTGCGACTTTGCATTTCTGGTCGATATAACTGGCCACCTAAATGACGTTAATACTCATCTACAAGGGAAAGATACATTAATTAACAAGATGTATTTTTTTTTGTTTTCATTAAACCAGGCGAGCACGACCTCACCTACTGGGAAGCGACGATGTGGTCGAAGTTGTAGCACGCTTGCTTATTTACTTTAATTAACAACAATTTAAAAAAAAAATTAGGTGCGTGGCCCGGCAGGAAATATTATTTCTGAAATGTGGCCCCCTGCTGAAAATGTTGGCCACCCCTGTTCTAGTCTATCAGTCGTGCTGGAGCTCTCTCGATCAAGCAGAAATAGCAGAGCAACAGACATATCCTGTCTTCTACCTGTAACTTCCACAACATTATTTAATGATATCCATTTCAGGCACTTGTCTTTTCTCCGTGTTGACACCACTATTCGCACATTTTTCTCAGAAGATCTCCCTACTGGCATACAGTTGCAATCTCATGGAAGCACTTGTCCAGAACAGATATAGTCAACCTCCTATTTATCATTCAGGTAAAGATCTATCATTATGTGCTTCAGACTTTGAGAGTATCATTCCCCACTGTTACTTTTCACACGTGTGAGGTCTCTGCACGTGCCGCAATGTCATTTAAGACTTCATCTGTAAATGGCAAGGTGTGAAATTCATAGTGGAAAAAGACTTACGCTAGGTCGACAGATGTAAGCAACATTTTGTCGGATTTATTAGTTGTACCCATAAACTGGTGTCCACACATTTCAACTGTTTGATCATTATAGTGTATCTGATAGACAGATCTGGGTCATTAAATCTTGCACATCGCATGGTTGTGGTTCGTATTTAGATCTGCACCTCTATTAACGATCTTAAGAGAGATTATCGAAATTTCTTATTAACACATCTATGGTAAATTTGATTTTATAATTTTGTAGTCGGGTGATGAACCGTCTCCGTGGTATTAAATCTTGCACATCGCATGGTTGTGGTTCGTATTTAGATCTGCACCTCTATTAACGATCTTAAGAGAGATTATCGAAATTTCTTATTAACACATCTATGGTAAATTTGATTTTATAATTTTGTAGTCGGGTGATGAACCGTCTCCGTGGCTAAGTGCTTACGGACGCGATTCGTAAGCCTGCTTACCCGCGTTCGAAACACATCTTGGAGCTAGTTAGCAACAGACCGCGTTGCGCTGGATTATATTGAGTTGGTATGGAAGTCGATCGTTCAGAAAGCAATCGCAAACTACTGAGCGTAAACTTACCAAGACATCAACAACAGCATTAGAATGCTGATGTTGACAGCGATATTCTGTAAAAAGGATGTGACCAAAAAAACAAAAACAAAAAAAATGTTGGGTGATTACCATGTGCATTAAATCTTGCACATCGCATGGTTGTGGTTCGTATTTAGATCTGCACCTCTATTAACGATCTTAAGAGAGATTATCGAAATTTCTTATTAACACATCTATGGTAAATTTGATTTTATAATTTTGTAGTCGGGTGATGAACCGTCTCCGTGGCTAAGTGCTTACGGACGCGATTCGTAAGCCTGCTTACCCGCGTTCGAAACACATCTTGGAGCTAGTTAGCAACAGACCGCGTTGCGCTGGATTATATTGAGTTGGTATGGAAGTCGATCGTTCAGAAAGCAATCGCAAACTACTGAGCGTAAACTTACCAAGACATCAACAACAGCATTAGAATGCTGATGTTGACAGCGATATTCTGTAAAAAAGATGTGACCAAAAAAACAAAAACAAAAAAATGTTGGGTGATTACAATGTGGCTTTATGGATTCTTTTGTCAGGAAAAAACAATGTGGCTTTATGGATTCTTTTGTCAGGAAAAAACAATCACGCCTATGACATATTGATTCATATCTTAACCATGTGGAAATAAAGTTCTTTCCTTCGTTCTATCGTGCGATCACGGCGCAATAAATGGTGAATAATTCCTCAGTTACTGCCGGCTGTTTGTGGTCTTTACATGGTCAAGGCCGCGACATATACAGTGGGAGTCCAGTTCCTGTTATCGTCGCGCCTCCTTTCCAATCACTTCCCATAACATTCTGAAAACTGTTTGCTACTTATTCTTTAATAATCGGTTTCGACCCCAGATCCGTAATGGGCATAAACATAGTCCCATCTCTGTTGCAGACTGACTCCAAGAACCAATGTCTTGGCATACAGACACACTAACATCAGTGTCAGTGCGTCTCCAAAGTATTAATCTTCTTACATTCTCTTCTTTTGTCTCCCACTTTTACCTTTAAACGTTGTGAATAATTGATTTTCCAGCGCCACTGCCCGTGTCGCTTTCTTTCAGTTTCCTCCGTAATTTCTTGAGCAGTAATGTTTATGAACACATGCATTGACTAAGGGTTTGCTAGTCCTGTCCTAGGTTAATGACTGATGTGAACACTGGTGTGTTTGCTAGTCCTGTCCTAGGTTAATGACTGATGTGAACACTGGTGTGTTTGCTTCAACCACATTTGGTCCGCATGTAAGCATTTGTTCCCAAGCAGTTTCCGGCGATGGGCCTGTGTTGTGATAGAGCCATTACATGAATGCACAGAGGAATAGGTTCAAAGTAATAGTTATGTTAGTTGTAGGCATTAATGCAAAGAGGAATAGGTTCAAAGCAATAGTTATGTTAGTTGTAGCTATGAATGCACAGAGGAATAGGTTCAAAGTAATAGTTATGTTAGTTGTAGGCATGAATGCACAGAGGAATAAGTTCAAAGTAATAGTTATGTTAGTTGTAGGCATGTATGCACAACGGAATAGGTTCAAAGTAATAGTTATGTTAGTTGTAGCCATCAATGCACAGAGGAATAGGTTCAAAGTAATAGTTATGTTAGTTGTAGGCATGAATGCACAACGGAAAAGGTTCAAAGTAATAGTTATGTTAGTTGTAGGCATGAATGCACAACGGAATAGGTTCAAAGTAATAGTTATGTTAGTTGTAGCCATCAATGCACAGAGGAATAGGTTCAAAGTAATAGTTATGTTAGTTGTAGGCATGAATGCACAGAGGAATAGGTTCAAAGTAATAGTTATGTTAGTTGTAGGCATGTATGCACAACGGAATAGGTTCAAAGTAATAGTTATGTTAGTTGTATGTCCTTTACAGGGCGTCGCAATCAACCCCAAAGTAATAGTACAGTTGAATACAAGTTGTACGAGAGAAAGCACTTACCTAAATAGTGCACATGGGTGCCATTAATACCCGACAAGCACACAGCTAATAGGCCTGCCAGTTTGCAAAGAGCATCAATGACTCGGATAATGCGCTTCTTGCAGATTAAATATCCTAATTATAACATGCGAAATAGTAGAAAAGCTACATTGATTTTTATTTAATTAGCTTACTTAAATTTAAGCCTATGTAAATATGAAGTAAACATGATAATAATTAGGAAACCGAATATGGAATCAGAAGGTCAAGCAAAGAGGAAACATACTGGTCTACATATAGAATTACAATACATCGGCATGCAAACATAATTACATTACAAAACAAACACACATTTTGTGAAGACCACAGGAAAATATAAAACGCAATAAACAGTACAGGCTGTTATTAGATGGAAGGGAAGTAAGTACAGATGTAGACAATTATCGAAAACCAGCTGCTGGTTAAATGTAGATTCGTACATGGATGTTTTAAATAAAGGTAGTTGCAGGACTCCCAGAATGTCAGGGATTTGGGGCACGGGTTCGGTTCACTGCACTAGGCCTCGGCGCTTGTGATGTTTTAATTAAGTTGCTTAAAATTAATGTGGATATGTGCAATGAAGTTGTAATTAGCTCACTTAAAATTAAAGCTCTGTAAATTTGACAGTGGAGTTGGTGTGGGGATGAGGGTGAGGAGTAACTCAGTGGCTAGCACGCATGATTGCCCACCCAGTGATATTGAGTTCAAATTTACGTAGAGACTGTCACCGCACTCTTCACTTGGGGTGTAAAGTGAATATTACATGCATTGTTGTGAGCTGTAACTCGGGTCGGTGCCCTCAGGATACTGCGCTCCTATGTTAGTTTGTGAACTTATTTTGCGAATTCTCTAACGGGATATAACAATTCTGAAGAATATGGCGGGGAGTTGTGAGTTCCTACAAAGACACAGGCGCCGGCTTTAGATAGATGTGACAAACAGAACGAAGGAAGAATATAACTACTGAAGTAATATTCTAGCTTTAGGTAGACGTAACAAGCAGGACGACGGAAGAATCTAACTACTGAAGGATTATACTAGATTTACATAGATATGAACATGTATAGTGAGTATTGTTAATGACTGTGTAGTGTTTGAAAATATTGCCGATTCAAGTTTTGTATTCACCTTTTGTAAAGTTCATGCAACATATTAGATAAATACAAAATTTGGGCCGACATTATTTTCAAACACTGCACAATCATTAAAAATACACCCTGCATGTGTGCGGGTTTTAAAACTGCATGTACTTTACATGACGTTGCATTCATTCCCAACATTTATTGGCTGTTTGTGATTTACTTGGCAACTTTTAGCTCTGTAGTTTGACAATGCTTTCTAAACGCGATGTCTTATAACATGACAATCAACGCAGAGCGGAAATCATTCGCGGCTAATTTCAAATCCTCGTCTCGGTATGTCGGAGAATAATGTAACTACGCCTCACATTATCCCCTAAGCCACAGACGCCACCATAGCAACAGTGCAGATACAATTAAAGCATAATGAGGTTGTGTAGCTATATTGTAAACGCAACAATGTTAGTGTTGCCCGCTCTGAGCGTGTCAGCGATTGTCTCCGTGTCTCCCGCACCCTAGTCATCATATCTCTGGGATCTACAGTAGGCTAAACTAGAACGGTCTATACATAGTACAAGGACAGGTCATCAATGAACATCACAGTAAACGGGGAGATACTACTAGAACAAGTATCACGTTTCTCATACCTTGGACATGTAATAACAGGCAATGACAGAAGTAAAACAGGATTCAAAAAGAGAATAGGAATGACCAAAAAATGCTTTCAACATCACGAAATCTGTATTAACATCTAGAGAGATTAACACCGCATTATAATGAGAGTTGTCAAAAGTTATGAATATTCAACACTACTGAATCTCGCGGAAGCCTGGGCATTGAAAAAACAATTAGAAAGTAGAATAGAGGCCCTGGAGATGCGGATATACAGAAGAGTATGTCATAATTTATGGAAACAAAAACAAAAAAAGACAGAGCTTTTAGAAAAAATTGGGAATGGAAAGAAGTTGATGAAAGGAAAACAAAAGAAGCAGATGAACTATTTTGACCACGTTAAAAGACATAACACCCTTTAAAACACTATATTGCAAGGCTAGTTTGAAGGAGCAAGAGGTAGACAACGTTAAAAGTGGGAATATAACATCGTGCTGTGGACGAACATCATTCAGACAGAATGTACAGACAGGGCGAGAGACATTGTTCAAGATCCATTGCAGACTTCCATCGTAATGAAGACGGCACCTGATTGATTGTTACATAGTGCAGACTAGCAGGACATCCGTACCTTTGCCATGAACCCAGTGTCCAATTAATGAGCACGATTAGTGCGGCCCGTCTGTGTTCCCACTTATCAGATTAAGACAATGTCCAGTAATTCTAACAAGTTCAGTCATGGTCAGTTAGGACCAGCAAATTGGGTGGTGTCCAGGAACTGAAGGAATAAACCTCAATTCGCAAGAGCTCATTAACTATAGTGTCACGAATGTAAGAGGAGAAAACTTACGATCATTAAAATGAGTGAGGAAATACAAATGAAATACACATAAGTAGTAAGGGGAGGTGGGGGGGGGGGGGGGGAACTAAAGCGGAAATCTGACGGTATATTTTACTATATGATGAGACTAGCTCAAGCGGCGCTCCATCACAAAATTGCTCGAGATTAGACCTAGTGTTTCAAATATGGCGGTATTTGGTACTTCCGGTCAACTGTGTCTCCTGGGGCTGGCGAGGCGAGCGGCGTGAACCGGGCACGGGCGGGATCGAGCCCCTCGGTGCGGATATCGAAGTCAATAAGATTGACAGATCGAACCAGAGATGATGGTCCAAAGTTTAGAGCAAATCGGACTTTTCGATCATTACCCATACCCCGTTCAACGTCAAGGAGAAGTTATAGTTCATCACCAGCTCAGAATGATAGTCCTTGGGTTACAGGCTTATTAATCCGACGGTGAATGTAAATACGAGGTAATGATAAATTGGACTTGCTACAACAGCGTGAAATACACTGAGATCCCATCGTGGCTTAAAATTTTTATCGAAAATGTAGAATAGCATAAAGAAATAACCTAATTAACATAGAAGAATTGTCTTATTCCTAGAAAATCTAATATAGATTATTATTGTAATGGAAATAGTTAGCTGAAATAACATACTTAGTGACTTTTGTAAAATAAATGGTAATTATAAGCGAATAATATTAATGACAATTATTTTCCGTGTGCAGACCAAAATAAATTGTTCTCTCTGATATGTCTCAAGTAACAGTGTGACACGCACAACGAAATATGCCCCTTCTCGTTAATCAAATGTACTCGCGTTAGAATTAACGCACGGTAGAAAATTTTTGAATATAGATGTTTTAAATGTTGCTGAATCTATTGAGCGCATCACTGAAGATGTAAAAACAAAAATCTTCTAAGGTACTTTGCTTGGGTGCCAACTATGCAAACACGGCAAATAGTTGAGCAAATGTAAACACATAACTACAAATCGTATAAGAAATGTTACATCTAGAAAGGATTATTCCCCGTGATTTCAACAAATCTGCTTTATTTTGCAGTAATCTCACAAAAGCGTTAAAAATTATACTGCTGGCAGCTGCGGGCATTTTAATTACAGCACAACAAGACAACATTCGGGTGGCTATATAAGAGCACTTACCAATAAGAGGTGCCAAAGTATAGAAAGTTGAATCACTTTCCAGCCAGTATCACTGAAACCGAAAAACTAATAACGAGTTAAAATGCCATATTATAACGCCAGTCTACATTGCATTAGAATATATCACATATGGATGTGAAATTTGAAATATAGAGGATTTACATGTCGTTGAATTGATTGAGCACATCTCTAAAGTTTTAAACGAATATTTTAAGGCACTTTGCTTGGGCAACAACTAAGTAAGCACGGGAAACCGTTGTGGATGTGCGAACACGTAACTAAAAACCGTGTCAGAAATGTTACATCTCGAAAGAAAATCCCGTGGGTATGCGTGGATTTTGACAAATCTGCTATAGTTTGCAGTAATCTCGCAAAAGCGTTAAAAATTTTGCAGTCGATAGTGACAAATGAGAGTTATTTTACAGAAATCGATACAATTTATACTACAGGAAAGCAATATTCCACTTCACTACCAGATTTACTTTCCCCTCCTCTTCCCTTTCTAAGGCAAGAAAGTTTTTAAAAAACATTAAATAAAAAATATGACTTCGTATGCCTATATGTAAATGGTCGCTACACAGACTTACAATGTTATCACAACAACTGACCAACTTGTAAAAAAAAGAGGCCAGACATATCCGTAATTACATTTGCGTGATACCATTCAGAGAGTTTGGCATAAATATCACATATATTTGGAAGTTGGTAGTAGGGCATATCGTTATTCACTCACATTTCTGGATCGCTGCTGAACCTTAAATACTTTCTTAGATGTGTTATGTGACATCCGCAACAATCCTTAAGGAGATGAATTTTCAAAGCTCATGCGTTAGCATGCCTAACTGCTATAGTGTTTGTGCTGTGTAAAGTGAAAAAGTAAAGATGGCGGAACAGGATAGGAGGACATCGACAATTTCTATGCATATTTGAGAATCCATCGTGGCTGTTCCATTATATATCTAATGAAAAGTAGTCGACTGTGTATTATTACGGCGATTATTACTATCTGTAGTGGCTGGAACGTAAACACTAGTACCATACCAATGGTGATGTGCTAGCGATACAAGATTCGTCCTAGGGATGTGTTATGTGTACAGCCAGTCGCATAGTCATATGTCTAAGAGATACACTCAGGCACGTGGTTAATAGCTACAATCGGACCACGTGGTGGGGGAGCTGCTTCCGGTCACATGCATAAGGAGACATCAGGAACAAGTGAGTAATGTTTACATCCGGTCAAAGATGTCGGTGCTTCCGGTCACATGTGTAAGGGGTACATCCAGTACACGTGCATACTCTCTAAACCCGGTCAAAGACGGCAGTGCATCCGGTCACATGCATAACGACACATCCCGACACGTGGGTAATGGTTACATCTGGTCACAGATAGCTCTACATTCGGTAACATGTGTAAGGGTAAATCCGGGACACATGGTTAAGAGGGGTCCTATAGGAAAAATGAGTGTCTTGTCGGTTGTTGAAATAGGTGATCTAACTCACGATTATCACAATGTATGGGAATGATTTCACTACCTCGTCAACAGAGCATCGGAAGTTTAAAGTGGGCTCCCTTCTCTTTCTTTTCTGTATGTGTTAGGGTGGTTCATCCAGTAACACCAAAGGAATCCCGACATCAATACAACATAAGGCAGTTTCGACTGTAGTATACACAACTATAACCAATGTATTACAATGTCCGACTAAATCGGTCTCTTAGACATAGAGGAACGATTTGATCAGCGATGCCAGGCTGGCGGAAGGCGTACTTTTTACTTAACATATAGCGCATGTTAGCAGATTATAATATTACATAAAAACACAACAAACTGTCGCGACTTAGGCGGCTCATGTAACATGACATGTCACGAGCTGTCCAGACCACCGAAGTGGTCACGACTCAGATCAGGCAATCAAACTGACACTACCTCTCTATGTATCCATACAGGTGTCCGCAACATTCCTCAGAGACACATTTTCATTGCCTAATACATGTTTTTTAAAAAGTCTGCTCATTGCCCCGTATCACATCCAGACAAAATTACAGGTTCTATGTAACACTTCAACATTCAAATAAGAAAATATTTTAGCCAAATGGGAAAAATATCGGTCAAACTTATAAATATCTCCACCAAACTTATGACAAGTGTGAACAAAATGTGAACAAAATATCGGTCAAAGAAAGGAATAATTAAACTAAACTTATAAATATGTCAGTCAAACTTATAAAAAAAAAGTAGGAAAATTTGTTACCAAAATGCAAAACAATGTCGGCCAAATACAGAAATATCTTGTCCAAACTTATGAAAAATAGGACAATTTGTTAACCAAAGGGGAAAAATGTTGGTCGAGTAAAGAAATATCTCATCCAGATTATAAAAAGTGGGTAACTTTGTTAGCCAAATGGGGAAAAATTGTCAAGTAAGGAAATACTGCCGCTTAACTTATAAAACTTTAGAAAATCTGTTAACAACGTGGGAAAACTTTTGAGCAAGTAAAGCAATATCTCGTCCAAACTTATGGAAAGTAGGAATATTTGTTAGTTCAATGGGACAACTAATGGACAAGTAAATAAATATCTCGTCCACACGTATGAAAGGTAGGAAAATTTGTTAGTCAAATGGGAAAACTATTGGACAAGTAAAGAAATATTTCAGTCAAACTTATAAATATCTCGACAAAACGTATAAACAGTAGGAAAATTTATTAACCATTTGCGAAAATATTGGCCAAGAAAAGAAATATCGTGCCGAAACTTTTAACAAGAAGGAACATTTGTTAGCCAAAGGAGAAAATTAATGGTCAAGTAAACAGATATCTCGTTGTCAGACATCGGGGTGACCACCGCCTAGATGAAAGTATTATTCACTGGCGAGCAACCCCAAATAGTCAGAAACTGACTAGGGACAAAATCTATATGGCTGAACTATAGATTAAGCCCTGAATATCCAACGTACAGCTCCAAGTGGCTCGTTACAAAATTGAAATGAACTGTGCTGAATATTCGCCAAGGAATAGGAAAGAGAAGGTTAGCTGGAATAGATTTTTAAGTCTAAATTTAAGTGTAATTGACAACTATCCCAGTACAGGTTTTTCTCCCTGACTGCTCCCTTCCTTGGTGTGTAAGTGAACCCCCACCAATGTACACACACACACAACACGTATGCACAATTGGAATTACAAATATAACGACAGAACTATGAGTTACAATACTACAACATTTATTTACTAATCATATTAGACATCTGATTTCAAGATGATGATGATGAAATCATATAACATATTAGTGATGAGAAACATTACATAACTTCAATTTTACTTGAACTATCTGGATCTGTGGTCCAAATCCCCTCTCTCCAGTAGAAACAAAGAACAGCTTGCTGGTATTCTGACTCCTGTCAGTCCTGGCAGTAACCTAGTCGTCACTCGTCCTTGAGATCTTAAACCTAGGCGCTCTTTGTGAGAGCTTGAAAGAAAGTCAAGAATGTGTTATATCTAGTTCTACATCAGTGCAATCCTAAGTAAACATATCTAGTACACACATATACAATGACCAGTCTGGCCAAGTTTATCTTCCAGCTCTACTGCGTTCACCATCCTCCTTCCTCCTATCTCTCTCCTACTGTCTTAGTCTGGGACGGGCTTTTCAATTGTCTCACACGCCTGTAATTATTACATTTCTGCCGCCCGATGTCCATGTCGCTAATACAGACATTCTGAGTCGTACAGCCGCTCCGTCCAAAGTTGGTTTAGCAGCTCACAGGTTCGGTAATGGTATCATAATAGTTCCTGATCATCCGGGCTTACAAGCCGTGACCAGTACCCGTGCCAGGTTTTCGTGAATTACCGTGAACGCACGCCCACAATACACTGAAAAGGTTTAGCACCATATACCCTATACCAATTGTGGGTAATGTCTGTACCATTACACCTCTGCTTCCACTGCAATCGATGGCCAATGTGCCAATGCGCACACAATAGCATAACACTTCATATTGGTAGGTTTGCATGTGACAAATCAATATATCAAACATGCAATACCCATAAAATATATTAATTAAACTAGACATATTATGATACTTTAACATAATAGCATAATGCACTAGTTAGTTTGTATGTATACGAAATGAGACGTATATACACAAAAAGAATATGTACGAAGCATAGTCCTAGCATCGTATATTCATATGAAGTTACAAATACATACATCCAACATATACTTAAACATTAGGCATATGAAAGTATTCCTACATACATAGTATGAAATGCAAACAAGTTGTAGTAACATGATTATCTACAACGACTGAGAAACTAATAGGGTCCATAGAGTAACAGACATATAACATGATAAATGAAAGTCAAAAGTCTGCCTCACAAAAGGTATAGTAAGAACAACTTGTATAGTAAGAACAACCCTTATAGCAATATGATATTGTACACAGAACTGAAGAATAATAGTGCACACTCCAGTAACCTACGACAATGATAGTTGCGATAACCTAGCTCAGATACTGGAAATCAGTACATACATCTAAAAGACTTAGATAGTTACTAAGAAATAACTTTCCTAGTGACATCTAGCAACATATGACTACAAACATTGAGCTGGCTGCCTCGCCTGTTCTGAAGTCAAACATTTTCTAACATGACCAGAGCTAACAGCCTATTTTATGCTGAGTCCAGCAGACAGTATTATCTCCCAGGAATTCCAGTCATAAATTCTTCTTTATCTCCCCCTGGCGTTAATTGCAATTCTAACTGCAAAACTTGCTATCACACCCTCTAGCATTCCTGCTTCAGTTTCAATAGCCAACATTTACTTTGTGTGGCCAGTCTTGCTCTAATTGCCTTATCAGATCTGTTTCTACACCTCCCTGAGTCTGCCAATCTGAGTCTTATCAGTGATTTCACACCTTGCATCTCTAGTCTGTTTCAGATGGAGGTCAGCCATCGCGGTTGGACGATTTCCTAGCTCTGCTTATCAGGTGTCATGTCAAAGGAACAATTAGATTCTCAGGGTCAGCTGCCAGTTTACAACTCTGTTGGTAAACCTGGGGTGCTTGTGTCATGCCTGGTCGGTTTTAATTACACAGTCCAAGGAGTCTGCCCTCCAGTGGGTGTAATTATCAGTTTGACATGTAACACCTTGAAGCTGGACTGGCTGTGTAGCTTGACTGGTGTCAAAATACACTTCTCAGATAGAAAGCCATTCCTAGTGGTTTGTTTACTTGCAGGCTTTGCAAGCTTACGTCAAGATGGTATAGCCTTGAATATAGAGAAAACCGTTTTGTTCGTCTGTTGATTTTCTGTAACTCTACATGGCCCATCAAAAGTGAACCGAAAATTATTCTGGGAAGTAAAGGCTGCATTTCGTGACACTCATCCAAACTTATAAATATCTCGATGTAAAGCTGCGAACACTTCGCCTTCTATTTCATCATGCTGAAAGGTCATGGGCGAGCATGACCCGCATTCTCTATCCCGTCTGAAACATACAGCGGGTCAACTCTTCTGCGGAGTGTGGCCCTCGCACCACGAATAACACCACCATTGGTTGGAGGTTGAACTTCGGCCGACATTTCATTTATTTCGGCAACTGGGATCGGCATCATAGTTGTGAATTGTTCATACCAGATGTTTCCTGCACTGGGGTTTCGTTAAAGATAGCCAGCTACTACGGGTATGCGACTTTGAAGTTTAACCTCAAGCCATACACACTCAATCTCACAGGTTTCAAAAATCTAGCCTGCGATGGACGTTAAGTATAAGTGACAGTTCGCTCAGCTTCCCTAATTGATGGCAGACTTTGATCTCATCTTTACTGAGCCAGTGTTCCTACTTATCAGACATTTCAACAATGCATAATCATAAATTTTTAAAAGCACAAACTGCATACCACTAACGTCCCTTATTACAATACACACTCTAAAGTACAGAGAAACAGTAAAATCTCTGTCAATATACAAAAATACGTATACAGATCAGTAAGGAAGAGCAGTGAAGACCCCTTCAATCACAGTATAATCACAATAAAAAGTATTATAAAAGATATACAACTAAGTATCAATTAATATAACGTCAATACGAGTCAATGTTAATTTTTTTTTAAAGTCGTTTAAAAGTCGACAGGGTCGATTTCATTATCCCGGGTTTTATCCCATATGACTCGGTCTCTTTCCGCAGCGCAGAAAGCGTCGCACAAAGCACGAACTCCGTAGCTACAGCGACGACTCATAGGAGACTCCCGAAAATATTCGCTCCTGAACTGAAGGAATCGAATCCATAACCTTCGGAGCCCGAGTAAAACTGCGTGACCACTTCGCCACACAACCTATTACGTTACTATATAAAACAATAACCAAATATGCACATAAACGTTCTAGGAGAGGTTCTTTCTTGTACCGAGATCCGGTGTAGCTTTGTGATGAATTGCAAGTAAATATCAGGTTGTGTTGGTCGTTGGTACATCGACATCATAAGTGCCTGACGAAGTGAAGCTTGGCTAAAACGTGTAAGGTTTAACCATTCTGGGTTACGATGAAATGGATACTGTTGATGTCTCAAGAGAGAGAGAAAGAGAGAGAGAGAGAGAGAGAGAGAGAGAGAGAGAGAGAGAGAGAGAGAGAGAGAGAGAGAGAGAGGAGAGAGCAGCGATAGACGGACACAGCGACAGAGAGCCAATGAGAGAGACGATAGGCGAGGTTTGTTAGCATAACCGAATGGATAAGAGCGCTAGGTTTTGAACTTTCGGTGTGCTGATGATAATGTAGTGGGTTCAACCTCTGCATCAGTCAGGTGGTCTAAAATGTTGACTTCTCTTCCTTGACATGGGGACATAAATTACATACTTAAGAAGTTGGAATGGACTCTCTCGTAGAGAAGGACGCTAGTAATGAGGAAAGCTAATCCACACGCAAACATCAGCCCAGTGCACTAGAATACTAGAAGTAATAGCACGTATATGGACTCCGCTTGAGTTCAAAGCGAGCGAACGAAGAAGAAAACAAAAATGAGAAACAGAGAAAGGTAAGTCAATAGAGAAATAGATATTTGAGCCCACGGTCACCCGGCCCGTAGACAAATGCACTAACCTCTTTGTTAACGAGGATGATTGCGAATGTGATACATACAGAAAGAGGCAGAGAGAGAGAGAGAGAGAGAGAGAGAGAGAGAGAGAGAGAGAGAGAGAGAGAGAGAGAGAGAGAGACAGACAGACAGACAGACAGACAGACAGACAGACAGACAGAGAGAGAGAGAGAGAGAGAGAGAGAGAGAGAGAGAGAGAGAAGGAGAGAGAATTTGTGTCATCTGATTAATACAAGCTTAAAGACAGCGTTAACAGGATAAATGAGACACTTCAGTGGCCTCCACAATTCTCCTACCAAAAACTCCAAGAGTCAAGGTGTCGGGAAAACACATTCTCTGATTCACACGGAACATAGTTAAACAACAGTTGTAAATGGAACGCCAGCAAAGCCGCTATGTTCAGCCACAAAGATGAACAAAATGTCATCGGACATTTAATTGTCAAATGGTTGCGTATTTTTTTTTTTTTTTTTTAGAAAACTGACAGTTAAAATCTTAGACGGGTGATCCATTTTCTATAAAAGTGACATTCAAATCCCCGGAGAAGTGTGGGATTTTCAATTAGAACTTCACTTTAAATCCTGCTAAGATAAGACAATGTAATTCATAGAAATGTATTATAGTAACTGGAAAACTAACGTTAACACACGTGTAGGTGTTGATGAGTGGATGTATGAACAAATCTTCATGCACTGTAATGGGTAATTTTAAGTAACGTCACTTTCACGAATTGTGGCATCGATAGGCTAGCTGTAATTATGACATATAGACAACGTGCAGGAACGGTTAGGAGACTTTTATAACTATGTGAAGCTTCCATGTAGAAAGTCACATACTAATACTTCTTCCTTTTCCTCGTCTTCCTCTTCTTCTCCCTCTTCTTCTTCCTCTTCCTCCTCTTCTTCATCATCTTCCTTCTCTTCTTCTTCCCCTTCTTTTTCTTCCTCTTCTTCATTTTCCTCTACATCTTCCGCCTCTTCTTCATCTTGCTCCTATCCTTCCTCCTCTTCTTCCTCCTCTTAATCATCTTCCCCCTCTTCTACCTCCTCCTTTAACACCTCCTCTTCCTCCTCCTCGTCCTCCTCCTCTTCCTTCTCCTCTTCCTCTTCTTCCCCCTCTTACTTTTTCTCCACCTCTTAATCTTGCTCCTCCACTTCTTCTTCTTCTTCTTCTTCTTCTTCTTCTTCTTCTTCTTCTTCTTCTTCTTCTTCTTCTTCTTCTTCTTCTTCTTCTTCTTCTTCTTCTTCTTCTTCTTCTTCTCCCTCAGTGAGGAATCGGCCCTCAGTTAACCAAATCAAGCCGTCCCATCTGTTGCTATCTTCTGCAGCTCACGCCAAGTCCTCCAAGTCTGTAATTCTCTTCTCTGCGTGTTCTAGTTCGTTTGGATGCCTTGTGGGCGCTAGGCTTATACTGTCTTTAGGTTTTCTCAGTGTGTGATCTATCCACCGCCAGCATCTTTTCCTCACATCTTGGTTCACTAGAAGTTGTGTTTGTTCTCCCCTTGAGCTCTACATTGATGATTGAGAGAGTTACAGTGCGCCAGGAAGCCTCAGATACTGTTTAGGCAATGCCTTCAAGTTGCCTAGTGACAAAAACTCCGCCTCGGAGCAAACACGACAGGGAGCTTCTGATCGTCAGAAGCAAACCCCCTTCCCCAAGTGTTTCGTACCATTATACTCTTAACACTATCTAGGGGCGGTCCCGTCCGGGTCATGACTCCGGGTGTTTTTCCCCTGACCTGGGGACGTTCGGTTAATTTCGTTGTCCTTGTTATTGTGCTTTTCCCTTAGTTGTTAGTATGTCCACTCTCAATCCTCCCCTACCTCAGTGAGGAGAGTCTGTGCAGCCTGTAGTTGCCCCTTAGCACCTGTGGTCATGGGGAGCCTGCTTCTTCCCCAGCCACGGCCTCCATCGCCTCCATCCATTTCCGTTGCCGTGTTCCTTCTTCGTGCCCCTTTCACGGCGCCGCACTCTACTAGGAAGCCTGTTCTTCCTTTGGTTTTCGAACCACCTCTTGGTCTCTGCAGGTGACCATACTGCTGTTAATCAATGTTGTTCTTATATCCTCGCATGCACCCTGACGATTTAAAATTGAGCCTAAAAGATCTAAGACAGAAGCACCGATATAATACAATTTTATTCTGTGCATCAGTGTTAATTGCATTCTCTTCTATCGCACGCAATGCAGAGTAATACTCAATCATAATCTACAATATATAATTACAATATAAATAAAGTACTACTTGTACATTCGTTCCGTTGCTGTGTTCCTTAAATGGGACTAAGATATTGCAAAGTACACTCCCCAACAGCTGGGACCTGTATGATTCCGTGCCAACTCATTGGTCTAACTCAATGGTTCTCAACCGGTGGGGAATCCCCCCCCCCAGGAGAAATTTAGGGTTCCCGAGGGGGTGCGGGGGTGGGTGGAGGGTGGGGGGGGGGTTAAGATTATTTCAAGATCCCGTTAATAAAAGAACCGATTACTTTATATTGTTTTTCCCTGCATATTTTAAGGTTCTGTACTTCTCGCCCTTCTGAAATTCGTTTTATAGCATAAGTAGTCACATAAATCACGTTTTATGTAAATGTCTAGACTTGTTCTAGCATGTGTTACTAAATTTAGTTTCTATTTTTACGTATTATGTGTAGGGGCGGGGGGATTTATAGGGAGGAAATACGAAAGGTATTACGGCTGATATTCTGAACATATGGTTAAGGGGTGCATGGGCCAAAAAAGTTTGAGAACCACTGGCCTAACTTATCTGTGCTGATAAACCACGATGTTCACTGGATGTTCAAGTCTTTCATACCTCATTAACCAGCCAATCGTACCTTGACTTTGTTGGTTGAAGCACTAACTTGTATAGACCCCTAACAGTTACATAAGTCCCGATCAACCTATCGGTCATAATTGTGGGTCGTGAAATAGCACAGGTACTGTGTCAAGAAGAACGTAGAAGGATGTAGAAGGAGCATATAGAAACGTCACAGTAATCTTGTCAAGAATTAACGTAGAGAGGTTGCTATGATCATATGATATACAGAGTAAAAACGTCATTGTGACTGTGCCAAGGAGCACCTAGCATGTCATTAGGATGTATGAAGGACCACGTAGAGAAGTAACGTTTATAAGTGAAGGATTATGTAGAAATATGTGTACGGGATGCATTGTTGAAATGTCAGTGTGATAATTGAAGGAATTTGTAGAAAAATTAGTGATTTCTGGTGGACTGTATAGAAAAGTCACTGTGAGATGTGAAGAACTATGTAGAAAAATCATTGTGGAATATGTCAAGGAGTGTGTTGAAAAGTTACTGTGATTTGTGAAAGACCATATAAAATAAACGCCAATGTTATTAGTGAAGGACAGTCCAATGTGTGAAAGCCATGTAAAAATATGTCTTAAAAGTCGAGAGTATCGACTTCATTGTCCCGGGTATTATCCCATATGGCTCGGTCTCTTTCGGTAGGGCGGGCTGCCGAATGCGTCGCACAAAGCACGAACTCCATAGCTCCGGCGACGACCCCCAGGAGTCTCCGAGAAAAATGCACTTGTGAACTGAAAGACGTAGCCTGGAATCGAACCCACAACCTTCGGAGCGCGAGACAGACGGCTTGACCACTTCGCCGCGGAGACTCCCAAGGTCATGTAGAAATGTGATATGTATGCGACAGTGTAGAAAAGTCACAGGCATGTGAACAATATATCGAAACTGCACTGTGATGTGTGAATTACTATGCAAACATATTACTGCAAGTGATGGGCCGTGTAGAAACAAAACTGTAAAGCTTGAAGTATTCCTTAGACTAGTAATTGTAATGAGTGAATGATCATGTAGGAAAGTGTCTATGATATGTGAAGATCCATGTAGACAAGTCATTGTAATGAGTGAATGATCATGTAGGAAAGTGTCTATGATGTGTGAAGATCCATGTAGACAAGTCATTGTAATGAGTGAATGATCATGTAGGAAAGTGTCTATGATATGTGAAGATCCATGTAGACAAGTCATTGTAATGAGTGAATTATCATGTCGGAAAGTGTCTATGATATGTGAAGACCCATGTAGACAAGTCATTGTAATGAGTGAATGATCATGTAGGAAAGTGTCTATGATATGTGAAGATCCATGTAGACAAGTCATTGTAATGAGTGAATGATCATGTAGGAAAGTGTCTATGATATGTGAAGATCCATGTAGACATGTCACTGTGGTTTTCTTTAGCGTGGTTTCTGTGTGAATGAACAGGCAAAGGCATACTGCTATTGTGTGTTATAAAGAATGTAAACTATGTTTTTTTTTAACGTTAGAATAAACAAATATGCACTCAGAGGTGATCTGTTCAAATATGTGAGTACATGTGCAGAAATATGACACCAGCTGCTTGCGATATAGGATGCCATTCAAAGATAAGATCTGTTTCAAACGAGATGTTATTCGATGTTTCACGTGTCGTGTTCTGACAAATAAGAGCCGACAATACGAAACGTCGTAGTGTGTGATATACGATTCACTCAAAGACAACGTTTGTATCCGCTGAGATGTTGTTGGGTGTTTACCTGTCATGTTTTTATTATTACACTCTTTATATTAAGAAATTATGACCCACTTTGAACCTTCGTGGCGAAGGAGCTACGGACACAGTTTGTAAACCCTCATACCGCTTTAGAAACACACCAAAGTACTTAATTGTCCTAACACGTTCAATATGGCTGCAGTATGTAAAAAAAAAAAAGTACTGGAGAGATTTGGTCATAGATCATAACTTTAGGAAGGGAAAATCCCAATTCTGCACCTCCCCGTGGTAGAGGATGGAAACACACCACGGTGTGGCTAACACAGCTCTGGGGACCGAGGATCCACCGGAATAAGTGGACAACTCTGCAGCTGAGCAGAGCAGGGCACACACTTGTCCTGACAGTCGGAAATGGCTGTCAAAGGCAGAGTTAAAAGACCACCATGTGAATGTGGAAGTCAAGGGGAAACCACCACATTATCTTCCCAAGACTTCATGGCAAAACATATATCAGAGTTAGTGAACGACGTTAATGGCTGTCTTAGGACATCCTCGTCCGGTAGGGACAGTCATGAGCCACAGGTGACACCAGACCGTCATCCAGCTACTGATGGCAAAATCATAACTAAAATAAATAAATTTAGAGTAGGAACATGGAATGTTAGGACATTAAATGAGCTAGGAAAGTTGACCAATGTTCTAAGAAAGATGGATAGCATGAAAATGAATATACTAGGTGTTAGTGAGATGAGATGGAAGGGATCGGGCAAAATTATAGCTGACAATCACACAATAATTTACTCTGGAGGGGATAAACATGAAAAAGGCGTAGGAATAATATTAGACCAAAAAACAGCCAAGTCAGTTAATGGATACTGGTGTATTTCAGATAGAATTATTATGGTAAAAATCAAAGGCAAACCAATAGATATAAATATTATACAAGTATATGCACCAACAACAAGCAGTAGTGATGAAGAAATACAACACTTTTATGACGAAATAGAAATGGTGATGGCTCAAATTGGATCACAAGAAATAAAAATAATACTTGGTGATTTTAATGCAAAAGTAGGAAAGGGAGAAATGGAGGATCTAGTGGGGAATTATGGTTTAGGTACAAGAAATGAAAGAGGGGAAAAGCTAATAGAATGGGCAAATATCAATGATATGATAATTGGAAACACATGGTTTAAACACCATAAAAGACGACTGTACACATGGAAAAGTCCTGATAAGAAAATACGCAACCAAATTGACTACATACTAATTAATAAAAGATTTAGAAATGCTTGAATTAATGTAAAGACAATGCCTGGTGCTGACTGTAATAGTGATCATGTACCACTATGTGGACAAATAAAAGTAAGATTAAAGAGAGGGAAAAAATGGTTGAGAACATGAGACTTAATAAAGAGGTTCTGAAAATAGATAAAGAAATGCAAGAAAAATACAGAGTGACCGTGAAAAATAGGTACAATGCAATAGCTAAAATACAGAGTATAAATGAACAATGGGAAATGTTAAGGGACTCCATTCATCAAACTAGCAAAGAAGTATTATCAGAGAGAGGCAAAATAGCTAAGAAAACATGGATGAATGAAGAAATCTTAAAACTGATGGACAAAAGAAAACAGAGTAAAAATGACAAACAAGAATATGCTAAGATAAATAAAGAAATAAAAGATAAATGTGGGAAGGCTAATGAAAGTTGGTTAAACGAGCAATGCAAAAAAATTGAATTAAATTCCATTAAAGATAGAAAAAATATGCACAGACAAATCAGTGAGCTTACAGGAAGAAAAATAAGAATAAATACAGGGTGTTTGAAATCAAAAACAGGAAAGATATTATTAGAGGAAGGTGCTATAATGAAGAGGTGGAATGAGTATACAAGAGAATTATATGATGGAGAAAGGGAAGAATTAACAGAAGATAGTAACTTAGGAGGTCCACCTATTCTGAAAGAAGAAGTCGCTGACGCTATGAAACGTATGAAGAAAGGAAAAACAGCTGAGCCAGATGAAATCACAATAGAAGAATTAGAAGTATTGGGAGAATTTGGAGTAGATATATTAAACAAAATGTTGAATGATATTTACAGCAGTGGATATTTACCCAGTGATATGCTGAGATCTGTATTTATAGCTATACCAAAAAGACCAGGAGCAATTGATTGTGAAGATTTTCGTACAATTAACCTTATAAACCATATCACTAAGATTCTACTCAGAATCATAATGAGAAGAACCAAAAAGAAAATAAAAATGGAAATTAGTGAAGAACAGTATGGATTTGTGGAAGGAAAGGGCACAAACAATGCAATTTATACATTACGGACACTAATAGAAAGGTCAATAGAGAAACAGAGAGACATATATTTGTGTTGGAAGATATCAATATTGATGGAAAAGATTTAAGAATAATAAAGAATAATTACTGGAACCAAGTAGCAGCAATTAAAATGGGAAATAAAGAGGGTAGTTACGAACAGATAAAGCTAGGAGTACGACAAGGGTGTGTCTTGTCACCAGATTTTTTCTCCCTGTATAGCGAAGTAATAATGAGAGAGATCAAAGAGATGCCAGGAATACTAGTTGGAGGTTATAATATAAATAATATACGCTATGCAGATGACACAGTATTGGTGGCGGATAATTCAACAGACCTACAACAATTATTAGACGTTGTAGTAACAGAGAGTGCAAGGAAAGGACTCTCCTTGAAAATCAAGAAAACTGTAACAATGGTATTATCAAAGAAAATGGTGACACCAAATGTGACATAGAAATAGAAGGGAAAATCCTTAACCAAGTGGATAATTTTAGATACCTAGGGGCATTTATAACATCAGATGGAAGATTACAACAGAGATTAGGAGCAGAATAGGGCAGGCAAAAGCCGCATTTCAGAAAATGAAGAGTATCTTATGCAATAAGTCGCTATCACTGAATGTAAGAAAGAGAGTGCTGAAATGCTATGTAGAACCAGTTTTGCTGTATGGCAGTGAATCTTGGAATGTAAATGAACAAATTAAGAAGAAATTAGAAACAACAGAGATGTGGTTCCTGAGAAGAATGTTGCGAATTCCTTGGACTGCCAGAGTAACTAACGACTATTGCCTGAAACAGGCTAATGAAACTAGAACATTATATACAACAATAAGACAGAGACAAACATCTTTCTTCGGTCACGTGATGAGAAGAGAGGCATTGGAGAACATCGTAACAACTGGAAAGATCGAGGGGAAGAGAGGCAGAGGCAGACCAAGAGAAATGATGCTGGATGGATTTAGACGGTGGCATGGAGGAATATCAGCAGCAGAGTTGATCCAGAAAACCAAAGACCGAGATCTATGGAGAGCCATGAACGCCTACGCCAGCCGGCACGGCACTTGATGTTGATGATGTAAAGGGTATGCAACCAATTGACGCTGTACTACACTGACATAATAAAAAGATGGACAGAGTCCACAGAAGATTTATTCTGGGACAACAGGGTCAATAGACCAACGCTGTATAATACTCAAGATGGACCAAAAATATTAACGGCTGAAGTAGAAAAGGCTATTAAAAAGATGAAAGAAGGAAAGGCGGCAGGTCCTGACAAGATAACAACAGAGATGATAAAATTCTTATCCAGCTTCGGCATTGAAAATATCACAGAATTATGTAATGATATATATATAATACTGGGTACATCCCCAAGGACTTGGAAACATCAATTTTCATCACCCTACCGAAGAAGCCAAGAGCTGTTGAGTGTGAGGATTACAGAACTATTAACTTAATGAGCCACATAACTAAGATACTACTCAAGGTCATACAAGAAAGAATTCAACATAAAATAGATGAGGAAGTAGCTGAAGAACAATTTGGGTTCCGCAAAAACAGCGGCACCAGAGAAGCAATTATCTGTTTGAGGATGTTAATTGAAAAATATATAGAAGTTAAAAAAAGCATATATGTTTGTTTTATAGACCATAAGAAAGCTTTTGATAGAGTACAACATGAACGACTAATTACGTGCCTTCAAGATATAGGAGTAGACGGAAAGGACATCAGACTTATTAGTAACTTGTACTGGGAACAAGTGGCGTCTATTAGATGCGGTAATAACTATTCGTCACCTATAGAGATAAAAAGAGGAGTACGGCAGGGATGTGTACTGTCCCCAAGCCTCTTCAACCTATACACAGAAAGAATTTTTAAACAAGTTGAAATGCCTGGACTCAACATCAATTGAAGAATCATAAACAATCTTAGATATGCTGACGATACCGTGTTACTAGCAGAAAGTGAGCAAGAGTTGCAAGACCTAGTGGAAGAAGTAAACAGGCACAGTGCAGAATGTGGCTTAGATATTAACATCCAAAAAACAAAAACTATGATAATTAGCAGTGAAAAGGAAAGGTCATCAATGAACATCACAGTAAACGGGCAGATACTAGAACAAGTAACAAGTTTCTCTTATCTTGGACATATAATAACAGATGATGGCAGAAGTGAAATGGAAATCAAAAAGAGAATAGGAATGGCCAAAAATGCTTTCAACGGCATGAAATCAGTATTAACATCTAGAGAGATTAATAACGCATTAAAAATGAGAATTGTCAAATGCTACGTATATTCAACGCTACTGTATGGCTCGGAAGCCTGGACATTGAACAAGCAACTAGAAAGTCGCATAGAAGCCCTGGAGATGTGGATATACAGACGAATAGGTCGTATTTCATGGAAACAAAAACAATCAAATGCAGAGGTTCTAGAAAAACTGGGAATGAAGAGAGAGTTGATGAAAGAAATAAAGAGGAGACAAGTGAAATATTTTGGCCACGTTAAAAGACATGATACTCGTATAAAAACCATACTGGAATGCAAGGTTGAGGGCAAGCGAGCAAGAGGTAGACAACGATACAAGTGGGAGGATAACATCAAGAGATGGACGAACATCAGCCTGACAGAATGTACAGTCAAGGCAAGAGACAGACAGTGTTGGAGATCCATTGCAGCCAACCTTCATTGCGGAGACGGCACCTGATTGAGTGATTGACTGATTGATTGATTGATTCATTGATTGATTGACGCTGCACTTCTCCACCTCCTTGTCCCATCATCATCATCATCATCATCATCATCATCATCATCATCATCATCACCAACAACGTCATCATCATCTAGTGCCTTGCCGGCTGGTAAGAGCGATCATGCCTCTCTACAAATTACGATCTCCGGCGTCATGGATCAGTTCGTGTGATGACTCCCTCCAGTGCCATGATACAGGTGTTAGCGTGTTGGGGAATAGAGACAGGACATATAGAGGACAAGGGACATAATAGAGACAGGACATAGGCAGGGAGGCCGTGATGTCATTGATAGGACATCTACAGGACCACAGAGATATGATATACCGGACATAGGTAAGGGCGAAGAGATGTCATAGACAGGACATTTACAGGACATTAGAGATATCAAAGACAGGACATAGGCAGGGACACAGAGATGTCAGAGACAGGACATAGGCAGGGACACAGAGATGTCAGAGACAGGACATCTACAGGACATTAGAGATATCAGAGACAGTACATAGGTAGGGACACAGGGATGTCAGAGACAGGACATAGACAGGACAAGACCCAGTTATAAAAAGGGACACTGGTCTACGGGACTCCGTCCTGGATTGACCAGACAGCCTTGCACTGAAGGACCCGACAGAACACGGGCGGACGGCAGTACAACGTGACTGTTGAGACAGTCCGGTTGTCCCGAGATACACGGGATCCAGTACCACGTGACCAACAGGCCAGCGTGAGGAGACTCAGACTTGGACTGGACGTTTTAGGGGATGTTTCAGGAGCGAGTGTATGGATTTTTCGAGAGTGCTAGCTGGCGTTGCCATGTTGAAGATAGCGAGTATTTGAGTGCAGGGTGTTGCGTGATTGCCTGAGTGCTATAATTGTGTGTATATAATGATGATGTAATAACTTAACCGCCCTATGTGCGCATCTTGACGTTAATCAGGTTCTCCTGAATAAATATTTGATACCACATGCAAGACTGATATTTTCTTGAGTGCATGTGAAGGATCTAAGAATACCTGTGTACGTGTGAGACGTTGACACAAGACATCAAGAATCTTCTCACGCTGTCTTCCTCTATCTTTCTTTCAGCAAATTTTCCCGGTTGTCACAACATGTTCCAGTTTTTATCTTCTCATAACGTGGCTAGAAAACGATGACTGCCTCTTTCGATGTTTGTGATACGTTGTCTTTGCGACTCAGCTTCCCTTAAAACATCCCGATTGCTCATTATCGCTGTTCGTCATTTGATAGAACGCAGGTTTTGCTTGTCCTATTATGTTCTTTATCTCAGTGATGCATCTTCCATCTGATGTTATATGCATATGTCTAGATATCTGCATTTCTGCACTTGCCACTAAATAACGTCTTGTACTTTAATTGCACATTTCGTCACTCTTTTTCTTTGATATCACCCTGACTTCTGTTTGTCTGTTGTTCAAACTACGGCCCATTTTTTGACACTTTCTACAATCACTGTATCGATCATAAGGTTTGTTTAATTCGTGATTTTTAGATTCGGTAATATAACATTTTATAGAAATTACAGTTTTCTGCATTTTTTTCCAGAAGACCCACAGTTATTAAACGTAGACAGTAACAACAGAAGTAACGGTAGTATTTACAACAGGTCCCTTTGATAAATTATTAAAACAGTAATTACTAAAATAGTAAAAGAGACAATTTAAAATGCTGAAATTCGTTCGAAAAAATGATAAATCAAAACCAATTAGATTAAAATAATAATTGTAAGATAGTGTTTCTTTTAAAATTCAGGTTGGATTACCGGAGAATAATAATGTGAATTTTTGCACATAATGTTTCGGACAACAACAAAACAATGACCCTCTTCACCTGCATGCAATAATCGACTTGATGTTTGGTTCATGTCATGACATTGCTTTGTAAACAAGCACGCATATTCTAGTATTAACTTCTTTGTACTGGGAACTTATTTGCATTCACAATTAAGCAGTCTGGGTTGGGAGAAGTTAAATATATTACCTGTCTCGAATAGAAATAATCAAGAAATGACTGGAACAGATTTAGTGAAAGTAACAAATATCTGGGATACGAGCTAAATCGTCTCGAACATAAAGAATCCAGAAATGACTTGGGCAGTTTTAGTGGCCAAATTTAATGAAAGTAATAATTATCTGGAATACGAGCTAAAGTAGTAGCTACAAGTAGCACATATGGGGGAAGGGGATGTAGAAGAAAAGAGGGGGAGGGGGGAGGAGCGTAGCATGTTGGCTAGGCACTCGACTGCCAACACGGCAGTCATGGGTTTAATCCACAACTGGCGAATTCTTATTTGTAAGCGCTGACATTCGGCCCCAGGTCTAAGCATCGTCACATGGATACCATAAATGTCCTGTAATGGCGATCAACGTAATACTGAGCACATCAGCCACCATTTTCATTGTCAGGGAAACTTTCTATATATGTTTTTCTGGTATTGCTTTCATTGTCAGGTTTCCCAACGGACACTTTCTATATATATTTTTCTGGTATTGTTTTCATTGTCAGGTTTCCCAACGGACACTTTCTATTAGGGGCCTTCATTTGAAACCCGTTCCAATGGCTTTATTATAAAAGCATGAAAGAAACATTAACACGTGTGATAGAATTAAACAAAGCATTAATTTTGAATGAATTATGCACCATGGGTTGGTCAGAAGAAGTTGCCGAGGCATTCACGCAAGCATCCCATTACTTAGGTAGGAGGCGAATAGCGTCCGCAAAAAAAAAAAAAAACAGGAATGTGGTTGCTCACTGAACCAAGCGTTTACCGTGTTATTACGTCTGCTTCTGTGTGAAATCGTTGCCCCTTGAGATCTTTTTTTTTTTTTTAGAGTTTTGAACAAATGAAAATCACATGGCGACAAATCAGGATTATAGTTTGGATGTTGCAGAATTTCCCACTTCTTCCTAGCTAATGCTGTTTCCTGCACAATCTTAGCGACATGCGGACGAGCATTATCGTGCAACAAAATCCCATCGCGAGGAAGCATGCCGGGTCGTTTATTCTTGATGGCTATTTGCAGCTTATCTAGTGTTTGCAAGCAATGGGTAGAATTGATGTTGACACCTGGTTCTTTAAAGGCGGCCATCAATAGCCCTTCATGGTCCAATAAAAAAATTAAAAATGCCCTCAGCATAACCTTGCCAGCGGAAACCTGTAACTTGAATTTCTTTTGGCTTTTGGTGTTCCAGCATGCTTCTACTGCATGCTCTCTCTTTTGCTGCTCGGCTCAAAGTGGTGACACCATGATTCATCGCCTGCCACTATGCGGGAGATAAATGCATCACCCTCCACTCTGTAACGCAGCAAGTGGTTCAAACACCATTCCATGCGTTCCTCTTTTATGGTGGTCAGTCAACATCAGTGGTACCCAGTGTGAACACACCTACCGATATTGCAGTTTCTTACGAGCGATCTTTCGAATGGTCCCAATAGACACATCAAATTCTTTTGCTAGCGAACGTATGCTTCGACAACGGTTCATCTGTACTGCTGCATCAATTTTGGCTATGGTTTTTGTCTGTTGCAGCAATATGCGTTTGACCCGTCCGTCAAAGATCTGTCGTGAACTGACGTCCTTTCCGAAACATTCATGCCCGGTCTGTCACTGTTGTCTCCACACACATTTGTTACCGTACGCTGCCTGCATTTTTCGATGAATGTCCACTGCTCGACATCCTTCAAATGAAAGAAACTGAATCATCGCTCTCTGAGCTTCTTTGGACGGATTTTGGATCAACCCGGCCATTTTCTCAACCATCAGAAACAGAACCTATGCATCATGGGACGATAAGCACTTGCTCTTTAATTCATTGGTCAGTACTTATCACATGACTATGACATGATCATGTTCAACGAACGCAACTACGCGCGGTGCAGCACGAATTGATTTCAAATGAACGCCCCTTATATATATATTTTTTAAATACTAATTTCATTGTAGGTTTCCCAACGGACACTTTCTATATATATTTTTCTAGTAATGTTTTCAAGGCTTAGTGTCAGTGAGGCGTAATATAGAGGTGCTCAATGCTGCGATTATGTTAGATGTGTGCAAGACCACAAGTTGTTTCAAAAACAGTTTACAGAGGTGTACACCAAAGACAGGAACAAACGTCAGAATAACAATTACACTTAACTGATTTCTTTCCATGTCTAGGTGCAGGCATTAGCCTCCTCTGAACAATATGCAGATAATAACAAGAGTCGCCGTACTGCTGGTACACTTTATTTAAATAATAATATTATTAATACTAATATGGGAACAAACCCTTTGGATCAGATAATAAGTCAATATAAGTGTGCCCCTCTTCCCCCTTGATCGCTTTTCCGCCTTCTCTGTGAGAGAGAGTAGGATATTTGTCCTCCAACTACAGGACGTTGCTCTCAATTTGGCAACTGTCAGGCCTGTAACCAACGCCCTGGCCTTGAAATGTGAACCTGACTGGTGTTGTATAGCCAGTACTCTGACACGGGGCAAGACTGAAGTGATTACCCATTGTAGACCGAGTCATGGTGATGGTGATACAGCCTTTGCTCACACAAGTAGACAATGCCAAGAGTAATCTTACAATCCGATACAGTGGACGGTTACTTGTGATATCAAATCAGCCTGGTTCCCGTTCTGAACCTAACTTGCTTTCACCTTCTGCGAATATTAGACAAATGTTCACTTGTACATCAAATGTTGCTCACACAATTGTACAACATTACGGCAACAGCATCCATTATACCTGAAACACTTTGTCGAATAGATCTTTTCACTACAGATCGCACACAGACAGCGACGCATGTGACGAACAAATATGATTCAGTCTCACAAAGTAGATCACCCTTTTCATTAGTTGCAAATTCTCGCATGCTGACTGATTCGAATATTTCTTAAACACTTTTAAAATACTTGGTGCTGCATTCCAGGAAACAATATTACCATTTGAGTTGCATTTATATGGAAAACACCTGAGGTGAAATTTGGATGGAATCCACATGTCGAAATAATAGCTTACAATATAATAATAATAATAATAATAGTATAATATATAATAATATAATAGCTTACAGCTTACTGCCACCTTCTGTGGCGAAGGTGTTACAGACGCAATTCGTAATCCTGCATACCGCACTGCAAACACAGCTACAGGCAATTAGAAAAGCAGATTGCCTGGCGTTGGTTCCCATACAAAGATATGAGTGCCGGTCGTTTAGACATCAATAGCAAACTACCGAACGTAAACTTTCCAAGAAATCACGAAACAATCCACTAAAAGCTAAGGTTGACTGCCACGTCCAGTATAGGTTATGCAACTAACAAAATAAATACACTTTTCATTCTAGGGCAGGCAAGCAACGGACATAACCGAGTGTGTTAATCTGGTACAACGGCTATAAGAATTAACTCATCACCGGTATCCCATAGAAACCGCCAGTGCATTCTCTTATCTCTTTCATTTCTAACCCGATATCCGTTCACAACGTACAGGATTATGCTGGTCATCTTTATACTACTAATGCTTGCGTATGACCACATTAAATATTTTCTCTTATCTGATGTTGATAAATGAATGACGTTTATCTAGGTAATTTGACCCACAATACTTACGCAACTGACATTTTCTTTTCAAACAACAAATTCATACATAGGGCCTTTCCAAAGAACAAAAGTGAGATTATCTGCATACACATCGGTTTAGTTGTTACGAGTGATACAATTGTAACACAATTTGTAGACGATTATGTCTTAGGATTAAAGGGTAGATGTCAACTGATGCAGAAGATGCTGGATAACTTCCGGTACCGATCTTGAAGGATAAGCGTTTAAACGCTTAAGGCCTCTGGAGTGTGTATGCTTCTGGCTAACGTTCGCAATCGCATGTTCCTGATGTTGGACTGGAATTGCATATTTCCATCGTCCTGCTACTAAGTTGAGTGCGTGGCGCGACACTGTGAGCTGTTTATTTCGTATGAAGTGCTTTTACATCTGTATGCGGTTGTTCGTAGCGTGAACTGCATGTAGGGAATAATGGCGGCCGGATTTGTCGCAGAATTGACTGGTTTGCCTTATGCAGTAATATGCAGTAATGTGTGACTGATGGTTTTCTAGTGACTGCCGCTTCCATCGACGATGAATTGTATTTTTCGTGGAGGATGTTTGTGTTTGCTTTCTGGTGGCGGCATTATGCACATTGTACCTGATCGCACTGTTGGTTTGACGAGACTCCTCTCTATTCCACTTTTTACATGGGGCAGAGATGAGCCTTTTGTGCGATATTCACTGGCACAGAACGGAGCATAAAGCGGAGGACCAGTTGTCGTGATGTTGGTACCGTGACTAATGACTAGAACTTGCTGGATGACTGACCCTGCAACAGAAACGACATCGGCAGATTTAAAGAATCCTGAATGATAGAGGGTGACAGAAATAGTTCTGGACAGATTGAGATAATAATGGATAGTTGAGGTTGACAGACGATAGGCGCCGATAGATGGAGTCAATGTTCCATGCTTTAAAGTAAACGAGACATAAATGGCTTTACGTCCCAGGAAACTTCCATTTACGGCGGTTCGAGCTGTGAGATCCGGTCACTAAAATACATCTCCAGTTTGAAGAGAGGACGTGTACACAAGATTGCCGAAAGTTTTAGTTTGCAGCCAGATGAGCTGGATGGGGATCGTCTGTCTTTTGTCCTGACTGAGATTATTACTTGGCCAAGATTCTATATATTGCATTGGCACCTTGCCGCCTTGACAGGCGATAGTTTGTTATATTGTGCTTCAAAAAAGGCATAATAACTACAAACCATGGCGGTAGCGAATGTGACTGATTAGACCAATTCGTACTGTAAATGATTGTCTACAAGTGATGCATGTGAATACACGGTCATTTCCACAATCACGCACCATCTTACGTCTCTCACGGTCAGTGTGTGACCTATCTGCAATCATTTTCTCCTTTGTCTTTTTCCCTTTATGATCTTTCCCCCCCCCCCCCCCCCCCCCCATGCAACACGTTCAGTGGCGACTTGCTCCCAATGTGCAGTATCAATGTTTGTATCAGTCATGTCCCTCTTACACACATCTTTGTATCGTAGTAGAGGCCGACGCTGAGATCTCCTATCCATCTGAAATTCACCAAAACTATATGTCCTTTGGTATTCTACCATCATCCATCCACCTAATGTGTCATATCCATCTAAGTCTACGACGAATGAGCATGGAACAAACTGTCACACAACTTGATCTTTGCAATATTTCAGTATTTGTAATTTTGTCTTGCAACTTAATGTCACGTATTCTTCGCAGACACCGCATGCGAAATCTGTTTAAACGTTTCTCTTGGTTTCAATAAGTTGACCAGGTTTCACAGATATAAAGAAGAATACTAAGGGCACAGACTTGGTAGACGAGGAGGACTTTTGTTTTGGCAGTAAGCTTTCTGTTCTACCAGACTCTTTGTGTTAACCTGTTCATTGCTGTTGCTGCCTTACCGGTCCTGATGTTTATGTCCTGATCTAGAGATTATTTACTGTTTACCTCTGCTCCTAGATATGCACACTAATTGACAAGGACTTATAACCCGTAACTGCCACCTCTCGCTTTGATTCAGAGCTTGATCCCTCTCTCGGAAAGGTAATGCATCTGGAACAAGACAAGCTGCAGAACTTGCCGGATCAGCAAAGCAGTGCTCTAACTGCCCGATTGTCGGAACTTTGATCTTAGACCAGTTGCCAAGCAAGGTTTAGGACCTGGCCTGCGCTTCCATGGCATTTAGTCCATAGGTTGCATTCCCTCGCCCTAGGGTAAGGCTTGTAATCACCCAATTGCGCTCTTTCGCCGGAAGCCGTTAGAAGCAGAATTACAAGACCACATAAACAGTGTAAACAAAATGTGTAAGGAACATAACATGCACAATAACATCAGTAAAACAGAGGTAATTACTATAACTAAAGAAGGAAAATACAACCATACAACAATCATTCATCTAAAAGACCACCCCCCATCCCCATTACACCCCCCTGAAACAAGAACGGAGCTTCAAGTAGTTAAGAAGTAAACCATCATCAAATGGCAAATCAGAAGATGAGATCGAAAATAGATGCAATAAGGCAAACCAACTCATTGGACAAACGACACAAATACTAAAGAACAAACACGTATCAATAGTTAGTAAGAAAACACTCTACAACATACTCTTCCTACAAACTCCATGCTACCAATGACAAACCTGGACAATGACAGAAAAAAAAGAGGAAAAAAAAATCACAATAAGAGAATTGAGATTCCTGAGAATAATACTCAATGTAGAAGAGAGGAAATTAAAAATGAAGAAATCAGGACTAAAGTGGGGGTTATATTAGCGCTAGATTTCACAAGATGAGATGAAATAAGTTACACAAGTTAAAAGTTTATCAGCTCCAAGTTAAAAGTTTATCAGCTCGTTCAGGGTTTTCTTATGGTAGTAGTTTGAGATAAGGTCGTTAATCGCTGGTACATAGGTCACATATTCCGAATTCCTTTAATGAAAAGACAACATTAGCACTCAGGCGTTCAGGTTTCATTATAATCTGTGTTTTCCTGGGACACTTCTACTACAAGTGTCTCATGTTAGTTACTAAACTGTATCATCGTATCACAATAACATTTCAAGGAATAAATAAGCCA
Source organism: Cepaea nemoralis (assembly GCA_014155875.1). NCBI lineage: Eukaryota > Metazoa > Mollusca > Gastropoda > Stylommatophora > Helicidae > Cepaea > Cepaea nemoralis. The sequence continues at coordinate 121,944 of JACEFZ010011536.1, forward strand.
CGGTCTTGTGGTTAGTGAACAGTTGCAATACAAGGGTTAACTTATATCCAGGAATGATGTGGAGTGGAATTTCATACTGCAAAAGAAAACCAGGGAAGCGGAATAGACAAGAAGTACAGGTGATGGGTATTGTATTACAGCAGAATGTTCACGAAATACAATTGAAACATATATAACATCAAGCAGACATGTAGCAACAGTAGTAGGTTGAGGGGAAGAAGTCGGGGGAGTAGGAAGGAGGAAGAGGAGGAAGGAGGACGAGGAAGAGGAGGAGCAGCAGTAGCAGCAGCAGCAGCAGCAGCAGAAGAAGAAGAAGAAGAAGAAGAAGAAGAAGAAGAAGAAGAAGAAGAAGAAGAAGAAGAAGAAGAAGAAGAAGAAGAAGAAGAAGAAGAAGAAGAAGAAGAGAGGAAGACGAGGAAGAAGATGAAGACGAGGAAGAAGAAGAAGAAGAAGAAGAAGAAGAAGAAGAAGAAGAAGAAGAAGAAGAAGAAGAAGAAGAAGAAGAAGAAGAAGAAGAAGAAGAAGAAGAAGAAGAAGAATATGTAATGCTATGCCGAACAACGTCACTGCACATTGGGCTATCCCATGCTCAGTCTACCCATGCACCAAACATCCCTATATATTTCTACTCACTATACCCCCCCCCCCTTTTTTTTTTTGGTTCGCATATCCTTTACAGGACATCAGCTGATTGTTGATTTCTTGGCAAGATTACGCTCAGTAGTTTGCCATTGCTTTCTGAGCGACCGGCTCACATACCCCGACAGTTACCGACGCGGAAAGAACTGCTACCGATTCTCGCGCAACGTCACGTTACCTACGAGAGTATACGAGATTACGGAGAAAGTCGTGTAACCTCTAGACTATTCTCATTAGGAATTGGAAATGATATCTCCTCTCTTGACATCGAAGTTGCGCGCGTGATCAGGCTTAACTACCTGATTGTGTAGTCGGGCTAGCGTCCGAGTCTTGGTAGCAGCCTTCCGATTCGTAATGCATTGCTAATACTAGCCCTATCCTCGCTTCTTGCCCTTTGTATTGGTGCAATGTTTGTCAGCTGATCTGCACGTTCATGATCTTTTCTCCAGCGTGTCCGAGTGTGTATACACAGGTGAGAAGTAATCCTCTGATGCGAGTGTTTTTGACATCATTCGTTATATCAAAACATCACTAGATCATCATGACATTACATAAATAGGACGAGGGAGTGGTCAATGTGAGGGGATACCCGTATGACATGCTGTACGGTCTGTGTTCTATTCCACGGTTTATGTCGAGATATTGTGGGAAAGAACATTCTGTCTACATATGTTGTAAGAGGATGTTTCTGTCGACTTATTATGTCAGAACATTTCTGTAAGTATAATGCTTGAGAGAATATTTCTGTCAACATATTGTGTTAGATAAAATGTATTTCAGTGTATATATGAGAGAACAGTTAGGGGGGTACGGGGTGTCAGGCATTCGTAGGACCTTTGGTAAGGATGACTCTCATGACCTTTTCAGGACTCATCCCCCACTGGTCCAAGCCTGACATCCAGCTCACGCCTGTGGCTCCTAGTAGCTGTCAGCATGCGACAGCGGCCACCCCCGGGCAACAGCTTTGAGAGGCTGGCTAAACCAGGAGTGGGTAACCGATTTGGTGTCAAACCAAGTGGTGAACTAGGGTATGCCTACCCAGCATGTGAAGAAAGGATTCGGCAGACTGTGCGGATGAAATCACTGATGATTCAACGGGCAAGACGGCGTTTACCTGCAAAGCGTTGTGGAATGTAATGAGCACAGCAAGGCACATAGAGCGCCCTGGTCATCCACTGCACCTGTATTCGTCTCCAGTAGTCTTGACTTGTCTTGCCACAGGATTCAGGTGGACTCAGGCGAGAGAGTGAGGTCGACGAATTGCGCAACTCTTCCTCATTTTAATCCAATTCATCGCGCAAGTCATTCTTCATCCAAATCCCACTGGATGAAATGAATGGTCATCATCATTCTTGAAGGACAATCAACAATCCACGGCAACACTCTAAACGTTATGTTTTTTTCTGCCGAGGATGAAGTAAAAATGTGCGCGAACTCCGTGGCGACTGTTAGTCAAGCGGTCTTTAAACAACGGACACGAAAACAGCTCTGCAGCAGAGCACGACGAAAATAAAGTTCTGAACTTAAACTGACTTTGGATTATTTTGCGTTCATTCATTCAGTAGCATGTCCTTTGCAGAGCCTCGCTCCCATAACAACCTTCCGGAAAATCTCTGGATCATAAGGAAGATGTCCCGCGTCCGATACACCCATCTGGAGACCATCCGCCACATCCTGCATCCATCTTCTCTTTGGCCTTCCTCTTCCTGTCTTCCCAGGCATACACCCTTCCATTATTGTTCTCTCCAAACTTTCGTGACGTTCCAAGAGACTATAATATTTTAATTTTCTTCGTTTTGTCGTCTTTAGTAGCCAACCTTCTTCAATATGCAGCTCTTGAAGTATGGGTGCATTTGTTCTTTTCTTAACCCAAGATATTCTTAGAACTCGTCTATAACATTTGTATTCAAAGGTATTTATGCGCTGCTCAGCTTGTTTAGTAAGTGTCTAGGTGTCAAAGGCGTATGTTGTAATGGGAAAGATGCATGTTCTTAAAAATCTAATGTGTGTAGTTCTGTCTGTCCCACTCCATAATTTATTCAATTGTTTTAGTCTTTGAAGAGCAATTGATAGTCGTCGTTTAATTTCTTTCATTGTGTCACCGTTGTTGATAATCAATGACCCAAGATATTCGAAATTGTCCACCATCTCCAATTTTTCCTCATTAACATATATTTCTTTCTCCATAGTAGTTTTAACTATATGCATTATGTTTGTTTTTGCTATGTTAAGATATACGTTGTGATCTTCACTATTCAATTGGGTTAAGGCTATTAGGTTTTCTATGACATTCTATGTTGTGGATAGTAATACTGTATCATCAGCATACCGAATCTCTGGTATGTCATGACCACCGATATTTAGGGCATCATATAGCTCCTTGTTTATGTCATCTCTTACATTTCTCATTATATTTTCGGCGTACAGGTTAAACTAATAGGGGGACAGCACACATCCCTGACGGACTCATTGCTTGATGTCAAAAAAATTTGATGTCTCGCCAACTATTCTAACTGTTTCTTGTTGGTCTAGATAGAGCATTCTTAAGAGTTGTATTACATGTGGTGGAAAGCCCTTATTCCTCATGATTTCCCAAAGTTTATGATGTTTTACACAGTCAAATGCCTTTGAATAATCCACAAAACATGAGAATAGGTTTATATTAAATTCTCTGCACTTTTCTATTATTAAACGCATGTTGAGAATGTGATCTCTTGTTCCTCTTCCTTTTCTAAATCCAGCTTGAACCAGGTTAATTTCTTCTTCCATTTTCATACGAAGTCTTCCCATTATGATCGTTAGTAGAATTTAACTTGCATGACTGATCAGAGCAACAGTTCTATAGTTGGTGCATAATTTCAGGTTGCCCTTATTTGGTATTGGAATGAAGATAGTTCTCTTCCAATCTTTTGGCCATATACCATATTTCCATATCTTTTTACATAATGCGTGATAGATTTGTATGCTTTCTCCTCCTCCCGCTTTAATTAGTTCAGCTGGTATCTCATCACATCCAGGTGATTTACCATTCTTCAGGTTCTTTATTACCCATGCGATTTCATCTAATGAGGGGTCAGGTTCTGTCTCTGCTGTCATTGGCTCATATATCTCATTCATATCCTCACTGTTACTCATGTCATACATTCCACTGTAGTACTCCTGCCATCTTTCTAGAATTTGTCTAGATTCTGTTAAAGTATTTCCCATCTTGTCACAGATAACATTCAATTTAGGTTGAACATTTCTTGTCAATAACTTCATGTTTGTGAACATTTCGTAATATCTTCCAGTCTTATGAAATTGCTCTATACTGGTACAGCAATCTTGAATATATTGAGGTTTGTTCTTTCTTGTGTTCTTTCTTATTTCTCTAGTTAAAGATTTATACTTCATCCTGCTGTTATCGGATTCATTTCCTTTCTTTTTCAGTTCCCTTCGTTGGTTTATTAATTCTAACGTGTCTGACTTAATCCATAGCTTAAGTTGCGTTTTCTTGATCGGAATTAAATCTCTGGCTGCAGTTATCAAGATATCTCTAGCTTGTACTGCCAGTTCATCAGGTGTCATTTCCTCTTGTACAAACATCAAGACCCCCAAAATGATCCCTAACTTCTACGTTGTATGCATCTGGTATTTTTGTGAGATCAAAACGAAGTGGCCTTGGTCCTCGGGTAAGCTTTTTGAGTTTTAATTTCAGATCTGCTTCTAATAACTGATGATGTGTATCACAGTCTGCACTTCGAAGGGGTTTTGCAGATGTTATACTTGATCTCCATCTTCTTTGTATTAAAATATAATATATCTGATATTTGGTAATACTGTCCGGGGACTTCCATGTAAAGAGTCTTCTTGGGTGTTGTTTAAAAAGTGTGTTGGCTATCGTTAACTCATTTTCTGTGCAAAATTTAATTAATTTGTCACCTGCATCATTTCTATTTCCCAATCCAAATTTTCCTAAAACATGTCTCTCATTTTCAGTTCTTCCTGTACCTACTTTTGCATTACAATCTCCCATTATTAGTGCTATATCATTGTGACCAATCTTATTTAATGTCTTGCAGTGTGTTGTAAAAATCTTCAATTTCGTCCTCCTCTGCTGTTGAAGTAGGTGCATATATCTGTATGAGAGTTGTGTTTTCTGGACGGCCTGTAAGCATAATAGTGAGGATTCTATCACTAACTGGGTTATATCCCATTAACGCTTTTGCAGTTGTTTTATCTAACCAAAGTGCCACTCCACTCTCGCCTCCGACGTCTCGACCAGAATAAATGAAAAGACTTCCATTTTCAGTTGTGAATTGTCCCTTGCCTCCCGAGCGATGTTCACTAATTCCTAAAATATGGATATTTAACCTCTCAATCTCATCACATAGTACTCTAAGCTTCCCCTCATACTGAATTCTCACATTCCACGTTCCTATTCTCACTCTTTTTCTTAGTGTGACACAGGGGATTTCTTTGGTAACACAGGCAGGATTAACTCCGTCATCACGATTACTAGAACTGGTCCCTGTGTCACACTCTTCCCCATTGTTATCTCATCTGCCTGGCCTGGGGGTCTCGCCACCAGATCTCTTTCTTATTATGTTTTCTTTCATGGTTGTTATGGTGTCTTGGCAAATTTTGGAGAAGGTAGTTTGCCATTGCTTTCCTTCTGGGCAGTGACTGTACTAGTCGGTGGCCATAGCCATTGTCTCTACTGATGAGATCATCTGCCTATCGCCGCAGAGTGCAGACCATAACCAACAACTATCTATCGGCTGCTCTCACACTCCATCCATGGCTTCACGTAACCCTGATTTGGAGGCTAAACGGGTACTCCACCTTGCCCAAGGATGTCCCGTAGACTAACGGAGGAAAGGAGGCGTTTTACATCTCCTTTGATAGGGGATACCCCTACCTCGTTAACCGATAATTTTGCATACTGAACAAAAATTTAAAATCTTTACAAAACAAAGTAGCTTGCTTTAGAATTCACGAGGAAGTTCCAACGTCAGACAATCAGCTGCAATCCTGAGCATATTTCGCGTATGTTCATTGGTTAAGCAGATACCAGATAAACAAAGATATTGCTTGTCCTACTGGGCACTTGCAGATGTGCACCCGATGTCAATATAATTCTGTTTTCGTAGGATTTAATCAGTGTGTTTCTGTGAGGAGATGAATAACCATCTGCGTGGTAAGTTTGTCTTATTTCATCATCATCATGTGCCATGCCGGTAAGCGTGGGCGGTCTTATTTACCACTATCAGACATTCTAGTTCATTCTTTTTCGAATAACGAAGACACAAACTATAGAATGTACGATTTATTGCCTGGTACATTTCGCTGCATCTCGTCAGGTACATACTGCAGATGTTGCACGAGGAAGAGTAAAATAACTAGATACATCGTTCAAGCTGAAATATACACATGTTCGCACAGTAATATCAATCTTTTACCATGGTAATTTTAAATTGACTACCATGTCTTTCTGTTTGCACAAAATTGGCCTATGCAGATAAATCATTAGGGCACCTGCAAACTATAACACACGACAATTTGGTTATGAAACAACACGCGAAATGCGCTGTCACTGTCAATTACATGACCGGTTTCCAAGACATGACGTGCAATGGACGACGCCGGAAGTTTATATTTGTGGTGTGTCAGCCTTCCCATGATCCTAGAGTCTGTGTAATATCTTGTCAACCCAGTTTGGTACGTGTTCAACAACCCTGCTGTGTAGCTGCCGCTCTGTTCTGCCGATGTAGGTAGACTCGCACCTGGTAAAGCCGGGGTGGGAATAGGTGTAGTTCTGTACCTGATAACTGGAGTTACAGCACAGAATGTTCGGCCGACAGCTGTAATGTGACTGCTGTAGTGAGATACATTGCAGTAGAATGAATCAACGGTAGAAGATACTCTGGGGTATTTTGAGATATAATTTTATTCACTAATATGGATTTTTTAAAAAGGAAGCTCTTTCAAAGTGGTAGAAGTCTTAGATGACTGTATATATTATTACTTTCAACGTGCTTTATGCCAGAAACTAGACGTATAGCGCGGGTTTGAAGAGAACACAGTCGTTTCATATTATATTTAGGGCAACCATCAAAGACAATGGAACAAGAATCGAGATGTGATTGGATATAGGATGCATAGAATATTTTTCGTGTACTTTCATCTAGGAAGTGCTGAATTTTAGCACGTTTGTAAACTTTTTGTGCTATTCTCTTGGGAAGGACATGAGAGCTCCAGTTTAAATATCTGTCAATTAAAAGACCTACTGTTTTGTGTTCATTTACATTAAATATAGGTAACGTGTCCATATGGAGCTCGAGCAGTGCCCCAGTTATGGCTAGGTTCTGTAATTTTTGTCTGGTCGTTATTAGCATGGATTTGGTTTTGTTGATGTTAATTTGCATGCGGTTTTCATTGCTCCATCTACTAAGGTTATCAAGTTCGTTTTCTAAATAGCTCCTCAAGTCACTACGGTTCTCTTGACTAGTGTTTATAGTGCAGTCGTCTGCAAATAGATCACACGCAGTATTTAGATATAAAGGAAGATCGTTAATATCAACTGCAAAAAGAACCTGACCTAGTATTGAGCCCTGAGGCACACTAATGTTTAGCTCTGTGGGTCTTGATAAACAGTTGTTGACGGATACGACTTATTGTCTGTCAGATAAAAATTACGTAATTAGGTTCACCATATTGATGCTAATTTTCATTTGTTTTAATTGTATAATTAAAATATCACGATCTACCATATGACAAGCTTTTTTATTTTTTTTAAAATTGTTTTGAGTCTACAAATACTGCTCCACAAATGTTGCGATTGTTAATGCTAAAATATTTGGGTGGAAATCCAGATTGACTGTCAGTTATTAGAAAGTTGTTAATTAAATGATGTAATGATATTTTATGTATATATTTTTTTCTAATGGTTTTTGTAGCGACGATAGTAACGAAATAAATCTATAATTATCCCAGACACTATTATCAGTTGAGTCATTTTTAAGTACAGGATACACTTTAGCCAATTAAAAGGCAAATGGGAAGTAGTGTTTGAACAGGTACTGGTTATATATGAACGTTAAGGACTCACTAATGACTGGTGCAGCACAGCGAAGAATTCTATTACTGATACCATCTAAGCCTTCTGAATTTGTTGCTTTGAGATTTGAGACATATTTATATGTTTCTGCAACAGACATCAAGGGAATCGCATGTGGAATATTTATAGTGCACTTCCCCTCAGAGAATGATGACAGTGAACTTAAATTACATGGTGAGTCTGGTATTGAAGACTTTAGATGCTCTATTTATGATTGAAAGAAACAACCGAAATCCTCTAATGTTATAGTGTTTAGTATTGCTGACTCTGAAGAGTGTCTCTTGTTAGTTAACGAGTTAATAGCCTTTAATATATATGTTCTGTTTCATTTATCTACGATCAAATTTTTAAAATGTTCTTTCTTTATCCAATGATGGTTGGGGTTGTGGAAGAACATGATCACTTGCGACGTCTGGCTTCATATAATGATGAGTTTAATCATTAACATATAACGATCAATCTGACGATTTACATATGATGATAATGTAAACACAGACGCCATAAACAGAATGCTGCACTATTTATTGCCTGCCATATTTCGCTGCATCTCCCCGGGCGCATACTGCAGTGCTATGTATCCTATAAAGTGAAGACATGAATTATACTTAGCAGAAATATTCAACCTATAAAGTGAAGACATGAATTATACTTAGCAGAAATATTCAACAATGATGTCTTCACTTCATATGATATATAACGCTGCAGTATGCATCTGACGAATGGAGCGAAATATGCCAAGCAAGAAAACGGGCAATATTGTGTTTATGACGTCTATGTTTACATTCACTAATATAAATACGTTGATCATTTTTGTTGATTAATACATGATGATAGGTTTGATGATTACCGCGTGATAATATGATTTTAGTTAGCACTTGAATGCAGGGAAACCATTATTTGGGAAGATAATTTCAAGCATACAACATGGCAGGTGTATTTCTTTTTCGTTTCATTTTGTCTTGGAGTATTTTATTTTAAAATATACATTACAACGGCAGTGTAGTTTTGCAAACGACATAAACAATTCATTAATTCATAATCTTCTTCTTCTTCTTCAGCGTTCCTAGCCATTGAGGTTCTTTGCTGCAGATACAATCCGTCTCCATTCGTCTCTCTGGTTGACCTTCTGTTGCCAGTCGTTGATTCCAAGTGCTTGTAGGTCTGAATCCATAATGTGCACTCGTATAATTAGAAATTAGGGAGAACAATATTTCACCGAAACATCACATCTTTTATAAGTTACGACAGCTGGCCATACTGATTTAACACTGCATGATCCTGGTAGTTGATATTACTAACTAGCAATTGTTTTCTGAAATTGTATGCTTGCTATAAAATGCTTTACCAATTGGATCATATACTGAAATTATCTGAAACAGTTTGGCTTTTCAGAATTCATTATTATATGCCGTTTGGATGGGATGGAAAGTACTACATTATCATGTTTAACATTATACATTGGGGCCCGCTGTAGCCTGATGACTAGACACGTGCCTGCAGGAGGTAGTAATATTGACCTGTTCCCCCATGTTGACATGTTGACCTAGCCTTAAACAGGATACCAGGAACTTCAAATAGAAGTATGGATCTAACAAATATGCCTATTAAACCTTCTTCTTCTATTGCCCTGTAATCTACTATGGAGTATGGACCTCAACCAACTCACCGAAAGCGTTTCTATTCTTAGATGTCATATGCAACTCCACTCATGTCATTTCAATATTGTTCATTTTGAATTATCCTCTCTTCTCAAAACATGATGAGTATTCCTCTATTTTGTATCATGCGGATTCCGAGCAAAGGCATTCCTTGTTATAAAATACTCAGATTCACCCCCCCCCCCTCCCCTTGCATGTATATTCTATCCAGCGCCAGCGCTATTCTGCACCTCTTGGTTCACTAGTATTTACATAGTTCTTGCCATACGCTCCACATTGGTGATTCTTGGTTCACTAGTATTTATATAGTTCTTGCCATACGCTCCACATTGGTGATTCTTGGTTCACTAGTATTTACATAGTTCTTGCCATACGCTCCACATTGGTGATTCTTGGTTCACTAGTTTTGAAAAGGTACAAAACGAAGCCATGCGCATCATTTTGGGCTGCACGAGAGACACCAGCTGTGTAGCAATGAGATACCTCCTTGACTTCCCGACAATGGAACACAGGATCAAGATCTGGAGAGCTCGTGCATACTTAAAAATAAGTGCAGATGAGCAGCACCCTCCGCATGACGCTGTATTCAGAGAAAAGGGTAACAGGCTAAAGAGGGGCAAATCATGGATGGGTCGGGCGGAAGATGTCGTCGGACAGGTCTGCAGTCTTACCAGTATCAACACCGGCAAGGAATGGGTGCCGGTGCCTCCAGCTTTTAAGTGTACCTTCTGCATTATCACACTCGACAGACGGTGCAGAGAGCAGAACCCTGCCGCTGTCAATGCAGAGGTTAACGCGCTCATCTATGATCACTCAGATAGCCCTGAAGTGCTCATCTATACAGATGGATCTGTTGTAAAGCAGCAGAGAAGTGCGTGGGCATTTACAGCCCGTTCAGCGGGCCGAACCGTTCAAGAATCCAGTGGTGCCCACTCTATGACCACGAGCAGCATGACGATGGAGGTGATGGCAGTTACACAGGCTTTCATATGGCTGGAATCACAGCATTATACCAACGTGTGTGTACTAAGTGATTCAATGAGCATGATTCAGAAGGTCGAAGCTGGATCTGTACGTAGACAGTGGACTGAGTCGCTGCGGAAGTCTGTTGTCCGCAAAGTCACCTTCATCTTCGTCCCGGGACATGCGGGAGTCGAGGGAAATGAACGAGCTGATAAATTGGCTGGCTCTGCACCCCCTGTAGATGGCCAGTCCATGGATTGTGCCGATGTTATTAACGCCCTTAAAGATATGGCGAGAGCAGAGGATTTTGACGCCAGTGATTCCACATCGCTTTCCAGGATGAAAGACCTGGGAGTAAGAATCGGCACAGCCAGACGCGAGAGGTACATCCGGAAAACAAAGCGCCTCGTCAACCAACACAGAACTGGCACTATTAGCCACCGGACGCTGATGCATATGCTGGGGGGAGGATCTGAGCACCTATGGACATGTCCGGAGTGCAACGAAGATACCCAAACTGATAACTAACTAACTAACTAGTATTTATATAGTTCTTGCCATACGCTCCACATTGGTGATTCTTGGTTCACTAGTATTTACATAGTTCTTGCCATACGCTCCACATTGGTGATTCTGCGCAGACATCAATTCATGAATGTTTGTAGTCTATATACATTCGCTTTATTCGTTCTCAGTCTTTCTGGTGTATACAGTAATACTGCTGTAATCTTTGAAATAAATCTCCTAAGTTTTGGTGCTAAGTTTAATTTCTTTTGACTTCCAAACATTTTCTAATGCTATACAAGCTCATCTTGTGTTGTATATTATTATTCTGATATCTATACATATGTCCCTACCTTTGTCGGCATTGCTACCTAAATAAGTGTATGATTGCTTATCTGGAAGTGAGTCTTCACGAAAGGAGATCAGGTTACCATCTGCATGAGTTATTCTCATTTTCTTTACCTTTTCCCTATAAATTTTAAACGTTATTGTTGTGACATCCCATCAATGTTATCTTGCCTCTGATTTCGTGTGTGAGACGGGAGGACGATGTCGTCAGTGAAGTTCAGATCATCCCAATGTTTTGTTAGAGAAATCCATTGCATTTTATTTGCGGCAGTGCTTGGTACCTTCATAATACAGTATATAGTCAGTGGGAATAGTTGTGGTGACAAAAGGAGCGCCTGTCACATTCTGTTTTTGTTTCAAATGCCTCTGTTAGTTTGCCCTTTTTGATGACTGCACTACAAGTCTCTATGTGTTGCTTTTGTTAAGTTAACGATTTCTGACATTCCTTAAAACGTGTAAGAGGTTCCTTTACTAACTTATACTATGCACTCATAGCATATATGGCATTTATATGTACCATTACATTAACAACAAATCTATTGATTTTTCCTACAGATTGTTTTGGAGAAATTCCGGACAAGAGACACTATATTGTGTAGAGACCAGAAGCCATTTATATATGTGTATGTGTCTAATGCAAACGAGACGACTGGGAACAAACATTTTTCGTAAATGAACTGTTTGCTTCCAAAGGAAACCGGCAATGGAACTCAATATTACAAATAATTCACTGGCCTATGAAGGAAGGCATGTCACCAACATCAGCGCCTCGAATATAGGCTCCAATGTGAGAACAAACGATGAATTTGACAATGTGGATTTTAATTCCACCTTAGAAAACGCGAGCTTTATGGAGACTTTCGCATTCAACGATACAGTCAGCAACTTCACTGACCATTACTATGGTCTCATCAAACAGCCAGTGGTCATGCTGGTGGTACTTAGTGTATCCTATAGCGTTGTCTTCTTCTTAGCGTTGCTAGGCAACCTGAGCGTCGTGCTTGCTGTTGCAAAAGACAAAAGTCTACACACGGCAACCAACTTTCTTCTTGTGAATATGGCAGTGGCTGACATGCTAATGGCAATCGTCTGTTTGCCCATTACACTCATGTCTAACATCTTTTACGGCAAGTACATCATGTCTATATGTGGCGTCATTTTGTGGGAGCACCTAAACGTGTTTGTACGTAGCTGGCGTGTTACTGATCAGTGTCGATGTTGTTGTTGCTTTTGTAATATTACCTCGCCATTACTTATTTGTGTGGTGTGTATCATTTATTCACTGCTTTTATTAAAATAAACCTACCATCTCTCAGGGCTAATCTGCGGTGGGAACTTTATACGCATGCATCTTCAATATTCGTAATACACTAGACCCAGCATAACAGTCCGATGTGGTTGTTTGTTTGGTATTTGATCTATGTTTATTTAACATACGTTCTTGATACCTGTTGCGCCATACACATATAGGTCTGGGTACGACTACTGACCATATGCCATGGCTCTCGGTCCAGGTAGTTGATAGGCCTGGCTAATGATAACACCATTCCTTGGGATGTCTAACTGGATGTGAGACTAACTGCACTTGTTCTTTCAACGTGGAGAGTCATCATTTAAAATGATAATGATGGTGCTAGACTCATATGTGAACAGATCAGTAGGCACTGGGTGGGCGAAGTGGTCAGTATTACGCTGGGCGAATTTATTTCTCATCAAATATTGGAACCCAAATTAGGCTGGGTCGACCTGGGAGTCAGGTCAGTATTTATACATTCAAATACACCCCGATGCGAATCGAACCCAAAGACCACCGGACCAGCAGGTGAGCGACTAGCCCCTACTCTCCCGCGGTTCCCAGTCTTCACTTGGAGGATTTACATTTGTGTAATGTCTAATGTGTGCTCTTATCTCTGCTTCTTATCTGACCTAACTGCCAGTGTTGATCAATGCCTGTTAATTTATTTCTCAAGCTATTTTAAGTGCCTCTTGGATTTCCAGCATTTATATTTCTGCGTAACTGATTTTGTTTTTCTTTATCTGCATGAAAGCTTAAGACTAAGAACACTTGGACTACACATCTTTATAGCCCATTACCCATTGCTATTTTAGAGTAATATAGACGGATTTACAAGACAGAATTTATGACATTTCGACGACAACCAGTGCAATATAACGCAAATATAAACGTAAAATCATTAAAACAAGTTGGAGAGTACATGTACATGTGTTTTAGAGGATGGGCGACTAGATAGAGAAATGTAAACGAGACTGCAAACAACATCAGCTATCATATAGCACATATTCTAAACCATCCACATATCAACACACATACAAAACAGAAGCTGAGGCTTTATTTGTCCCAATGCTGTATTATCAATGCCAACTATGGACAGTTCTAGATACATACAGGCGTGTGTCATCATGTGAGATGAAATGGATAAAAACCGAAGCTGGAACAACCAAAACAGATAGAGAGACAAATGAAACCCTATGAACAAGTTTCATAAGAACAAATAATCTCTCCCAACACCGTCGTAGTCACACTTACACCGATCATAAATGGAACATAGATTAAGCATCTCAAACTGAGTTTATCCTACTTAGAAAAACCAGATAGAATACAACTAATGGAATCTAGAGCACTTCCCAACACTTGATACTGTTCATAAAACAGTTAAAATAAAAACAAGAATTTATCATACAGTAAAATAAGAAACAAAAGGTAACAGCAACTTTCATCAACTGTAAACGGCTTCACGAAAATACAGCCTTGGAATTCAAACAAGAAATCCAAAAGCTATGTAAGAACCTCCCGGATGAGTATTCAAGTGCAGATACGGAATGAACAATTTTCAAGGCTGCCAAGCTTGGCACACTTGAAAATAAATATGGAACCAAAAACATAGGGCAGGGCAAAAGTTTAAGAACCACTTCGTGGAACAATGAAGTTAGAGACCGCATATCCAGAAAAAAGGTTAAAAGTTAGATGCCTATCATTTAGAGTCAGGTCATAGTCAGATATGACTGAGCTACCGTAATGACAGCAGACGGTACTACCCGCCTTCTGTTAGCTCCAAATGTTGAGCGACGCTTACCAAACCCTACACACCATATTGTGCCAAAGGCTTCAGATGGAAAAGAGCCATTGGGATGGTACAAGCCTTATTCTGGTGCGAGGAAATGCAACCTAAAGACAAAATGTCATGGCAGGGCAGACCAGGCCCCAAGCCCTGGTTGGCAGCTGGTCTAGGATCGAAGCTCCGACTGGCGGACAGTTAGAGCATTGCTTTTGCTGATCCGACAGCTTTTGCAGCTTGTCTTGTTCCAGATGTATTGCTCTTATCTTTCCTGAGAGAGGGATCATGATGCATGGGCAACACAAGGTCTGTATATTTTAGCCCAGACTTTGTGATATGTAGAGTTATGACCCCATCCCTGGTCTTAACTGGTCTCTGAATCAAAGCGAGAGGTAGCAGTTAAGAGTTATCAGTCCTTGTCAATCGGCATAGACGTGGGGTGCCACCAGTTGCCTCTGACGGTGGAAGACACCTACAGGTGTCACTGATCAACTACCGCCCGCCTCAAGCTGGGCAGCCCCCGGCCAATTGGTTGCTATCCGCCACAGCCTGCCTGCTTTAATGGGTGCTTGGGGCTAGCACATACTCTGAATCGCAGGCTGAAAATCCAGTGCACCAGCTATTACTAAAAAGAAAATAGAAACTTCAAGCTACGGCTTGCAATCTGGAACGTGAGAACCATGTGTCCAGGATTTTCCACTGACCTGACGAATATTGACGATGTGAAAAAAAAAACGGCTGTGATTGATGCCGAACTCAATCGTCGTAACATTGATATTGCTGGCCTGCAGGAGGTTCGCCTCATTGAGGAAGGGTCACTCAGGGAAAACAATTACACCTTCTTATGAAAGGGTAGAGAGCAGGCAGAAAAAAGGCAACATGGTGTGCAATTTTTCAAAATTCACTACTTGGAATGATTGAAATTCCAGCTGGAGGTAATGAAAGACTATTATCCCTGCGCTTAGCACCCTATTGTGGTTTTGTCACCATTATCACTGCCGATGCACCAACACTCACTTCCCCTGATGATATGAAGGATTCGTTATATGAGGAGTTAGACTCTGTGATCATTGCAGTTCCAAAATCCGACTACATTTATTTGCTCGGTGATTTCGATGCTCGTGTGGACAAGGACTCGAGTTCATGGCCAGTGTGCCTTGGAAAATACAACATCTGTCGCATGAATTAAAATGGGCAAAGGCTGTTGGAGCAATGCACCAGAAATGATCTATATATTACAACCTCCTTTTTTAAAACAAAAGAGCTGCATAAGGTCACATGGAAACATCCAAGATCTTGCCATTGGCATCTGTTGGACTTCGTCATCACACGGAGACATCTGAACCAGACATCATTAACTCGAATTTACCACAGTGCTGACTGTGATACGGATCATTATTTGGTTGTTGCAAGAGTTAGACTGAGACCAAAGAGAAACTACACATCTAAACATAAATCTAGCCCCAGGTTTAATATTATTAACACCCACGATCCTGATAAGTACTTTGAGTTCCAACACGCTTTCACTGATACATCAGAAAATTGTACAGCAAGTGAAAAGTGGGGTAATCTTAAGGAAACTATAAACCAGCGGTAGGTGTTTACGGCACAGTGGATCATAAGAGGCAGGACTGATTTGCGGCAAACTGCCAGGCATTGCAGCCCTTGATTGATAAAAATAAGATAGCTCTCTTAAGAAACAAGGAAAGAACAACTCGTAACACTTCAGTGAGCTGAAGCAAGCTAGGAAGAATGTGCAAACGGCTGCCAGGCAGTGTGCAAATGACTATTGGATCAAGTACTTTGAGTCCATTCAAAATGCAAGTGATAAGGGAAACATCATGTATGAAAGGATAAAGAAAGCCTGTGGTCCAATGATCAAAAGAAGTGCACCACTGAAAACCTTGACTGGAGAAATCATCACTGATAAGAAACAGCAGATGGATAGATGGGTAGAGCACTGTTTGGAGCTTTACTCAAGTGAGACCAAACTAGCGGATGATGCCCTCAACTCCATAGAGGCCCTACCAACTCTTGACCACCTGGATACACTTCCCACCATAACAGAAGTTAAATGTGCTATCAATGAAGTTGCACCTGGCAAGGCCCCAGGTAAGGATGGGATTCCAATAGAGGTTATCAGGAGTGGCAAGACACACTCACTCTACAGATCCACCAGCTAATAGAGCTATGCTGGCGAGGACAAATCCTACATGATTTCAAAGATTGAAGCGTCATAACACTGTATAAGAAAAAGGGCGATCTGAGTAACTGTAACAACTATAGGGGTATCTCACATCTGTGTATTGTTGGGAAAGTATTTGCTAGAATTGTTCTGCGCAGACTTCAAGTCCTGGGAGATCAAGTCTACCTCAAATCACAGTGTGGCTCCCGACAGAACGAGTGTACCATTGATATTCTTCTTCTTTTTCTTCTTCTTTCGTTCGCTTGAAATATGTCTATAACTGCAATGTTGTCTCTTGTATGAATCTAACAGTCTGTTTTAGTTCACTCAGTGGTCCATAGAGTTTATCTTCCACTGTTGTCTCTCTTGGCCAGAAGGTTCACCTGGATATGTTGTAGTATGGGCAGTCCTTGAGTATGTGCTCTGCTGTCTGCGACGCCAAATCACATGTGCACATGGCTGAGTCACCAATCTCATTGCGACACATGCACAAAAAATGCCGTGAACAGAATCAACCACTGTTTATTGCCTTCATCGACCTCACATAGGCATTTGATTTGGTCAGTCGAGAGGGTCTGTTCAAGGCACTAAAGATGATTGGCTGCCCACCAGCTCTTCTGTCCATTGTGGAATCGTTCCACACAGGCATGAAAGGTATAATCAAGTTTGATGGTGCAACTTCTGAAGTTTGGAATCAAGACTGGTGTTAAGCCAGGTTGTGTACTAGCTCCCACCCTCTTTGGAATATACTTTTCACTTCTATTGAAATATGCCTTTCGTGATCAGGATGGTGGTATATACATTCACTCATGCTCAGATGGAGGCCTCTACAATGCTCAGAGATTGAAGGCAAAGACCAAAATTAGGAGGGTACTAATCAGAGAGCTGCTTTTTGCAGATGATGGTGCAATTACGACCCCTTCTGAGGAAGAATTACAACGTCTACTATCTGCATTCTCTAATGCTTGTTCTGAATTTGGTTTAACAATTAGCAAAAAGAAGACACAGATTATGTCACAAGGTGCACATGGGGTACCATTAATCTTTATTGACGACGCCAAACTAGAGATAATAGACAATGTTACATATCTAGGATCAGAGGTAAATAGCAAATTATCCTTAGATCAGGAAATCAACATCATGATTGGTAAGGCAGCGACAACAATGAACAGGTTAACAAAGAGTCTGGGAGAACAGGAAGCTTACTGCCAAAACAAAAGTCCTTGTTTACCAAGCCAGTGTCCTTAATACTCTTCTTTATCGCAGTGAAGCCTGGACAACTTTCTCAAACCAAGTATTAAGTGACAAGACAAAATCGCAAATACTGAAGTATTGGAAAGATCAATTTGTGTGACGGTATATTCCATGTTCAGTCTTCGTAGACTTAGACAGATGGGTAAGAGATCTCAGAGTCGGCCTCTACTACGATACAAAGATGTGTATAAGCGGGACATGGTTGATACAGGCATTGATAATTCACATTGGGAGCAAGTCGCCGCTGAACATGTTGCATAGAGGGCAGATAACAGAAATAGAATAAAGACAAAGGAGAAAACTATTGCAGATAAGTCACACACCGAGCGTGTGAGACGTAAAATGGTTATGATGGTGGAAATGACCATGTGTTCACCTGCATCCACTGTGGACGAACATTTACAACGCGAATTAGCCTTATCAGTCCCATTCGCCACCGCTATGGGTTGTAGTTATTATGCCTATGTGAAGCACAGTGTAACAAACTATCGTCTGTCAAGGCGGCAAGGTGCCAATGTAATTATAGGACGTAGCAGTCAATTCCAGCATTCTTTGGCTATTCGTGATTCCTGGGCAAGTTTACGTTCTGTAGTTAGCCATTACTTTCTGAACGCACCCATACCATTTCATAAAAAACCAACGTAAGGCTGTCTGCTGCCAAATCACCCATAGCTGTGTTTCAAACGAGGCATTCGGGAATACGAACTACTTCCGTAACAACTTCGTCACGGAGCTGGTAAAAAGGTAGCGTTAGAATATGGATGACATCTACATCTGAACAAGACTAAAGATAGCGTTAGAATATGGATGACATCTACATCTGAACAAGACTAAAGGTAGCGTTAGAATATGGATGACATCTACATCTGAACAAGACTAAAGGTAGCGTTAGAATATGAATGACATCTACATCTGAACAAGACTATGTTGCATAGGCGAAATGCCTTATAAACAATTAAAGCATCTAAAAATGAATCCTTGAGAATATACGGTGAACAGATGGCAACACTTAACAAAGGCTACCCGAGAGAATTTATAGACGTGTCAAGAAGACCAGAAAGAAGGGCAAAATACTTTCAAGAATTAAATGGTTAGCAATACATTTTAATATCTTATAAAACCTTGGGTAGGGGGTGGGTGAGCGTCCCAGACGATTGGCAACAGGCAGTAATAGTATTATATGGAAAAACAAAGGCAATATGAGAAAGTGCAAAACATAAGAGCCACATGACTCTTCAGACACATTGAGAAAATGTACGCAAAACAATTGGAACAAAGAGCTAGACTCATAGGCGAACAACAGTTAAACAAAGTACAGTTTGTTTTCAGGAACGATAAAAGATGCATTGATGCACTATTCACACGAAGACAAATATGTGGGGAGAGAAAAATTACATGTACCAGAACATAATGTGTGTGTAGATCAGGAAAAGCCTTTCAACAGAGTAGACAGAGTAGACATATATGCAGTTTGAACCATCCTTGAAGACTACGAGGTAAATGGACAATTATTAGAAAAAAAATCATAGTCATGTACCACTCGAGCCAAAGTGCAATAAGAACACACATATGTATCAGATGTGTTCACAGTCAATACATGAATAATATAGGGATGTGTGGTCTCTCTCCTGCTATTTAATATCTACATAGACAGAATATCAAAAGAAGCAAGCTTTGACAGAATAGATTTTAAAAATTTCGAATTATTAATTTAGACGAAACAACAGATCCACCCGCAATAAATGAGCTTATATTTGCAGATGATTGTTGTAAGAATGAACGTTGGTTTTCATATCACCATCATTGTCTTCCAGGATTGCAAGGGAACTTTACTGTCAGGAGTATTAACGAGTCGCATGATTCTGTGCTAGTTTAAATTGATTAACTAGATTAAGAACTCAACTGGATTTTCGATTAATTGGATTTAGCGACCAGACCAAGAATCACTACTATAATGGGGAATTTATCTTATTGTATCAAATAATATTATATCCCCCATCCTCACCCCCACTATCGCTATTTTCCCAGTTTGTCCTTACTCTCTTTATCATTAGCCATAGTGATTGTTTGTACGTGGTGTTGTTTTTGTATTATGTGCATTCACTACCTTAATCGTTAATGATTATATTCAATGCGGATTGTAGGTCACTCTCACTGACGATACGCACTCTTGCTACGGTATTGCGTTTTGAAAATATCAAATCGTAAACAATATAATAATACACAATAGTAATGACTTATGTAGTTTAATACAAGTTGTATATCTGCACATTTGTTGTCATTTGCCAATGTAAACTCACAGGGTTGCTGTCTCCATGAAGTTATCTTGTTCAGTCAGCTTTAGCCTCCTATCGGAGGCCTAGACAAGCAGTCTACCCTGGATTGTCGTATAGTAAATATTAAGTATAATAATTCACCACCACTATTGTTAATCACAATTCACAGTAACAATGTTGGTCACGTTATGAGAAGACATATATTAAAGAACTTGGTGACAACTGGCAAGATTGAGTGGAAGATTGAGGGACAGAGAAGTAAATACCTGAATGGTTTGGCCACATTGTATGGTCGAGACAAGAACACTGAGCTGATCCACGACTATGGTGATCAAGTGAGATGGCAAAGCATGACCGCCCACGCTTACCGGCATGGCACATGACAATGATGATGATTGTTAAAAGTGGTAAAATGCGTTGTCCATAGAGTTTTGTTTTCAAAGATTTACCTTATGGCAACACAGTCTGATATTTCTCTCTGTCTCTCTGTCTCTGTCTGTCTGTCTGTCTGTCTGTCTGTCTGTCTGTCTGTCTGTCTGTCTGTCTGTCTGTCTGTCTGCCTGTCCGTCTCTATCCTTGTCTCTCTCTCACTCTATCTATCTATCTATCTATCTATCTATCTAATCTATCTATCTATCTATCTATCTATCTATCTATCTATCTATCTATCTATCTATCTATCTATCTATCTATCTATCTATCTGCCTGCCTGCCTGCCTGCCTGCCTGCCTGCCTGTCTGTCTGTCTGTCTGTCTGTCTGTCTGTCTGTCTGTCTGTCTGTCTCTTTATTTTTCCCTCTCTTTCTCGTGATAACTTGATGGATATTTCTATCCTCATCCATAGAACAACTATTAAAAATTGGTAGCAATCTTGTTCTTCCTCTAACATATTTGAACCGTCTTTCCTTACTTCCTCCTACTACTTTCTCCCCCTTCTCTTTCAATCCCGTCTCCTCCTCTCTTTCATTTTCTTTTCTCCTCCTCCTCATCTTCTTTCTTCACATCATTCCATCAGCCCTTCTTCTTTTTACCCTTCTTTTGTACACGTCTACCCCATTAGGATACCTACAATTAATGTTTAGATTTTCATATAGTTTTTTATTTTTATTTTTAGGGATAATACCATATACATCATATATGTGGATCATATATATATATATGTGTGTGTGTGTGTGTGTGTGTGTGTGTGTGTGTGTCCCACATACGATCCACATATAGGAATACTAGATGGAGATTATAATACAAATAATATACGCTATGCAGTTGACACATAATTGGTGGCAGATAAATCACCAGACCTACAACAATTGTTGGACAATGTAGTAACACAGAGTGCAAGGAAATGACTCTCCTTGAATATCAAGAAAACAGTTACAATGGTGATATCAAAGAAAATGGTGACACCAAAATCTGACATAGAAATAGAAGGAACAATTCTTAACCAAGTGGATAATTTTAGATACCTAGGGGCATTTATAACATCAGATGGAAGATGTACAACAGAGATTAAGTAGCAGAATAGGGCAAGCAAAAGGCCGCATTTCAGAAAATGAAGAGTCATCTTATGCAATAAGGTCACCTATCACTGAATGTAAGAAAGAGAGTGCTGAAATGCTATGTAGAACCAGTTTTTCTGTATGGCAGTGAATCTTGGAATGTAAATGAACAAATTAAAAGGAAATTAGAAGCAACAGAGATGTGGTTCCTGAGACAAATGTTGCGAATTCCTTGGACTGCCAGAGTAACTAACAACGACTGCCTGAAACAAGCTAATGAAACTAGAACATTATATACAACAATAAGAAAGAGACAAACATCTTTCTTAGATCATGTGATGAGAAGAGAGGCATTGGAGAACATCGTGACAACTGGAAAGATCGAGGGGAAGAGAGGCAGAGGCAGACCAAGAGAAATGATGCTGGATGGATTGAGACGGTGGCATGGAGGAATATCAGCAGCAGAGTTGATCCAGAAAACCAAAGATCGAGATCTGTGGAGAGCCATGAACGCCTACGCCAGCTGGCAGGGCACTTGATGATGATGATATATATATATATATATATATATATATATATATATAAAACCACACACACTTGAATCTGTAAGATTCAGAGGTCATTGTGTCAGATTCCACCGCATGCATTTAAGATATTCGTTTCGTTCTCTATATGGATTCTCACCCACGACAAAGTGTGCATCTATTCTGTACTTTTAGCTTAATAGCTGAGAATGTGACAGAATTCATGATGGCAATCATCTCCATGATTTGAACATCGAATAGCAAGCAGTTGGCATGACCATGTTATTCACAAATCAGGTTCACATCTTTAACAACATTCTTTACATCAGATTTATGTCTCTGATATTTCTGTTGCTGCTGTTGTTATTACTGTTGATGTTATTACTGTTGATGTTATTACTGTTGATGTTGTGTTAGCACCAGTCTTGTAAATACAGTGACCTTGTGCAGTTTGTGCCATGTCAAAACAATATATATATACATATATTCTGTGTAAGTGTTGTAGTGTCCCATACAACATTTCTGTTGTAGTTTGAATTACCAGTACCCAGTTTATTCTTTAAATGATAATTGGTTTAATTAGAACATACTGGGCTGTCTCATAATGATGATTGTAGTTGATTATTTGAGACGAATATACCGTGAGTGTAGGCATATCACTATCAACAGAGACGTAAGGCACCATCCATCCTACCGCTAGCCTACAGGACACCATTCGACAAGATTTGAAGCCACAAAGCTCTGTACTTTACAAGCCTCTGCAGCTTAGTGGCTAGACACTTGTCTGCCGACTAGGAGGTTAGGTTCGATCCGCAGCTGGGTGAATTTAGATTTGTCAGACTGGACCCGATATTATCTTGAGAAGTAAATGCGCCATGGCATAATACGGAACTTCGTGACCCATTGGTCTATACACATATGTGACTAGCATGTATGCCCGATGCCTGACGGTGAGAAAAGGGTCGTTGCTTATTTCCCCCAACCCCCCCTCCCTCATTTCTTTATAGAACACCAAAGAATTAAATGGTCCAGACATTTAGTTAGATTGGAACAAGATTATCTAGAGACTTGAGCGTTCTTCTTGAGAACATCGAGATACAAAGCGATAGGTCTACTCAGAAAAAGTTGGCTAAAACCGAAGTAAATGAGAGATTAAAGAAATCAAATATGACTTTAATACAAGGAACAAGACGAGCGGAACACAGACAATTACCCCTCCCCCCCTTCTCCTTCCCGCGCCCCGCCCCTCTCCTCTCTGCAAAACTTACACGGCAAAAGCACTAGGATAAAAGAAAAGTCTTAAGAAGCAGAGGATGTCATTATAGTGGCTGTGGTCGCAGACCGAGGATGTCAATGCCAATAAGAAAACAAGGGCAGACTACTCTCTTTACAGATACATAGAAAACCATGATTAGACAGCTTACAAAGCGGAGAATCATATATATGACAGTGGAAAAGTGGCTTCTGGGAAAAATGCAGACAATACAATAATCGGATAGCAAACTCAATGAAACAGTACTTCATGAATCAACTAAAAACCGTAAGATCATTTGAGAAATTAGACGCAGAAAATCAAGATATATTGGATATATTATGAGGAGAAATAAATTCTAAAACTTAGTGACAAATGGCAAAATTGATTGGAAAAAGCAAGAAAGACAAAGAGATAAATTGATTTGTTTGGTTGTTTCGGGATTTGAGATTTAAATATGTGCTTCCACATTGACGTGGATAAGTCTTAGGTTCATACCAGAATTATGATCAGCGTTGCCAGTTGTGGATTGTGCTAAATATTTAAAGAGTATATATGTAAAGAGTATAAATGCCTGGCCGGCTTCGTTGCTTAGAGGTTAAGACTTTTCTCAGTAATCTCGTATACTCTCGTCGGTGACGTGATGACGGTGAGAATCAGCAGTGGTTCGAATCGCATCGGTAACTTACGGGGTATGTGAGCAGACCGCTCAGAAAGTAATGGCAAACTACTGAGCGTAATCTTGCCAAGAAATCAACATACAGCTGAAAGATGCTGGTGTTGACTGCGATGTCCTGTAAAGGGTATGCAAATCTTATATATAAATAAGGATCGTCTGTATGTATCTATGTATGTCCTTTATGTGTTCGCGAACGGCCCATCCGATTGAGATGAAATTTTCTACACGCCTTCCTTTCATTCCAGAGCTGGCAACTGTGATATTTTGTTAGTGTGAAATCGCCTGCTTACTCAGTATTATTTCATTTTTCATTTTTCATTATAATTTCATATATTTCAGGGGACCTAACTCCGTAAAAGTTATTTCAAGGGGCATAACTTTTCTGTATAACTTATAGTCATATTGTAGCATCGTTTTCAAAGATTTATAAACTCTGTGTCCATAGTTATTGTCAGAGCCTAGCTACGCAGCGACATCGTTACGGCACCCGGCGGACAAGAGTTGTCGGCTGGCGAGATTCTTACCTGACACGCGACCAGCGCTGACGACAGACGCACGCAAAGCCACGTGACCCCACCAGAGGCAGTGGGCAGTGTGCGTGATAATCTCAGACCAAGCTGGGACAGGACTCTGAACGGACGTGTGTGTCGAGAGCAAGGCGTTTGTGTGAATCTCCGTGGTTGTGAGCTGAACGACTGATATCGTGAGCGTCAGACCTATGAGCTGTATTGTGGTTGTGAGTTATATGTTGTACATTGCTGTAATTATCGTTATGTATTTAATGTGGCAATAAATCCATAGAACTTGTGTTGCTGTGTCTTACGTCGAATCACGTTATACTGTACTGTCTCACATGTGTTAGCCAACGAGCCTAATAGAAGATCCTGACATGTGTGGACGTGGGTTGCTCGTCTTTATTTAAGAACCTAATATATTTAGACGTGTGTTGTTCGTCTTTGTTATTTAAAACTATAATTCTTGTACTTGTAAAATTTGTCAAGGTTATAGTGATGTACATGTGATCGGAAAAGTCTCAGTGTGATCCATTACTACATTGTCTAAATATGTTTAAGATCATTAGTAAATGTACAGTACATATTGTTTGATCCTGTAAACGTGTTAAACATTTGTGATTTGTGAAAATTGTCACCGTTTGACCTTGTCAACATTGTGATTTTGCCGCCATTTTGACCTTGTCGCCATCTTGTAAACTTGATGTCTTTGTCCTTACTGAATGTCATCTTGATGTAAGTGATGTGTCATCAATGTTATTGAGTGTTCAAATACAGATAGATTGTTTTTGTGTATTGAGTTTGTGGAACGCAAAGAGTTTTGGAAAGAGTGTAACTTCTGTTGAAAGAAACACTGTTGACGACAAATTTACGACATACAATTATACTCAACGCCATCCAAACCTAATCAACACTTAGTGACTTGCAGGCACACACCAACAAACACACGCTAACTTATTTCTCTCCAAAAACAAAGCAGGTTTTTGCGTACCATCCATAACCCTGCCGTAGAGGTCATTAGTGGTTCCGAAGTACGACCCTACAGTTTTTCTAGCCCGATTGCCCAACCATTCGTCACCATATCCAAGGGCACTTGAGTATATTTTTCTTCACTTTAACTTTACGTATGCATTAGTGGGCACGCATCGTATAGTCAAATCAATTGTAAGTTATTTTTCTACTAACCATTTACAACATATTTTGTGTGGTTGATTTTCATTGACATATTTTCTCCATCATGTCGTCATTATTTGATTTCATCGATATGGGTTTAAAATTAAAGTTAGAAGGTGATGAATTAACACAATGGAGTGAGAAGAAATACGCTGAGTACTGTGAACGCGAAGATAGAGCAGCTGAAAGAGCTGCCAAGCAAGCAGAGGCAGAAACAGCCTTGAAACATGCTGAAGTTGAAAAAGCTGCCAAGCAGATAGAGGCAGAAACAGCTTGAAACATGCTGAGTTGAAAAGCCAAGCAGATAGACAGAACTTAAACAAGCAGAAATAGCAGCTCAGAGTAAGAGGGAAGAACTAGAATTACAGTTGAAAATGAAACAACTGGACACTGAGACTGCAATGAATAAAGAGTCAAAGAAATCTGAAAGACTGGAAAAAGAAAACCAGTATAAAAAGTACCAAGGTATCGTTCGTAACTATACCTCGGGTGACTGCATAGCAGCCTTTACCCAAAATTTTGAGACTTTAATGGAACATTACCAAGTTCCACTTTCGGAATGGAATATTTTATATATGAGGAGTCTATCTGGGGAACCTCTGAAAGTCATTGAAACCATCCCCAAAGACCTCAGAAAAGAGTACCATTACATTAAATCTAAAATAATGGCACATTTCATGTTAGATGAAGCAGGGTACAGAGAACAATTCAGTAAACTGAGTCCAAAATCAACTCAAACGTTCTCTGACTACCTCTGTTTAGTCCGAGACATTTTCAGCAAATGGACTTCATCAGCCAAAATTAACAAAAATTATGATAAATTAGAAGATCTCATTATTCGAGATAAAGTTATTTCTTCTATCCCATCATCTTTTTCTAAGTTCTTGCAGGAGAATGAATGCACAAGTGTGGAAGAAATGGAAAGACGTGGGTCGGCCTATTATACGGCAAATAAACAGTGTTTTGCCACTGAAGCTACTGACAGTAACTGGGTAGCAGCAGCCAACTATGAGAACAACTATAGTAGGCAAAAACCACACAGGCCTACCTCTGATAGAGTTAGACAATGCACTCACTGTAAATTGTCTCACCATTTGAACGAGATGTGCGATAAAAACCCAGGGTACCTAACATACTTGCAAAATATGGTAAACAGAC
This sequence comes from Cepaea nemoralis, assembly GCA_014155875.1. NCBI lineage: Eukaryota > Metazoa > Mollusca > Gastropoda > Stylommatophora > Helicidae > Cepaea > Cepaea nemoralis. Next base: position 148,740 of record JACEFZ010011536.1, read on the forward strand.
AAGACGTAGAACGTAGATCGTTCAAAAGTGCACGTAAATGTTTTCTCTGCAAGGCTTACGGTCACTATCGTATGGATTGTAGAGGCAGGCATATGACCAACAAAGCCAATGCCGCCTTGTTCGATAGCTCAGCGTCAGAAGACGAAAATCCAGAAAAACATCCTGTACATGCAGCACAGGCTTGTGATGTATTTAGTGCCAACAAATGCACTGTCTGTAATACCTTCAATGAAAATGGTACCTTAACATGCGGGCACGCCGTCCCTATTGCCAATGAGGAAGCTAACTTGGCAATAGACTCAAAATGCAGTTCAGCAAAGAACGTAAGAAAAGTGAACATCACAGACATGAAGACAACACCAGACTTTGTACCATATTGTAATAATGTTGTTAACATCACTCAACCTCATTCTTTATATAAAGAGGTCAATGCTCAACAAGAAAGTGAGGAATTGAACAAAACCTCAAAACTGTCGTTAGGAAAATTAACATTCCATAAAGGTTACATCAATGACACAGTATGCACATGTGTACGCGACACAGGGTCCTGTCTTATCGGTCTTCGAAAGACCTTAGCTGATCCTAAAGACTACCTAGATGAGTACATCTATTGCAAAACTGTTTCAGGGACAGTAGAGAAATATCCCATGGCATGGGCCAATATAAAATCACCTTTCCTATCAGGCAGAGTAACTTGTGCTTTATTAGACAATCCATGTTGTGATTTATTAATTGGAAATGTATTGAATGTGACAGATTACATAGAGTCCAAACCTCACACAAGGCAAAAAGTTAACACCACAACAAATACTGCCTTAACTACCCCACTCATCATACAACAACATGATGAACAGACCAAGATACCACACCATACCAACGTGATTACCATCTCAGAACAAGAAGAAACAGAAACTGGTGTGTATCAGCACAAAGAAAAAGGTGCAGAAAACAAACAGTTCACAACAGCGAGGAAAGATCACAAATCATCATGGTATATACTATACCTCCTATACTCTCTGTTAACTACACACATAACCAAGTGCACACAGTGGATAGTTATACTTGCACTACTGATTGTAAATACAAAACAAATGTCTTCACAAACAGTTATATTTCCACATCATCATGACACAACACAGATGATATTACTCATGACAAACCAGCAGACTTTGTTACTTATGTCATTACTGTTGAACCAAATTTTGTTACTGCCACTCATAAGCTCTATGTTAAATCAACTCATACGAATACCTATGCTGAACAATGTAAAACATCAGTCGGTGGAATTACTGACAAAAATCAGCAACAAATTACCCTACATATTTTGGAAAATATACACAAATTGCAAAAGATCATACAAACATGCACGATTACATTTCACAACTATACATGGTGTATTATTATTGTTTGAACTATTGAATGTATACACACATGTACGAGTGCAGGTTTGGAGATAGCACTCAAAATGATCTCAACATGAAATTTGAAAATCCTTTTGGAAGATTTTAACCGTAACCCACTCTATATCCTTAGATCCAGTAACTCCAGACTGGCCTTGTCTGCTATACGACTCCTCCTATCTGACATTCCTAATATCATTCACTATACTGACGACATCTGTGTCCATACAGAGACAACGACGGAACTATAACATTGACACCTGGACAGGACGTTCTACTACTACTACCTAGTATCAGACAGCACTGACTAACAGTGAAGCCTTCAAAGGTGAGCATGGCTTACCAAGAGATATCATTTTTGGGGTACAGAATATCCAATGGCTTTGTCATGACAGACAACAAAATTGTCTCCAAAATTCTAAAACTGTCACTTCCAACAAATAAGAAACAAGTCCGCAGTTTGTTGGGACTTATTAATTATTACAGAAACTTTATTCCTGATTTTTCAGAACTGACTGAGGTTTTTTCTAACTTACTAACCAAGAATAAACCCGAAAAAGTTGTAAACGATGAATGCCTACGAAATGCATTTGATAAAGTTTTGGCACACTTTTCTGATAAGAATTCACCTAATCTCATCCTTAAATTGCCCAACATTCGTTTACCTTTCAGATTGAGAACAGATGCTAGCTCCATTGCGATCGGTGCAGTCCTATTGCAGGAATACAACGACATCCTGCATCCTTACGTTTGTTTTCTATCAAGAAAACTAAGGCCCCGAGAGCGGGCATGGTCCATTCCGCAATTAGACGCATTGGCCTTAGTAGAAAGTGTGACGAAGCTGTCCAGATATCTTCTAGGACGTCACTTTATCATCGAAACTGACAACAGTCCATTAAGGTATATCAATTCCGCAGTACCATCAAATAATATGATTGCTCGCTGGTCCTTGAAGCTTCAGAATTTCAGTTTTGAAGTTCGCCATATTCCCGGCAGAATGAATACAATCGCCGACCTTTTGTCCCGTTGTCCGACAGACCCAGTAAGCAATGTCTGAGTGCACTGTGTAATATTACACTCAGCCCAACACAGCCACCAATGAGTGAATTTTTTCCATTCACCTACTGTGTAAGGTCTATAAGTAAAATTGTGATACGGTTTAGAAACCGACATGTATAATATACTTATTTTAATCAAGTCATGTAATGAGTGTAGTATAATTGTGTAGTGTGTGTTAGAATGAGAACAATATTAATTGTATATATACACCAAGAACAATGTCACAGACGCTTAACCACTTACCAGAAGCGAACTTTACCATTGTGACATTTGTGAGTGATTTTCTTCACCGTGATATTTTAACATGTGCAAATGTGGACCGAACATTGACTCCTAAACCACCTCTGCAGCGAATTTAATCCAAATTGTTCGACGTTTGAACATCAGAAATAAGAACAGTCGATCTTTATCCAGAAGTTGTGAACACATCGGAAATAAGAACATTCCATCATAATCCGTTGTGATACTATAACATCAAACACGAACTGTGAGAACATTTTACTATCCGTTCCGAAATAAAACCGGATCATTTGTGTTCAGAACAGTGTAACATCAACCAAATTTTGCGTTTCGTATATATTTCCGGTGTAATTTTAGTCTAGCAAAATTAGCAGACGACATACAAAATTTCAAAAATTTATGACACTTGTAAAATCCTTTTGAATCTATAAAATATAATATACCAATTGGGTACTTATTTATTTTGATTAGTGTAATCTTAGAATCATATCTTGATTAATGTATTCATATTACCGACTTTTTCTCGTTAATATGAAGAAACGTCAAGCAATGACGCTAAGAAATTAAATAATTATTGTAATGTATGGAATTTCTTAATGTCAAAATTACTTCCCTTGCATTTGTGAATTACATCAAGGGCCATAATTTGAAACATATTCATTAATGTGTATTGTATAGATAGACATTTTGTTGCTCAAATGTTTAGCACAGCAGGTAGGCGTCCTCCAAGCATGTCATAGAGCTGCCAACATTGCAAACCAACATAAGAGCTCCTGACCAAATGAGGGCAGAGTTTAAGTGTTTAATACGACTAATACAAAGCCGTATTTCAGTCTGGCTAGATGGTTGTTGCAAAACAATCATATTATTACGTTTTTTTTCAAATAGCTGCGAGGTAGATGCGTGAAGCTGGTGCTACTGATCTGACTGGGTATTATTGCAATGAAGGTAACCAGGCATCAGGGGGATGAAACCTGAATTGTGTTAAAAGTTGTACTTCATTTGTCATTTCAATGCAACTTACATTTTGTGTATATATTTCTATGCCTTATATGTATTTTCATGCATAACACTGGGAAAAAGTAGTCTCTGACATGAAATTAACACTACCCCAGTATATACATACATCATGAATGAAAGATGGCATCTTTCATTGAGGTACCCGGGGAGAATGTCAGAGCCTAGCTACGCAGCAACATCGTTACGGCACCCGGCGGACAAGAGTTGTCGGCTGGCGAGATTCTTACCTGACACGCGACCAGCGCTGACGACAGACGCACGCAAAGCCACGTGACCCCACCAGAGGCAGTGGGCAGTGTGTGTGATAATCTCAGACCAAGCTGGGACTGGACATCTGAACGGACGTGTGTGTCGAGAGCAAGGCGTTTGTGTGAATCTCCGTGGTTGTGAGCTGAACGACTGATATCGTGAGCGTCAGACCTATGAGCTGTATTGTGGTTGTGAGTTATATGTTGTACATTGCTGTAATTATCGTTATGTATTTAATGTGGCAATAAATCCATAGAACTTGTGTTGCTGTGTCTTACGTCGAATCACGTTATACTGTACTGTCTCACATGTGTTAGCCAACGAGCCTAATAGAAGAACCTGACAGTTATGTACCGGCATATGAGTTATAATAAATAATGATACAATCTGTAAGGCATTTTCAAAGTTTTCATAAAAATAATGCACAATGCATAACATTGTAACTCATCTTTATTTGCTTAAGAAGTTACTGTAGTCATGCAGGTGATTAGAAAGAGTTTTCATTAAAAATAATGGATGGTGTGTGGAAGGACATTCTTTTAAGTTACTTTTTTTGTTGTATGAATTTAATGAGAACTTATATGACTACTTATATGAATTAAATGAGATGCTCCCCACCAGGGACTGGGCGAAGCCGGACAGGGTCAGGCAGACAGACAGACAGACAGACAGACAGACAGACAGACAGACAGACAGACAGACAGACAGACAGACAGACAGACAGACAGACAGACAGACAGACAGACAGACAGACAGACAGACAGACAGACAGACAGACAGACAGACAGACAGACAGACAGACAGACAGACAGACAGACAGACAGACAGACAGACAGACAGACAGACAGACAGACAGACAGACAGACAGACAGACAGACAGACAGACAGACAGACAGACAGACAGACAGACAGACAGACAGACAGACAGACAGACAGACAGACAGACAGACAGACAGACAGACAGACAGACAGACAGACAGACAGACAGACAGACAGACAGACAGACAGACAGACAGACAGACAGACAGACAGACAGGCAGACAGGCAGGCAGGCAGGCAGGCAGGCAGGCAGGCAGGCAGGCAGGCAGGCAGGCAGGCAGGCAGGCAGGCAGGCAGGCAGGCAGGCAGGCAGGCAGGCAGGCAGGCAGGCAGGCAGGCAGGACAGGCAGACAGGCAGACAGACAGACAGACAGATAGTCGGGAACGGGAACTTATATGACTACTTATATGAATTAAATGAGATGCTCCACACCAGGAGCTGGGCAATGCCGGGCCGGGTCAGACAGACAGACAGACAGACAGACAGACAGACAGACAGACAGACAGACAGACAGACAGACAGACAGACAGACAGACAGTCGGTAACGGGAACGAGAACTTATATGACTACTTATATGAATTAAATGAGATGCTCCCCACCAGTGACTGGGCGAAGCCGGGCAGGGTCAGCTAGTAACTAAATAAATAAATGCCTGGTTGGCTTGACTACATGACATAAAACATATAGCATAATCGGGATAAAATCATAGGTGATCAAAGATTGTGTTGATCGTGTGAGATGGCAAATCATTAGCTTCCCACCCTTATCGGCGTGGTATATGAAGATGATGATGATGGTATTCTGGTTAAATGCGTGTGTTGTCCAATGCGACCTGTTGGTAATTGGAAAATGTGCTTTGTTCTGTGGCTCTGCTGATGTCGTTGCCTACAGTCACAACGTTAATTTACACATATCACACCCAGTATGACCTTTACCCCATGGGTTCAGCCACTCTTTGTGTACTTTTCTCTGAATAATTAGCTTGACTCTCTGCATGCTAACTAGGTTACGGTCCTTACTCCCATTAAAATGGAAGTCTTTCTTCAAACGTTTCTCCAGAGACTGGTTTTGGCTGTCCGTGTCTGAAATAAATTGTCTGAACACGAGACACGCACCTGGTCACTTAATTGAGAACATTTCTCCAGCAGATTTCCTGCATTTGGTTACAACATGTATCGCTTCAAAGTGAGACTAATCCATTTCATTGCCACCAATCACCCAAAATGGCTCCATTTTGTTATTGATGCTTGTTGGTTCTTATCTGTCGTTAAAGTACAATAAAGACACCATATTATGTCCGTAACAGAGACAAAGCTTCTTCTTCTTTCTTCTTCTTCCTCTTCTTCTTCTTCTTCTTCTTCTTCTTCTTCTTCTTCTTCTTCTTCTTCTTCTTCTTCTTCTGTTTCATCATCATCATCATCGGCGTCGTCATCATCATCACCATCCTCGCCAAGTGAAGGCTTTAGTTACGCTTCTTTTATCTTTCTTTCTTTCTTTCTTTCTTTCTTTCTTTCTTTCTTTCTTTCTTTCTTTCTTTCTTTCTTTCTTTCTTTCTAACTTTCTTTCTTTCCAACTTTCTTTCTTTCAACTTTCTTTCGTTCTTTCTGTCTTTGGAGATTTCAAAAATGTTTAGTTGCTTACTTTGGCTTTATCTGTGACCGAACGTTGTGTACAAGACTCTTCTTGATGACTACAAATAGAAGAATCGCAACAGGATGGACTTGGCACTAATAACTGCATATGACTGAGCCTCGGTAGCGAAGGAGCTGGAAGCTCTCCTGTCGTACTTATGCTCTTGGGTTCGATCCGCATCAGAGAGATTTTGAATTTTTACAAATTGACCTGGTCTCTCAGGTCGACCAAGTCTAAAATCGTCATCATGTGCCATGCCGATAAGCGTGTACGGTCAGGTTTCGCCATCTTACACGATCACCAGAGTCGTGGATCAGCTGTGTGTTCTTGTTCTGACCCTGCCGTGTGGTCAAGCCATTCAGGTATTTGCCATTAAACGGGCACCAGGAAATGTGTTGGGTTGTAAAGGCAGCTGGTATGATACTGGTGGCACCCCCACGCAGTGCTATTTGGTCTGTAAAAATATATCAGTCTAGCTTCACATGTCCAATGTGCCATAAGTGTGTAAAATTACCTTTACTTTCTGTTTGTTTTTTTCACGAGTATGATGAATGCCAGAATAGTTCTTACTCACCCAGTCTAGATGCCAACGATACATTACTCGTCATGGCATCAAATAACAAACTGCCCATCACATGGTTTATGACAGGCATCAATCAGTGTGTCAGAGATGACATAAAACTTCAAAAATTAATGACACGTCATGTGTAATGTCTGTCCATTAACGCCTGCAAGCAGAAACCCGCAGTCAGTTATAAACTGTCATAATATATTTGATCAAGTTAACAACGATACAACACCATCTTGGATGTTCAAGACACTGCACGCTATTTAACTCTATCACTGAAGAACATGCCATCTTGGTAGGGCTGAATAGATGACTATATATTTGTAGTTATGCATATATCATGCGTTTCCTTCGCTGCCTGCTGATTAATATCCCTGACACAAATTTGTATTCAAAGGAGATGTTGCCGAGATGTTACTCAAAATCAAATAAAAACAAAATTAACTAGGAATCTCGACAAAATATATATATATATATATATATATATATATATATATATATATATATATATATATATATATATATATATATATATATATATATATATATTTCCACCACATCTTTATCAACGAGCAAAGAAATCAGAATACAAAGCTGGAAAACTTAAATGTCAGTCACAAATCAACAGGTTTCAACGAATACTCAAACAAAACCCCGAAGGCAGGGCCATGAGAATACGGAAACTTTTTAAAAACAAAACGGTTAACGAAAACGATTGGAGAATGTATGCATGTGCTATCCTTAAGCACTTATAAACAAATGTTTAAATATATACATAAACATGCATACACATACACCCATAACATACACACAAATACACAGACCCACACATATATGCCCACACTGGTAATGCATTTTTTTTTAAAGTGCGACGAGTGATTTGGTCACTGGAGCAATATTTTAATGCAGCGTGGCTTTCATCATCATCATGTGCCATACCGATATACGCGAGCGTTCATGTTTCGCCATCTTACACTATTATCAGAGTCATGGGTGGATCAGCTCTGTGTTCTTGTCTCAACCATGTCATGTGACCTAGCCATTCAGGTATTTACCTCTCTGCCTTCCCATTGCTCTAACCACCTCAATCTTGCCAGTTACCACCATGTTCTCTAGTTTATTTCTTCTGATAATGTGCCCAAAAAACTTTGACTGCCCACGTCTAATTTCTCTAAACTATTTGCAGTTTTCATTTGCCGCTTGTAGGACTCGTTCATTGGTTTTTCTGTCTGTCCATAGTATTCTTTGCATTCTCCTCAGAAACCACATTTCCACCGCCATTATATGTTTTCAGCTTGTCTGCTCATTGTCCATGCTTCATACCCATACAAAAGTACAGGTTCTATGTAGCAATTCAACATTCTTTTTCACGTTGCACTAGACAACATCTTATTAGTCAGTATGTTTTAAATGTAGCAATAGGTTACCTTCGCCATTGTCATTCCTGTTCCAATCTCTTCAAGTCATCTCCCTTCAGATATTATGACTGTTCCGAGATAGTTGTACCGATTCATTTGTTTAAGAATATTCCCATTTATCCTTATATTAAATTGTGGAGTTTTTCCTAGAAACGACCATAATCGCTGTAATTCCAGCCCTACTTGTTCACTGTTTACAACAGCCGTATCTTCTAAAATGTGCAGATCCTGTTCATTGTCTGCAATCAGTGTTGTATTATCCACATATCTAATGTTATTGATGTTATGTCTCCCAGTGGAGCTGTAAGGACAAATAAACTAACCGAAAAAAAACTATTTTGGGTACAGAGGGAAATGTACCGGTAAAAGGAAGAGAGGAAAACCACATCATAAATGGAGTTGAGTTGTGACAGAAATTGCACACATGGCATCAACAGAGGCAGGCAATCTCGCTAGAGTAGTTCTGCATTAGACAAGTCACCGGATGATGATGATGATGATGATGATGATGATGATGATGATGATGATGATGATGATGATGATGATGATGATGATGATGATGATGATGATGATGATGCTGATGATGTTGATGACACCTCGTACCAGAATAAACTTCACATCCAGGCAACTCACGCTCTGTACATTCTCTGAAACAGGTCTGCACTTTTTGTGCTACGTGCTGTCCATTTTCCAAAATAGAAACATGTATCTGTGGTTGTGTGTGCAACAAGTGCTTAGAAATCCTAATGCAAGCACGACACATTTCATGTCACAACTTAAATCGTCAGAAACTCCCAGATGTTTAGCCAAGCAGCTGACGTTAAGAGGTAGATTGGCAACGGACAACTTGTAATGGAGCATTCAAAATAGAAATATTGCTGGCAGATTAATCCGCACGGCGACAACTATCAGACACTCGAAGAGAAATTGCGTAAAGTAGCAGTGTTAATCACGACAGGAATATAATATCTATTTCACATTGTCTCTGTGTAAAGAATGTGTGGTAGCCCAATGACTAGCACGCTTGTCTGCCGGGCTGATGGTCCTGTGTTCAAATCCCTCGAGAGGCAGGTTTTATGTGTGTGTGAAGCTGGTCTCCCAGGTCAACCAAACCATGGAAAATAACGACGAACAGCACTGTAGTGACGACATCACAGGTCGACTGCCGACTGCTCTATAAAATATGTGGCAGCACCATATACTCCATACATCCCCAGGCGTAGGAGCAGATTCTTAATATATTTTATGTTTGTAAAGAATATTTGAACTGTAATGACACGTCAAGGGAAGAAAAAGAGAAACGATCTATTCAAGAAGAACTGATTATTGACAAAAGATTGGCCTTAATAAGATTGGGCATGTAAAAGATCATGTCTGTCTGAAAAAAAGATAATTATACAGGGATGTGTCCCAGGGAAGCGAAGAAGATTAAGTCATTGCGTTGATTAATTCAAAATGTGATAGATAATTTGCATGCGACAACAGTGGCAGAATGGATGGCTAATGCTATAAAGCAATTTCGAAAGACTTTTATGGTGAAAAACATTATAGCATAGGACAAACCACGTTACATGTGATAATTAAGGCCGTCGGTGAGCCTTGACTCACTCAAGTCGTTTCCTTGTTATTCATTTTGCTATCACAATGAGAGCACGCAATAATATGCTTGTTACACATCATGCAATATCCATAAGTAGAAATACAACGTGACGTCTCTGTGTAGGCCTCCCTCAATCTGACCCGCACAAAGACAGCTGTACAAACGTGTAGAATGGGAATGGATGGGATAGTTAATCATGGGGGAGTAAAGAAGAGAAGAAATAATAAATAGCAAACACTATTATAAATATATAACAAATGAAAACATAGATATATGAAATAGTGATGATCATGCACACTTTGCAATATTAATGTAATGTTAAGTAGCGAATACATAAAAACATGAAGAAGTAAAACAAACAAACAAACAAACAAACAAACAAACACACAAACAAACAAACAAACAAACAACTAATCTAATAAGACGTATAGAGTCTGTATATCTATTGTCATATATATCTTGCTAAGAATCTATGAGACCTCGTGACTACTGCCAGAGAGACGAGGTACATTACAGATGCAATAATTATAACAACAGGGACGCAGCATGTGACAGTAAAGACATCATTTCACCAAGAGTCCTCACCTACCGCTTTCCGCCTGAACCACACATATTAAGCCTCAACTAGCTTGACATAGGCTGTGACGTCCCTTCCATCACTGCTGCTCTTGGTTCCTGGTTTATCTAGAAAAATCACTACAAAACCACACCTTTCATGGTTGCCCTTTTCGCTCCTCTCCGCTGTGTCAATTAGCTGGTGCAGATAGTGGCGGGAGGCGGTTCGGCTAATGACAATATTCGTGGTAGAATGCCAATGAGCTCTTTATAATCCTGATAGCAGCAGCGGGGTAATTCAAGTGTCTCTTGTCCAACAATCACTGTAAGTCACTACAATGCAAACGCTATTCGTCCTTTTTCTCTCCATAACTGCAGAAAGGAATAAAATGGCAAGTACGTAATCACATATACGCCGTTTTCCATCAAAAGTCTAAAGTCGGGTGTCATGTGAGAAGAACCTAGATTTAGCACTAGTGTTGGGACGCGGAGGTGTTTCCAAGGCACCAGGGCCAGGTTCTATACTGGTCAAGACCTACTGACACGTCCTAGTCGCGCGTCCTGGGCAACAGGTCCCTTCGGGGTCCTGGCTAACGTAGTAGGTTCGTTGATTCTTCCGAAATCGGAGAGTATCTGCCTGCACGGCGAGTAACCACCAGTCTGCACACCAGTAAGGCAGACATGGGACAACGGATACTCCCGCAACCTCAGTCCGGTATGACATAACACTGATGTTGGACAACAGGATGTCTTCATCCGAGATACAGGACTTCACCCTGGAGTTCACAGCCAGCGAACGCAAGCAAGCAAGCAAGCAAGCACTAGTGTTAAGATAAACTTTCTACACAGTGAAAACGCTGGCTTTTATTCTGGCAAGCCACGAATTCCCGTGAGAATTACGCCAACATTATGTGGTTTTCATTGCGCATTTCATTTCTAGTAAGGTTAACTCATATTAACAGAGTGTCGTCTTTCTATTATTTACACATTGGGAAATAACCATACATTAACTTTATTCACACTGATAAAACACAAAACATCAACTCTTATAGAGACTGCAAATACTTGACAATGACAATATGCAACTATGTATAAAAATAACCATGAAGATTAGTAATATAACAACAATGTGAGAAACGAAGGAAACGAAAACTAAAAGACAATAAATACGAAGAATAAAATAAAATAAAATTTTATATCTTTGGTTAAGTCAGCCAGTCCAAAGACTGGTGTTAAAGTCGTCTGGTCATAGCCATTCACTGAAATGAAAGAAAAGTCCCTATCGACCACCCCTATAGCTAGTGATATTGTCACATATATTTTGTACAATACAGGACACATTTCCTGGAACATGAATCAACCAATCTTCTGTCATTATCATCATTATCATCATCATGTGCCATGCCGATAAGCGTAGGCGGTCATATTTCGCCATCTTAAACGATCACCAGAGTCATGGATCAGCTCTGTGTTCTTGTCTCGACGATGCCACGTGGTCAAGCCATCCAGGTATTTATTTCTCTGCCCTCCCCTTGTTAATTTCCCTCAATCTTGCCAGTTGTCACTATGTTCTCTAATTAATTTCTTCTCATAACGTGTCTAAATAAGCTTTTGACTGTCTTCATCTAATTTCTCTTATCAGCTTACGATTTTCATCTGCTCCTTGTAGGACTTGCTAATTGGTTATTCTGCCAGTCCTTGGTATTCTACGCATTCTCCTCAGAAACCAAATTTCCACCGCCATTAGATGTTTTTCAGTTTGTCTGTTCATTGTTCACGCCTCACATCCACACAAAAGTACAAGAGCTATGTAACACTTCAACAATCTTGTACGCGATGCAGTTAACACCGTTTTATTGGTCAGTATCTTTTCCATCTAGCAAAAGGCTTCCTTCGCAATGGCAATGCTTGTTCTAATCTCTGTAAGGTATCTCTACCAGAAGTTATGACTGTTCTGAAATTGGTGTATCGATTAACTTGATTAAGAATATCCTCATTTACTCGGAAATTGCATGGTATTATGCCTTTCTTCCTAGTGACGTACAAAGATAGATTGAGAGAGAGAGAGAGAGAGAGAGAGAGAGAGAGAGAGAGAGAGAGAGAGAGAGAGAGAGAGAGAGAGAGAGAGAGAGAGAGAGATGTCGTAGAAAGCAAGCAAAACAGCTGAACAATAAAGAAGTCTTAGAAAAACTAATAATGAAAATGAGTTGATGGAAGTAATACAAATGCGCCAAGTCAGATATTTTATTTTGAGTACATTAAAAGAAACCACACTTGTATAAATACCATACTGGAGGGAAAAGTGGAAGTCACACTATAAAGAGGTAGTCAACAATCCAAGATAACATCAAGAGATATACGAGGTGCAATCTGTCAGAGCATACAATCAGCGCTAGAGTCAGAGTGTCGGAGAACTATTCCAAACAACTTTCATTGTGATTCAATATTCGTGTAATTTAGTTTATCATTCTGCACTTGTAGGTTGGTAAAAGACCCGTTCCCGCGCCTTGAGCCGTATTGAATATATGGTGCCACACTAATATTCTCATATGCCAGACAGCTCTCGCTGCTGAACTGGTCACTATCAAACTTGTCACTTGTACTTCCCAGAACTGTTTCTGAACCTGTTGTAGGCTGGGTCAACTTGGGGGTCCAGGTCAATTAAAAAACTCTCGCCTTTAATGAGGTTTGAATCACACGACCACGGACATAGAGGTAAGTGCCCTAGCCACTGTCCTTTCAGGTCTGTGTATTTCTGGGTTAGTGCTATAACCTATTAGTAATTACACTTCCTACTTCCCAAGAACGTTTACACGTATCATTCTGGAATGTATTAATCACCTCGTTGGCTTCTCGAATTGCCTGTGTTGTGGCTGTTTTTGTTGTTATTTCAACAACAATCTACTTGCTATGCAGCCCATGTTAACCCGTGTTTCTGGGGTTTAATTAATACACCGCACATATTTCATTTCAAAACGCCGCCCTCCTTTCTTGGTTTTAATTACTCGCATTCAGAGTCTTGAATATATATACCCCAGGTTCCCCAGAATACCCCAGGTTCTTTCTGTGTTTTGATCATGTTATGTTTCCCTGCTGGACATTTCTAGCAATCATACAATGTTGGGGTCACACGTGGCTGAGGGCTCACGGTGTCCGCACTAGACTTAGATGCAACGTGTTAGATCCCAGCATCGATCTGTTCATGTTTCAAAGAACATGGCAGTTGGAGTAACCTTGGGAAATATTTTCGGTAAAGAGAACCTACTTACGGGTAGATATAGCCGGTTGCACTGGAGAGAACCTAGTCACGGGTAGATATAGCCGGTTACACTGGAGAGAACATACTCACGAGTAGATATAGCCGATTACACTGGAGAGAACATACTCACGGGTAGATATAGTCGATTACACTGGAGAGAACATACTCACGGGTAGATATAGTAGGTTACACACACTGGAGAAAACCTACTCACGGATAGATATAGCCGGTTACACTGGAGAGAACCTAGTCACGGGTAGATATAGCCGGTTACACTGGAGAGAACATACTCACAGGTAGATATAGTAGGTTACACACACTGGAGAGAACCTAGTCACGGGTAGATATAGCCAGTTACACTGGAGAGAACATACTCACGGGTAGATATAGCCGGTTACACTGGAGAGACAATACTCACAGGTAGATATAGCCGGTTACACTGGAAAGAACATACTCACGGGTAGAAACAACCGGTTACACTGGAGAAACCCCAATCACAGGTAGATATAGCCATTTACACTGGAGAGAACCTACTCACGGGTAGATATAGCCGATTACAATGGAGAGAACATACTTACAGGTAGATATAGCCGGTTACACTGGAGAGAACATACTCACAGGTAGATATAGCCGGTTACACTGGAGAGAACATACTCACGGGTCGATATAGAAGGTTACACTGGAGAGAACCTACTCATGGGTAGATATAGCCGGTTACACTGGAGAGAACCTACTCACAGGTAGATATAGCCGGTTACACTGGAGAGAACATACTCACGGGTAGATATAGCCGGTTACACTGGAGAGAACATACTCACGGGTAGATATAGCCGATTACACTGGAGAGAACATACTCACGGGTAGATATAGCCGGTTACACTGGAGAGAAAGTACTCACAGGTAGATATAGAAGGTTACACTGGAGATAACATACTCACTGGTAGAAACAACCGGTTACACTGGAGAGAACATACTCACGGGTAGATATAGCCGATTACACTGGAGAGAACCTACTCACGGGTAGATATAGCCGGTTACACTGGAGAGAACATACTCACGGGTAGATATAACCGATTACACTGGAGAGAACATACTCACGGGTAGATATAGCCGATTACACTGGAGAGAACATACTCACGGGTAGATATAGCCGGTTACACTGGAGAGAAACTACTCACAGGTAGATAAAGAAGGTTACACTGGAGATAACATACTCACGGGTAGAAACAACCGGTTACACTGGAAAGAAACTATTCACGGGTAGATATAGAAGGTTACACTGGAGAAAAACTACTCACAGGTAGATATAGCCGGTTACACACACTGGAGAGAACCTACTCACGGATAGATATAGCCGGTTACACTGGAGAGAACCTACTCACGGATAGATATAGCCGGTTACACTGGAGAGAACCTACTCACAGGTAGATATAGTAGGTTACACACACTGGAGAGAACCTACTCACGGGTAGATATAGCCGGTTACACTGGAGAGAACATACTCACAGGTAGATATAGCCGGTTACACTGGAGAGAACATACTCACAGGTAGATATAGCCGGTTACACACACTAGAGAGAACCTACTCACGGGTAGATATAGCCGGTTACACTGGAGAGAACATACTCACAGGTAGATATAGTAGTTTACACACACTGGAGAGAACATACTCACGGGTAGATATAGTAGGTTACACTTGAGGGAACATACTCACGGATAGATATAGTAGGTTACACTGGAGAGAACATACTCACGGGTAGATATAGTAGGTTACACTGGAGAGAACCTACTCACGGATAGATATAGCCGGTTACACTGGAGAGAACCTACTCACAGGTAGATATAGCCGGTTACACTGGAGAGAACCTACTCACGGGTAGATATAGTAGGTTACACTGGAGAGAACCTACTCACGGGTAGATATAGCCGGTTACACTGGAGAGAACCTACTCACGGATAGATATAGTAGGTTACACTGGAGAGAACCTACTCACGGATAGATATAGTAGGTTACACTGGAGAGAACCTACTCACGGGTAGATATAGCCGGTTACACTGGAGAGAACCTACTCACGGGTAGATATAGCCGCTTACACTGGAGAGAACATACTCACGGGTAGATATAGCCGGTTACACTGGAGAGAACATACTCACAGGTAGATATAGCCGGTTACACACACTAGAGAGAACCTACTCACGGGTAGATATAGCCGGTTACACTGGAGAGAACATACTCACAGGTAGATATAGTAGTTTACACACACTGGAGAGAACATACTCACGGGTAGATATAGTAGGTTACACTTGAGGGAACATACTCACGGATAGATATAGTAGGTTACACTGGAGAGAACATACTCACGGGTAGATATAGTAGGTTACACTGGAGAGAACCTACTCACGGATAGATATAGCCGGTTACACTGGAGAGAACCTACTCACAGGTAGATATAGCCGGTTACACTGGAGAGAACCTACTCACGGGTAGATATAGTAGGTTACACTGGAGAGAACCTACTCACGGGTAGATATAGCCGGTTACACTGGAGAGAACCTACTCACGGATAGATATAGTAGGTTACACTGGAGAGAACCTACTCACGGATAGATATAGTAGGTTACACTGGAGAGAACCTACTCACGGGTAGATATAGCCGGTTACACTGGAGAGAACCTACTCACGGGTAGATATAGCCGCTTACACTGGAGAGAACATACTCACGGGTAGATATAGCCGGTTACACACACTGGAGAGAAACTATTCACGGGTAGATATAGAAGGCTACACTGGAGAAAAACTACTCACAGGTAGATATAGCCGGTTACACTGGAGAGAACCTACTCACAGGTAGATATAGCCGGTTAAACTGGAGGGAACCTGTTTCGAGGAGGCAAACCTGACACAAATGTCTGCTGGAACCGGACACACTGGCCTTTGGAGGTTCATAATGTGGTGTGATAAACTCTCCTTGAATAATAAAAAAGAAGAAGAAGAAGTAGAAGAAGAAGAAGAAGAAGAAGAAGAAGAAGAAGAAGAAGAAGAAGAAGAAGAAGAAGAAGAAGAAGAAGAAGAAGAAGTGAGACGAGGAGAAAGAAGAGGAGGAAGAGAGGAATAGGAGGAAAACAGGGGGAAGAAGCAGAAGTAAAAATGAAAGAAAGAAAGAAAGAAAGTAAGAAAGAAAGAAAGAAAGATGAAGAAGGAGGGAGAAACAGAGACGGAGGAGGAGGAGGCAGAAGAAAAGAAGTAATTAGAAGAAGAAGAAGAAGAAGAAGAAGAAGAAGAAGAAGAAGAAGAAGAAGAAGAAGAAGAAGAAGAAGAGGAAGATGAGGAAGTAAAGGTAGAAGACAAAGATTTTGTTTGATGATATATATATATATATATATTGACTATTGGTAGGTGTTCACGGTTATTTCACCATGTGATGTTGAATTGGGTATGGATACTAAAACTCCACCTGTGAGGGAATGTGTGATGGGCGTTGTGGTGTGTCTCTTGTATGATTGCTATATCATTAGTTCTTCATAAATGCAATAGGCTAAATGGCATCGGTAACTTACGCAGTATGTGAGCCGGCAGCTCAGAAAGCAATGGCAAAATACTGAGCGTAATCTTGCCAAGAAATCAACATACAGCTGAAAGATGCTGGTGTTGACAGCGATGTCCTGTAAAGGATATGCAAAAAAAATGGACTTGCCTTTACAGGAGAATAACTGTTGCCTCGTCCCGCTGTGCATTAACTGTATATGACGTCACCATTAAGCATGCTGTGTTGCAGGTTTGTCAAGCATTTGACTCAGTACATCTGACTTCGACAAGCAGATTTGTTTTTGTTTGTAAGGGCGGATGTGTGTGTGTGTGTGTGTGTGTGTGTGTGTGTGTGTGTGTGTGTGTGTGAATGTGTGCGAAGTGAGTGTGTGTGTGTGTGATGTGTGTGTATATGTGTACGTGTTGGTAGGAGGGGGTGTGGGTTGATTTCCCTAATCATTTGACCGTCCCCAGTCTAACTACAAAGCAGCAGGTTTTGTACTTACTTTTGTACTTACTTACTTTTGTTTTGTATTTAGTTTGATCGTGTCCTTGTCTACTTTCTCTGGCCTACTTTACCTGATCTCCAATCTGCAAGTTCTATGTTTAGTGGTTTGTCTAGTTTACGTTTGCTAGCCTTTAACTGTCCCCTGTCTACCTACAAGGCGGCAGGTTTCGTTGTGTACTGTGTTATCTGTCAGTGGTGGTACGAAACTGGTGCGAGACATATCAAACCATGTTTGCTAACAGCAGCAGGATATGGT
The DNA here is from genome assembly GCA_014155875.1 of Cepaea nemoralis. Classification (NCBI taxonomy): domain Eukaryota; kingdom Metazoa; phylum Mollusca; class Gastropoda; order Stylommatophora; family Helicidae; genus Cepaea; species Cepaea nemoralis. The sequence goes on from JACEFZ010011536.1 coordinate 166,850, forward strand.
TTCATCAGGCAATTTAATTGGCATTTTTTCCCGTCATCAATAACATTGTCCAGACGTGATGTCAGTTTCTAGCATGCTAGGTCTCTATGGAGCGTGCTTATTTTCTCACGTGTATGTGGTTTGTGCATGCTTCTTTGTGTGCACGTTTTGTGCTTGGGTTTACTTCAATGCGTGTATGATGTTTTTGTTTATGTGTGTGTTCTCAAGTAGTATGAATGCTTCTGAGTGTGAATCGCAATATTTTTTTTTTTTTTTTTTTTCATGTGTGTATATTTTGTATGCTTCTAAGTTTTTGTTGAGTGTATGTTTTCAAAGTGTATATGTGGCGTCTGTTTTTGAGTACGCAAAGTGCATTTATCAGTGTGTGTGTGTAGTTTTCTCATTTTCGTATGTGTGTAGTGTGCTCGGTTTCGTATGTGTGCATAGTGTACACACACACTCACGTGGTCGCGTGTATGTTCCATGCTTTCGTGTGTGTGTGTGTGTGTGTGTGTGTGTGTGTGCGTGCGTGTGTGTGTGTGTGTGTGTGTGTGTGTGTGTCCGTCCATCCGTCCCAATATATTAAAAGTGACTGATTCAATGAACTTGCATTGTTTCCCTTGTTTGTGAAACAAGTACAGATGTCACCGTTGACAGAATCTGTGAAGTAGTCTGGTATGAGGGGAAAAAAAAGAATCTAAATTATTTAACGGAACAAATAACATTGTTTATGTTAACAACATACATTATGCAAATTAATCCTGTACGTTGCGAAAATATGGTAGTCCTTAGTGCAAACCAGTTTCCACATTGATGTCAGGAAATTTTCCTAAACCATATAAAGATAATCAGAGCAGACAAAGTGGCGTTTAGTGTGTTATTGAATGTAAAAAAGCATAAATTAAGAACATTTAAATGTAAAATAAGGATTGTTATAGAGCATTTGGTATAAGAAAAAGATGTACCCCTGATGTTATGTCACAACCGCTGCTCTCCTGTTGTCACAGTTTCATTGAGCTATCCCAACAGGATCTATCAACGTATGGGCCTGGCAGCATGTATTGCTTATTAAGGCGTGTAACAGGATTTGTGACGTACTTTGCTTACTTCCCAATGTCGGTTGTAACTATGTTCCGGCCCATTAATTAGCTAGGCCCAGGTAGGACAATTTGAGAGTGAGTTACGAATAGTTACTTTTGAATGTTTCATATCCTTTGCAGGACTTTGCGATCAAGACCTAGCAATGATTCTAGGCAATAATAAATTCAGTAGTGTGTCATTGAGACGTCAACGTTGAAGTCCAGCTGACCGGTTATGGGGAAGAACCCCATACCTGGCGTCAGCGCACCTGAAGTTTGAGTGCAAGCGCATTGAGCCCTGTGGTCACGTAGGCCTCTATACATATGTTACCATGGCGAAAATCGAACCCGAGCCGCATAGGTGAAAGTCAGAAATCCTCACACTAGGCCCATGTACGAGTATTTGAGAGTAAACAAGGAATATTTACGCTATGGCTGCCAATTTCCTGATACAATTTTAGCATTAGTAAGATTGAGTAATGCAGATTAGTCAACCGGATGATGGACTAGCAAAGAAACATCAAGAAAGAATATCAATATTCGGCGAAAGGTAAAAAGTAAACAAAGAAGCGCTTTCATAACTTAAGGAGTAGTTTAGTATATGGTGCCAGTCTCATATGTGTAGACCAATCGACACTCGATGCGTGGTGTCGTCAATAACACGTCGGATGTCTGTCCTACAAAATAATTTGCTGGTACTCATCTTATGATGGGATCCCAGATCCATGATAAACATCCCACCTCGAAGGAATTTGGTCACATAACTACCCTTGCCGGCAGACACGTGCAGAAGTTCAGTTATCTTATAATAAAAGATATGTATTCACTATTGTCTTTCTTCCTCAACTATCCCGCACCACCTTCTCATCTCTAGAAACATCCTCATCATGCATTTTGTTAGATGATTCACATATTACGCGCTAATGTCTTTGGACCATTCTGAAACCGAAAGGGGGTTAGAGTGCCTAGCATACTTTGACCACGGCGACTGTGTGTACTTATCTGCTTAAGAATGGAGTCCATTAATGGTCTCCTAAGTGGATGTTGTGTAAGCAATCTGATTCATTTCTAATTTTAACACTGGAGTCAGAATCCGCCAGGCATTTCTGACAGCACAGACTGACCACCAGGCGTAATCAGACACTTTCAATCCTTTCTCCCCAAGACTGACCCAACACACTGAGATTGAGCATTCTCCTGCTTAGCTCGCCCACGACAGCTGGGCGGAAGATTCCAGATGTAACTATCCCGAGTCTCAGACACCCACTTTCCAGCCATTATATGGAATTCAATTTCAGCATTATATTTTATTTCTGGTTTTGGAATAATAGGTTTTATATTTCACTTTCAATTAGCAAGAGAAAAGTATGCGTACAACAATAATAGACAACTAAAGGTCATACTAACCTTTATACATAGATACATGTACAATAGATATTGCTATGGATAGATGTGCAGTTGAATACACATAGGCATATGTAAAATACGGTAGGGCAGTTAACAGATCTGCAGCCGCAAATACATAGGCATGAACTATCGCGAATCTTATCAGAGTGTGATAAAACGAACAAACTAACAAAATGAAAAAAAAAAAATAATGTTTCGTAATAGAAATAGTTAAAATGCAATGTTCAGAACAACATTAACATCATATTAACACACGTTTCAGAAATAGCTAAAATTGAATATTCAGAACACTAACGACGTTTTAACACACCATTTCAGAAATATGCTACCATGAACATTGTAACACTTAAAAATTATTTCCGAAAACCAATTCATCAGGATATGATAAACATATTGAGCCACGCAGTTTATGTGTTGTTGGGGATGAGTGTCTGAAGGCAACACAGCTTTGAGTAGCTGATCTGTTCTCCTTTTTACTTGACAATTAGACTATTTTCGAAACGTTCACGTCAACATGTGAGATTATGAACAGGACATTGTAGAATGAGAGCACACCAACGAAGAGTCTAGTTGTCTCTGTCACTTGCAAAAGTGGAGCACCAAAGCACACCCCTATAGCATGAATGCAAGACTGCCTTACTTTGCCAGACGGAACAGGGTGTCTGGCTACAAGAGTCACACTTTGGGACAAACTATGTGGCATCTGTGGTAACCTGAATCGAACTGTTTTGTTATTAATTATTGACAGAGTAGACGTTTAGCAAATCCCAACAGCTGAAGAAGAAGAAGAAGAAGAAGAAGAAGAAGAAGAAGAAGAAGAAGAAGAAGAAGAAGAAGAAGAAGAAGAAGAAGAAGAAGAAGAAGAAGAAGAAGAAGAAGAAGAAGAAGAAGAAGAACAAGAAGAAGAAGAAGAAGAAGAAGAAGAAGAAGAAGAAATGTGAAATCATCATCAAGTGCCATGCCATCTGGCGTAGATGTTCATGTCTCTCCACTTATCACTAATCAAGTCTGGGCGCAAGAAATGGATGACGGACTACTTCTTAAAACTCATGGAAGTAAGAAGAAATAACAAAAATAACAAGGACAAATATGAAGAGATTCATAAGAATATTAGGAAGCTATGCAAAGAGGCAAAGGAAACATGTCTTGAGGAAAATTGCAAGGAAATTGAACACCAACAAAACACCCGGAATACCAAATTAATGCGCAAAAGAATTAATGACATCACTAACAACAGAACACACACATCAACGGGTTGCCTAAAAACCAAAGATGGCAAAATCATAATAGAAAAAGATCAGGTTTTACATGCGTGGTCAGATTATGTGAAAGACCTTTATGATGATACAAGAAAAGAACAATATGATCATCGGAATAATAATGAAGGACCATCAATTTTGAAGATAGAAGTTCAGAATGCCCTTAACCATATGAAAACTTTCAAGACCCCGGGTACAGATAACATCACAGTAGAAATGATCAATGCCTTAGAAGAATATGGAATAGACCAAGTCATCAGACTGCTGAATGCAATATACGATACTGGAGATATACCTCCTGAATTATGTAATTCTATATTTATTGCAATCCCGGAGAAATCAGGAGCCATGGAATGAGATCAACATAGAACAATTAGTATTAATGAGCCACATCACGAAGATTCTGCTGAGAATTATCATGCAAAGAGTTAAGAAGAAAATACAACCCGAAATAGGAGAAGAACAATGTGGGTTTGTAGAAGGCAAGGGTACAGTAAATGCTGTGTATATACTGAGAACAGTAATTGAGCGTTCTATAGAAGATCTATATCTTTGCTTTATTGACTACACAAAGGCTTTCGATAAAGTGAGACATGTCGACATGATAAGGATGCTTGAAGATCTACAAATTGATGGAAGAGACCTTAGACTTGTAAAAAAACATATATTGGAAACAACAAGCTGCCATCAAAATTGATAACGATGTAGGTCAATATCAGCCTATTAAAAGAGGTGTGACACAGGGATGTGGAATGTCTCCAGATCTTTTTTCCCTGTACAGTGAAAATATATTCAGAAATATAGAAGATATGTAAGGAATCAACATTGGGGGAAATACATCAATAACATTATATATGCAGATGATACAGTCTTGATTGCAGACAATGAACAGGACCTGCAAAATTTAATAGATGCGGTTGTTGCACACAGTGAACAACTAGGGTTAGAACTGAATATTAAGAAGACACAGATTATGGTCGTCACTGGGAAGAAGGAAATACCACTATGTGATATACGAGTAGATGGGCATATTCTTAAACAAGTGAATCGACACTGTTATCTCGGCACAGTCATAACATCTAGTGGGAGATGTCTTGAAGATATTAGAACAAGAATTGCCAGGTAGCCTTTTGCAAGATGAAAAACATACTGACCAATAAAAAGATATCAATTGAAACGTGAAAAAGAGTGTTGAGGTGCTACATAGAACCTGTGCTTTTGTATGGATGTGAAGCGTGGACAATAAGCAGTCAAGCTGAAAAACATCTGAAGGATGAGCAAGTTCTTCAAGAAACAAATGAAGATCGTAAATTGATTAGAGTCATTAGACATTAGACAGTCAACATTTGTTGAGCATGTTATGAGAAGAAATGACTTGGAGAACTTGGTGACAACTGGCAAGATCAAAGGGAAGAGACCAAGGGGGAGACCCAGAAGTAAATACCTGGATGGCTTGGCCACATGGCATGGTCGAGACAGGAAACGGAGCTGATCCACGACTCTGGTGATCTAGTGAGATGGCAGAATATGACCGCCCACGCTTACCGGATTGGCACATGATGGATGGATGGATCAACTCTGCTGCTGATATGCCTCCGTGCCACAGTTTCAATCCATCCAGCATAATTTCTCTTGGTCTGCCTCAGCCTCTCTTCCCCTCGATCTTTCCAGTCCTCACTATGTTCTCCAATGCCTCTCTTCTCATAACAAGACCAAAGAAAGTTATTTGTCTCTTTCGTTTGTTATATATGATGATGATAAATGAAAAATAATGTAAATTATTCGAAGATTAAATACTGTTACAGTCTCTTTGAGCAATTAATCATGGTATCAAAACTGTGATAGATTGAAAAATAATTGCAGTTACTATTAGAATGATAACTATAAATGAAAAAAAAAAACGCGTTTAGTCTAAATAGCAGAAACACGGAGGTAATTTTAACTTCAGAGAAAAAAAATGCCTCCCCAAACTAGACATCGAAGCGAATGAAACCAGTCTGGAACTATTCTGGTACAAATCATTTTTATTTCAGTAGGCGTGTACTTTTAATATTATCAGATGGAAAATGTATTAGAGAAATTACATACATAATTTTATTTTTTTTTGGCTCGCATATCCTTTACAGGCAATAGCTGTCAACATCAACATCTTTCAGCTGATTGTTGATGTCTTGGCAAGATTACGCTCAGTAGTTTGCCATTGCTTTATGAGCGACCGGCTCACATACCCCGTAAGTTACTGACGCTGAGAGAACCGCTACTGATTCTCGGAAACGTCACGTTACTCACGAGAGTATACGGGATTACGGAGAAAGTCGTGTAACCTCTAGACCAGGGAGACCGGCACATACAGAATAGTCCAAGTAAAATCAGGGAAGGTGCGTAAACCTGGCGGTTAGACGCTTGCAAGCCCGCCCGGTGGCCATGGGTTAGATCCGCACAGAGTCAGATTCGATTTTGTAAACATTGAACTGCCATCACAGGTTGACCTGGCCTTAAGTCTGTACCAGGAAATATCTTGGGGTATCGCGTCCGATTGCCGACTGGAGTATAAGAATATTAATCTCGCACCATATGCCAAATGCGCCTTAAGGGGTCTGTTACCTACTTTGCTACAAGCTATAGCAGCATTTCACAACACGAAGAATGTGCTACGCAACCTATCGTTGTCAACAGAGGTAAGAAAAGCAGTTCTCAAGAGCTGTATCGAGCGGATCATGATGCACGAAAGTGAACTATAGTCAGTTTATAGACTTGTGAATAATTATGTGGAAGCTGCGGAAATATGGTATTATAGAAAATGATTTCTTAAGAGCTGTATCCAACGGATCGTGATACACGGAAGTGAAATGTGGTCAGTTTATAAACCTGTGAATAATTATGTGGGAAGCTGCGGAGATATGGTACTATAGAAAATAATTCTTAAGAGCTGCATCCAACGGATCATGATGCACGGAAGAGAAATGTGGTCAATTTATAGACCTTGAATCATTATGTGGAAGCTGCGGAGATATGGTACTATAGAAGCGAGATGCAAACACCACAGACGGATACATAGCATTCTGAAGATATCTTGAATGAAAGAGAACTGGTTCCCCGCTTCAGAATTTAGAGCACACTCTCTGGGCATATCATAAGACGGCTAATGCTGGAGTACATCGTGACAACGGGAATGTTGGAGAGTATCGGAGACATAGGCAGACCAAGAGGTAAGCTTCTGGATAATTTAAATGCATGACATGAAGAAACATCGGCGTTAGAAATTATGGGCAGTACACGGTACAGACGGCTGTGGACGTGGTCACCAACGCCATACCTCACTATCTATTAACAGAAGAAACCATATAGGTCTGACAAGGGAATCATAACGCAACCGACTGCAATTGGCGTTTAAGAAAAACAAATCAATTTTCCGCTTGGCTTGAACTCTTAGCTTAATTTGCATTATCCTTTGTGCGTCCAAATATTCACGCCGTAAACATCACTGTGAAATTTACAGAAGTACAGTTAATTACATCCTGCGGGGGAAGACTTTATATTCGCTGTAGTGATAAAAACTCCGCAGCGGAGCAAGCACGGCAGAGGGCTTCTGATCGTCAGAAAGGTCCCCATTCCCCGAATGTTTCGGCCCGTTCATCCTCTTAACATTCGGGAGGGGGAGGGGGGGGGGGGGGGGGGGGGGGGGTTCCCATCCAGGTCTTGACTCGGGCGTCTTTCCCCTGCCGTGCGAGACGTTCGGTCGATTTCGTTTTTCCTTGCTGTTGTGCTTGTCCCTTAGCTGTTAACATGTCCACCCTCAAACCTCCCCTACCTTAGTTAGGAGAGTCTGTGCAGTCTGTGCTTGCCTTTTTGCACATGTGGTCGTGAGGAATCAGCTTCTTCCCCAGCAACGACCTCTATTGGCTTCATCAGTTTCCGTTGCCATGTTCCTTCTTCGTGACACGTTCACGGCTCCGCACTCTACGGAAGCCGGTTCTTCCTTTTGGTTTCTCGTCCCACCTCTTGATTTTTGCAACTGAGTGCGACTTACGGACGACTACCGCCCTGGTATAAAGGTTGGCATTCGGCCGACGTGCATTATTTGACGACTGCACAGTTCCTCCGTAATTCCTTAGATTCACTACCCTCGCTCGGAAGGGAAGCTATGGAGTCGACAGTAGTTTAAAATGCGCAAAACGATTATCATGTTAGGTGGGCAACCTAAGATGTCACGGTATAAATCTTTATATGTGACTTATATCGAACTTCGCGTTACCTTGCAAACACAGACCGAATTTGACCTAGTTATTCAGATCTCGCGCGTTGTTGGTACTTGCCTACTTCCGGTTTTGGATTACTAATAGATAAATTGTTTACGAAATCCCCTCTGCCTTGCGTCCACCTTGACGAGGTAGAGGGGCTTGCGAGTTCCAATGACTCCAAGAGCTATGCCGACGGTAGCACAGCTACTGGTTGGGTCACTCATGTCGGACAGGTCAAGGGAGAGGGACCAGACGAAGAGACACACAAACCTGCTGCCTTGTAGGTAGACTGGGGACAGTCAAAGGCTAGGGAAAGCATCCCGAAAAATGCTTGTCGAAATCGGATGTACTGAGCCACAGGCTTGACAAAGCGGTGCAACGTAACTTTATCATTTCATGATGCCACAGATGCAAATTAATCGTTATGATCCTAATCCCGTGAAGTCCTATCAGGCGGTGATAGTGCCGGGCCCCCTGCCTCTAGGGGGTCCACCCATGACTACTGGTGGTCACCTTCCCCTGTGCTGTGGAGTCAAGGCACAGAGGAGTAGGTTAAGAGCTATTGACCAAACACCCCGGACACTCAACATACTACAGTGGAATGCCGAAGGAGTTTATAACAAGAAAGTCTCCTTATAAAAGCGTCTTCATAAAGATAGAATAGATGTGGCATGCATTCAAGAGACACACCTCAACGCCAATCACAAATTCTCAGTCATAGGATATCAAGCCATACGTTTCGACCGCGAAGGACACAAAGGAGGAGTTCTAATACTTACACGAAATATAATACTTTGCAGCGAAGTATCTGCGATCTCTGACAACCAAACGGAAATTATAGGTGTTGACATAATGATAAAGGACGTGAAAATAAGAATTTACAATCTGTATAGCCCGGCAGATAAGGATCTTACACTCTCAAACATGAAAATAACTGACACAAATTGCATTATTGACGGAGACTTTAATAGCCATTCAGAAAGATGGGGATACCCAGATACTGACAGAAGAGGAGATGAAATGGAGGACTGGGAAATAGAATCAAATCTCCATCTACTCAACAAAGCGGATGACACACCGAGCTTCTACTCCAGAAGATGGATTACCACTTCTACTCCAGACTTAGCTTTCTGCACAGGAGACATCCTCCACAAAATCGATCGTCATGTGCTGGACCAATTAGCAGGTAGTGACCACAGACCAACCTAGCCCTTCTTTCACTATTTTCTATTTCCGTTAGGGTGGTCCACCGAGTAACAATAAAGAACATCTCGGCATCAATACACCATAAGACAGTTTTGACTGTAGTATACGCCAGTGAAAAAAATTCATTACATTCATTCCAAATAAGTCATTATCATAGTCATAGTGCTGAGATGTGTTCACCTATGAAAGAGGGGAAGGCGTATCTGTACGTAACAGCTATCGGGTTATACAGCGACGAGTGGTTTGCGCATGTTATCAGATGTATAATATTACACACGAACACAACAAACTGTCCCGACTTAACCTTAGGCGTCTCAAGTAACATGCCATGTCACGTGCCCGCTGACCTGACCAGTGACGTTAGCACGGCACAAAGCAACATTTTACACGTTAATTATCTCTCTGTGTGTCTATACGGAACTTTACAGCTTTCTCCAGAAACCCATTTCACATGACAACTTGTCTGCTCATTGTTCTACGTTTCACATCCAGACAAAAGTACAGATTACATGCATCACTTCAACAGTCAAAAAAGAAAGTATGTTAAACAAATTATTCAAAATGTTAGCCAAATACAGAAACTGTACAAACTTGTAAACATCTCCGCCAAACTTATGAAAAGTAGGAAAGTTTGATAATCAAATGTGAAAAAATATCGGTCAAAGAGAGAAATATTTCATTATAAATAAGTGAGTCAAACTTATAAAAAGTAGGAACATTTGTTACCCAAACTGGAAAACAAGTTAACCAAGTAAAGAAATATCTCGGCCAAATTTATGAAAAGTAAAGAAAAGGAAAGAAACGGCTTTAGTCAGTAATCACGTGTCTCGGATGTACCCCTTACACATGTGCCCGGAAGCACCACCATCTTTGTCCGGATGTACCCCTATGTTTGTGACCCAGATGTACCCTTTTTACGTATGATCTTGTGGCCGTTTGTACACCATCACACAGCCCGATGACGAAACATGTATCTCTAACACATCGGTCGTGGTATGATTATAGTGTTTAAGTCCATCCATACAGACATTAATATACGCCATTATAATACACAACTGACCACTTTTCATTAGATATATAGTGGCAAACCCAAGGTCTTCTGGGGATAGGTTTCTCAAATATGCATCGAAGCTTTTTATAGTCGACCTCCAAACCCGTGACGCCATCTTTTACTTTACATAGCAAACATAGTATTTTAAATATTACCACGTATATACGCGGGTCATTTTACTTGTGATCGAGAGGATTTCCGAAAAGTTGTTGTGGGAACTAGGTTCTGCAAAGGATAAGCTACTGAATAAATGAATGAATGAATGAATGAATGAATAAATACTATTACTTTTAGTATTTATACGAAATTACTAAATACCAGTCATGGTACACAGCTTGTGGTGCTATTGACAGATGCAAAATTAGTGCTCCATGCGATCCTGTCTGGGAAATTGCCAGTACTAAGGGCACTACTGTCTAAACTTAGCAGTCAGCATAAAGTCACCATACAGTGGATACCATCCCACTATGGAGTACCCAGAAACGACAGCGCTGAACGATTGGCTAAAGAAGGAGCAAAAGAAAAACAGTCTGATGTGCCCGTTACATACCATCTAAAGACAAATTCCAGAGCAGAAGACATGCCCAGGACTTGCCTCGCTGACTTCTTTTGGTCGTCACAGTTTTGTAGTGGTTCTTGAAATGCCCTAAAATACATTACTAATGTATGAGCTGTAACGAATGATACACCTCAATGATCGATTAGGTCACTGCCATTTTTCACTAAATTTTAGAGCAGAAGACGTGCCTGAGGCATGTCTAACTGACTTCTTTTGATCGTCACAATTTTGTAGTGTTTCTCAGAATGCCCTATAATGCATTGCGAAAGAGCGCAATTAGGAGGGTACAAGCCTTACCCTGGTGCGAGGAAATGCAAGCTAAAGAAAAAATGTCATGGCAGGGCACACCAGGCCCTAAGCCTTGGTTGCCGGCTGGTCTAGGATCGAAGCTCTCACAGGCGGACAGTTAGAGCATTGCTTTGCTGATCCGGCAGCTTCTGCAGCTTGTCTTGTTCCAGATGTAGGGGAGTTTCCTCTGGAGTGAACTAGGCAGGTCGAGAGAGGGATCATGCTGCTTGGGCAACACATGATTTCTATATTTTGGCCCAGGCGTTGTGCTGTGGAGAGGCAATAACTCCATCCCTGGTCTTAACTGGTCTCGGAATCAAAGCGAAAGGCAACTGTTACGGGTTATAAGTCCCTCTCAATTGGCGTAGAAATGGGGCGGCACGAGTTGCCTCTGGCGGTGGGAGACACCTACAGGTGTCACTGATCAGCTACCGCCCGCCTCAAGCTGGGTAGCCCAGGCCAATTGGGTACTGATCCGCCACAGCCTGCCTGCTTCAGTGGGTGCTTGGGGCTAGGACAAAATCTGAATCGCAGGCTGTAAAACCAACGCACAAGGTACAAATAAAAATAAAAATAGAAACCTCAAGCTACGGCTTGCAACCTGGAACGTGAGAACCATGTGTCGAGGATTTTCCACTGGCTTGACCAATATTGACGATGTAAGAAAAAAGGCTGTGATTGACGCCGAACTCAATCGTCTTAACATTGATATTGCTGGCCTGCAGGAGACTCGACTCGCTAAGGAAGGGTGACTCGGGGAAAACAATTACACCTTTTTTTGGAAGGGTAGAGGGCAGGCAGAAAAAAGGCAACACGGTGTGGGCTTTGCAGTGAAGAATTCGCTACTGGGAATGATTGAAATTCCAGCAGGAGGAAATGAAAGACTATTATCCCTGCGCTTGGCAACCTCTTGTGGTTTTGCCACCATTATTACTGCATATGCACCGACACTCGATTCCTCTGATGATGTGAAGGATTCGTTCTATGAGGAGTTAGACTCCATGATCAAGGCAATTCCAAAATCTGACTACATTTATATGCTCGGTGATTTCAATGCTCGTGTGGGCAAGGACTCGAGTTTATGGCCAGTGTGCCTTGGAAAATACAACATCGGTCGCATGAATGAAAATAGGCAAAGGCTGCTGGAGCATTGCACTAGTAATCACCTATGTATTACAAACTCTTTTTTAAAACAAAAGAGATGCATAAGGCCACATGGAAACATCCAAGATCCGGCCATTGGCACCAGCTGGACTTCATCATCACACGGAGACAACATCTGAACCATATATCATTGACTCGAAGTTACTGCAGTGCTGACTGTGATAGGATCATTCTTTGGTTGTTTCAAGGGACCAAAGAGACTCTACACAGCTAAACACAAATCTAGCCCCAGGATTAATATTATTAACACTCACGATCCTGAAAAGTGCTTTCAGTTTCAACAGCAACTTGAAGACAATTTCACTGATACACCAGAAAATTGTACAGTACATAAAAAGTGGGGTCAACTTAAGGAAACTCTTTATAAAACTGCCGTAAGAGTTTACGGCACTGTGGATCATAAGAGGCAAGACTGGTTTGCGGCAAACAGCAAGACTCTGCAGCCCTTGATTGATAAGAAGAAGATAGCTCTCTTAAGAAACAAGGTGTCACAGTCCTAGATCTCTAGGGGATTGAAACTCGGGCTCATACAGGCAACAAACTCCGTTCAGATACAATCGAGCATCATTTATTTACATTTATATTACAGTACGCTGGCGAAGCGAGTTTTCACAAGCCAGTATTTAACAGGTTGCGTATCACAGGAGTTTACAATGAACATGATTATCACAACAACTCTAGCAGCTATCTAACATATGTATAAGACCCCTAAAACACTTGGGTCTGAAACTATGAAGTCCCCTTAAGGTAAGCCCTGTTGCTTCCTCGATGTCCAGTCCGTGTCTTTCCGTCCACACGTGTCGCAATTCGACACGGGTGGTAACTCTCTCTGAGTTTCTCGTGGACCCCGCAATCGGCGGGCCCCATCAGTGTCCACGTGGCTGTGGACACCCTGACCGTTCCTTCGAGAAGGCTCTAGATTCTTCGAGCCTTCGAGTGACTCGGTTCTTTCCCTTTAGCTGGATTTATATCCCTTCGCCAGTGTCTCGTTCTTTTAGGTTGGTACCGCCCTTTTGGTGAGGCTGTGACAGGAGGCCCCCTCCCCCCTGCTTTGATGGGTTATTCTATGGTAATTAGTTCTGTACTAATTCTGTCACAGTATCACATAAAGTCGGTGTTTGTAGTTTGGTGGATAGTAACTTGGCAACTTACATATCTGCATCGCCAACTCATGTATTCTCCCATACACCACTTTGAGATGATTGCTGAAGAGGTCTCTCTCTTCTATGTTCTTAAACATGCTTATCTGACCGAAGTATCGTGACGTTTCCCAGTTGTTTTTACAACCGCGCCCTTCTCAAAGTATCCATCAGATACCAAGATATTAAAAACTCTGTGTGAGAGAGTTTTAACAAGACAAATGTCTTGGCTATTTAAGTATACCTGCAAATCTTCTCCTGTGTGTGTATTTCGATACATTTTTACTTCCGTATGTATTCAATGCTGAATATGTAGTTATGCTGTTGTTTTATCCCATCTGACTACGTGTTCCTGTTGGCTTGTTTGTGTATTGAATGATATGTTGCTGTTTTTAATAAAGTGACTGTATTTTAATTGTTAGTGTTCAGTTTTGAGTTTGTATAAAGTGTGTGCTCACTGTGTGGTTTCTCCAAGCGTCACGAGTTGGGATATTCTTTGTCATGAATTACCCCAATGTGTGTAATGCATGATTGGGGCATTCCAAACAGTGGCGCTTAGATTTAATGTATTAAACATGTATCAACAATTTAGACAGGTAATACATTTTTACATGAAGACGCAGACAAATTAAAATAAATACGTTTTGCGTACAATTTGTCCGCTCAGTATCTCGCTCTCTCATTTAATTCATTCACTCTAACATTCATCCGTCTTTCATACAAAATAGTCTTTCGTTAAAATATATAGATAAAGTTGAGGTAAGTGTTATTGCCCTTAGAAAAATGGATTAGGCGCTATGTTCCCTTTAAGGTAACAAGTAATTTTTGTACGTGTAATCAAAAAATGGTTTATAATTTAAATAGCAAAAAATTGTATAGGAAAAATATTTCACCTATGAGTGGAAATACTTGTAATATTATGGTAGAAAATCTACAAGTTATAGGTTGACATATTTTATATACATAATAAGTAAATACAAGTGTAATACATATTACCTAATAGTAACTTAATTAACTAATTAACTAACTAACTCCAGCGACGATGTGTGTTGTCCTCCTGTTGTCCGTGTGTCGTGCCGTCAATGTTAACAGTTAATATAGCTGTTCCATGCATATTGTAATCGACGTAGTTCTATTTCGGCTGTTTGCGAAGTTTCTTAGCCATAGCGAGTATGCAGTGTTCTTAATCTTTACAGATGACTGTCAGTTCACTGATTGAAATCATTTCATAGATATTATATATATCGCTCGGATTGTTTTTACCACCTTGGCAATTGGTAAAATAGGGTTCTCAAATTGTCATGTTCGTGGGTGTTATACGTAACGTATTCACTTGGGCGTTGTTATTTCTGAATGAAAGTTCTCTAGCAGGTGTAGAGGTACACTGTTCTATGCAACAGACTAAAATATCACAGCTTCTTATATGGCGAATAGTTAATGTGCCTAATGATCGTCTGCTGGTGCATTAGTTTGCCGTGATAAAAAGTCAGCAATAATGTTATCAGTGCCCTTGATATGGTGGATTTCGAAGTCGAAATCCTGGAGAAGAAGGCACCATCTTTCCAAACGATGGTTCTTTGGAACACCTTGCTTAAGTACCAGCAGTGGCGAACTATCGGTTAAAACAACAAAATGCGAACCTAAGAGGAATTTAGATAATCGACGCATACAAAAAAGTAGACTTAGTGCCTCCAATTCAACTGTAGCGTAATGAATCTCTGCCTTTTTCAGCTTGCGGCTGACGTAGAGTATCGGATGTCTCGTGCCTTGATATTCTTGCATCAGGCACCCTCCAATTGCGATAGCACTTGCATCTGTGGTTAGAATAAAGGGTATATCTATGTTTGGTAATCTTAATACTGGTGGGTTAGAAAAAATTGATTTCAATTTGCACATTGCATCCTCTAAGCGGATACTCTTACAACATTTTTCTGGATGATCTTTTGTCAACAGATTAGAAAAAACTGATGTGAGTTCTGCCCAGTTTGGTATAAACTTGGCATAATAGTTTATGAGACCTAATAGGCTTCTAACCTGTTTCTTTGTAGTTGGAACTTCTAGGTTGAAAATTTTTGATACTATTTTATCATCTGTCAATAGTTTGCCTTCGGAAATCCTATGACCTAGAAAGTCTATCTCTTTATAGCCTATTTCAACCTTGGAAGGTTTGATAGTAATTCCAAAAAGTAAGATTTGGTTAAAGACTTGTTGGAGAGTAAGTAAGTGAGAAGTCATGTTTGAAGAATGGATACATATATCATCAATATAAGATTGCACGTCCTTGATTCCGTGCAATAGAAGCCTGGTTAACCTGACAAATGTGGCGTGAGCGTTCTTGAGACCAAACGGAAGATATCTCCATTCGTACAGCCCAAGGGGTGTAGCGAATGCTATTATATGCCTTGAAGAGGGTTCTAGTGGCACTTGCCAGTAACCTTTAGCTAAATCAAGCTTAGAAAATAAGGATGATTGAGACATATTCAAGATGAGGTCTTTACAGCTGTTCATTGGCTCAGCATCTGTCGTGGTTATGGTATTTAATTTCCTATAATCTATGCACAAACGAATGGTTTTGTCCTTCTTTTTCACCAGAACAATCGGCGAAGAATATTGGGACACAGATTTCTGTATTATTCTATTTTTCTCTAAGTCCAAAATTTCTTTATCTAAATTTGCTCTATAATGCAAAGGAATCGAATATGGTCTACATTTGATCGGTGTCAGATCCGTCAACACAATTGAATGCGTTATTTTGTCAGTCCGTCCAGGTTTGTTTGAGAAGATAGTTCTGTAGTCGTTCAGAAGAGACAAAATGTCTTGTCGGTGCTGTTGTGTCAAGGTGTCAGAGATTTGTATGTCATTGATAGTACTGTCGTCGTTCATAATTGGTACTGGAATTTCTGTATTGTCTGAGTCCGTTTGATTTATTACTGACGCTACTGTTTGTAAATTGTCCTTGTCGTCGTCGTCGAGACTAATAGTTGTCAATGTGTCGTTAAATTGGTCGTAATTGTCGTTCTCCCATATTGTCGGTACTGTAAATCTGTTTTTGTCGTCTTTGTTGTCACAAGAATGAGTCGTTAACGATGCTTCGTTTGTCGGGGTGTCATTCAGTCGGGTAACTGTCGTTTCGTTTCTGTTGTCATTCTTGTCAGTCTGGTTATTGCCATCTGTTATCTGCATCTGCTGGTTCGTGTCACTGTCATTTCTAGAATAGTAAGGTTTTAACATATTTACATGGAATATTTTCAACTTTCCATTCAAAGAAATTTCGTAGTCAACTTCCGAAATTCTTCTCACAACTTTAAATGGTCCCTGCCAAGAGGTTGATAGTAAATCTCTCTTGTCAGGTAGTAATAGTATAATATCTTGATTTGGTTGTAATACAATCGTTTTTGCCCCTTTGTTGGCGTACTGCCTGTACCTAAAATCTTTCTCCTGTAATGATGTTCTGGCCAGTATACAGGATCTAATGATTTTGTCTCTGGTGTCAGTGACCAAATCATAGGTGGAAACTGGTACTTGGTTGTTTACAGGTTGTGATATTAAATCTCTATAAATAGTGAGAGGTCCTCTTGGGTTCGCTCCATATATCAATTCGAACGGAGAGAACCCCGTACTTGATTGTGGGACTTCTCTGTATGCGAACAGCACCGTTGGGAGAAGTATATCCCAATCGGCTGGATTTTCAGCTGTCACTTTGGATAACATATGTTTTAGGTCCCCATTTAGTTTTTCGCAGATTCCATTCGCGGCCGGTCGATAGGGACTCGTAAAACATTGTTTTATGCCTAGTAACTTAGTTACCGATTGGGTGGCATTCGATATGAATTGTGTTCCTCTATCTGATATTATCTTCTCCGGGAAGCCAAAACGGGAGAATAAGTGCAATAATACGTCCGTCACATCCTTAGAGGAGATAGATTTTAATGGAATCATTTCTGCCCACCTTGAACATAAATCAACAAGTGTAAAAATGTATCTATTTCCTTTGTTTGAGATGTGGTTCAAAGGACCCACTAAATCAACTGCCACGATTTGAAATGGTCTCGAGGCAGTTGTGGTCGATTGAATTTCTGCCATAGGGTTTTTTCCCTTTTTGATTAGTTTTTGACAGGTGTCACATGATTTACAATGGGTTTTTATGTCTTGGCAAAATTTAGGCCAATAAAACTGACTCAGGACTCTAGCCCTGGTTTTTTCGTAACCCATATGACCTCCGAAAGGTGAGTCATGGGCTATATGTAGCACTTTCTCGCGATGTGCCTGAGGCAAAACCACTTGCTGTATCGTGGTTTGGTCTCTGGTGTATAATCTCGTTAGAACATTATTATTTAGTCTAAATGTCCAAGAAGCGTTTTTGGTAAAGTTTGGCTTTAATCCTACTAGCCGAAAATATTGTGATAGAGTTGGATCTGCTTTTTGTTCTTCTATAAACTCGGTGGTGGTAATAATCAGTGAGATGATTTGTAGTGCCTCCTGAAGTTGGTCCGTGTGGGTTTTGTGTGTCGTTTGTCTTGTTACTATATTAGTGTGTTGTGTGTGTTGTTGCACATTTACAGGCTCACTAATTTGTGGATCGACGGCGTCCTCAGTTCGAGGTGTTAATCTGATGGTATCTTTGAATGATTCGACCGCCCCTGTATTCTGCAACTCTGTGAATTCGTTTCGAATTACGTCATCGTTTGTCTCCCTTGTGCTTTTGGCAGTTTGAGACAAGCACGCGTGGTTTTTCACTTTGGAATAGTTGCTTGGTTCTTGGACACAGTTTTTCTGTTCCCATTCTCTGATTTCCTTTTCAGAGCAAGATCTTATGTTGGGAAGATTCCCAAGGATGATTTCAGCGACAGAATTTTCTAGTACTGTGCATAGCACTTGTCCTGATATGAAAGGTGTCCGAATTTCGGCAAGTGCGAGGGGGTATCTTTCGATCGTGCCTGCGAATGTGCGACACGTTACGTATTTGTGTGTGTAGTCTTTGTCACTAACTAATGTTCTCTTAATTCCACAAAGAGTTGCTCCGGAATCGCGTATTAATGTACATTGTTTGTTATTTACAAAACCTGTTGCATAATTTAACTTGCCTGTTGGTGTTAAGGCTGCGTTGGCCATTTCGTTAGCAACTGGGATTGTGTGGCCACATAACAGAGTTGTATCAAACTGAAATTTTGTACAGGTGTTACAGCTGTTATCAGTGATGGTGTCAATGATTTGTACTGCATTGCCTAACTCACTGGAACTTTCATTCTGGATGTCGCATTCGTTCTGTTGTTCAATTTCTTCATCTGAGGTTGTGTCTATTAATGCGGCATTGGCCTGCTTCAACATCTTTCTACCATTACAAACTGATGAAAAATGGCCATAGCTCGAGCAAAAAAAACATTTAACCGCTCTCTGATATGCGTTCCTTTTGTTCTTTTGTTTTTCCACTACCATTTGGAGATGATGTGGATAATTTGGTGATTTGTCGCACATCGCGTACTCTTCGTGTGTCAGATGACAATACTGACATTTGACTGGTTTTGTGAACTTAGAGCGTTGTTTGAACTTATATTCATTTGGTTTTGAGTATTTGGTGTTTGTAACCGCTGCTGTTTCATTTTGGCTCATGTTTAACTGGAAAATATCGCGGTTCGCTGTAAAATATGCGCTCCCCTTGGTTTCAATTTCTTGGATAGTTTTACAATCCATTTGTCTCAAAAATTTAGAAAAAGGTGTTGGAATTGTAGTAATAATTTTATCAATTATAATTAACTCTTTCAGTTTATCATGGTTGTTATTTGTTTTTGCTGAGGTTATCCATTTTGTACAAATATCCTGCACAGTAGACACGTAGTCAATGAAGGTTTGATTAGGTAGAGGGGCTAATTTTGAGAACTGAAGTTGATAGCCTGCTGTATCTAGTGAGAAATGTTGGAGTATTCTTTGCTTTAAATAATCATAATCTTTCCTCATATCTTGTGGAACTGTCTCTATCACTTTTAAGGGCTCTAATGCTAAATTTCTCATCAGAATAAATGACCAGTCGAGTTTTGCGACCTTATGGTAAGTCATCAAACACTCGAAGTTCTCTAAGTATGCGCTTATAGAGTCTCCTGAACAAAACGCTTTGACAAGGCCTTTATATTTGTTGTATTTTTGTTCATCTTCTTTACTTCTAATTGTGTTTACTGACATTTCTAAGTTGGAGTCAATTTCCATTTGTTTTAGTTTTATCTGTGTTTCTGCATTTAATTGGGCTTGTTTGGTCGCGGCCTCAAGCTTCATTTTCTTTTCTTCCAGTTGCATATGCATCTTTTTCTCTTCTGCCTCAATTTGCATCCTTTTCTCTTCTCTTTCTGCTTGTATCTTTCTCTCTTCTGCCTCAATTTGCATTTTCTTTTCTTCTCTTTCTGCTTGCATCTTTTTCTCTTCTCTTTCCATTGCTCTTTCTTCTCGTGCAATATTTTCTGAATGTGTCTTTTGTGCCCATTCTGAAAGTTTTTCTTCTTTATATCCTAGCCTAATGCGCACTGTTCTAATGTTGACATCTTGTATTTTAGTTATTGTTTACTTTCTTGAAATTAAATCCCTTTGAAATTAGTTTGGGTGTACACAAGTTGGTTATCCCCCCTCAATGTTTACATTCAAATTTATATGAAAAGATTTACTTGGTTACAAGATTAGCATATACATACAAATCAATACATAGAAAAAATGTTACAATGGATGACGGTGAGTATCGCTTAGGGATGGAATGAGCATGAAATGAAACTCATCTTATTTTCGCTGAGCTCTCGACTGTAGTCTTGTTTCCTCGCCACTGCTGGAGAACAGGTTACATACACGACATTTCGCGAAACAATCTGATGTTGGAATAAAAAAAAAATTAGTAACTGTCACAGTAATTGTCACAGTCATGTCAAATATCATAAACATTCTTATCAGTTCAAATATTTTTGTAGTGGGACTATAATCGCTCATTCACAGATAGCTGCAAAGTATTTAACTTTGTTATGTAGTAACGTTGATATATAATTTTTTTTCTTGGCAAAACCAAGAGCTGTTTGAAAAGTAAACTTGTGTATGCCAAAACCGGCGCTTGCCCCAAAATAGCCGGTCACAGTCCTAGATCTCTAGGGGATTGAAACACGGGCTCATACAGACAACAAACTCCGTTCAGATACAATCGAGCATCATTTATTTACATTTATATTACAGTACGCTGGCGAAGCGAGTTTTCACAAGCCAGCATTTAACAGGTTGCGTATCACAGGAGTTTACAATGAACATGATTATCACAACAACTCTAGCAGCTATCTAACATATGTATAAGACCCCTAAAACACTTGGGTCTGAAACTATCAAGTCCCCTTAAGGTAAGCCCTGTTGCTTCCTCGATGTCCAGTCCGTGTCTGTCCGTCCACACGTGTCGCAATTCGACACGGGTGTAACTCTCTCTGAGTTTCTCGTGGACCCCGCAATCGGCGGGCCCCATCAGTGTCCACGTGGCTGTGGACACCCTGACCTTTCCTTCGAGAAGGCTCTAGATTCTTCGAGCCTTCGAGTGACTCGGTTCTTTCCCTTTAGCTGGATTTATATCCCTTCGCCAGTGTCTTCTTTTAGGTTGGTACCGCCCTTTTGGTGAGGCTGTGACACAAGGAAAGACCAACGCGTAACACTCAGAGTGAGCTAAGGCAAGCTAGGAAGGATGTGCAAAAGGCTGCCAGTCAGTGTGCAAATGATTATTTGATCAAGTTATGCGAGACCATTCAAATCGCAAGTAATAAGAGAAACATAAGAAGCATGTATAAAGGAATAAAGAAAGCCTGTGGTCCAGTGATCAAAAGAAGTGCACCATTGAAAACCTTGACTGGAGAAATCATCACTGATAAGAAACAGCAGATGGACAGATGGGTAGAACACTATTTGGAGCTTTACTCATATGAGACTAAACTAGCGGATGATGCCCTCAACGCGCATAGAGGCTCTACCAACTCTTGACCACCTGGACACACTTCTTACCATAACAGAAGTTAAGTGTGCTATCAATGAACTTGCATCTGTCAAGGCTCCAGGTAAGGATGGGATTCCAATAGAGGTTATCAGGAGTGGGCAAGACACATTTACTCTACTGATCCACCAGCTAATAGAGCTATGCTGGCGAGAAGGACAAGTCCCACAGGATTTGAAAGATTCAAGTATCATAACACTGTGCAAGAACAAGGGCGATCAGAGCGACTGCAACAACTATAGGGGTATCTCACTTCTGTGTATTGTTGGAAAAGTATTTGCCATAATTGTTCTGCGCAGACTTCAAGTCCTAGGAGATCAAATCTACACCGAATCACAGTGTATCTTTCGACAGAATCGGTCTACCATTGATATGATATTTTCATTGCGACAAATGCAAGAAAAATGCCGTTAACAGAATCAATCACTGTTTATTGCCTTCATCGACCTCACAAAGGCATTTGATTTGGTCAGGCGTGAGGGTCTGTTCAAGGCACTAAAGAAGATTGGCTGCTCACCACCTCTTCTGTCCATTGTGGAATCGTTCCACACTGGCATGAAGGGATAATCAAGTTGATGGTGCAACTTCTGAAGAGTTTGAAATCAAGAGTGGAGTTAAGCAAGGTTGTGTACTAGCTCCCACCCTCTTTGGGATATACTTTTCCATCCATCCATCATGTGCCATGCCGGTAAGCGTGGGCGGTCATGTTCTGCCATCTCACTCGATCATCAGAGTCGTGGATCAGTTCCGTGTTTCTGTCTCGACCATGCCACAAGGCCAAGCCATCCAGATACTTGTTTCTAGGTCTTCCCCTTGGTCTGTTCCCCTCGATCTTACCAGTATACTTTTCACTTCTACTGAAATATGCCGTTTTCGTGATTAGGATGGTGGTATATACATTCACTCATGCTCAGATGGTGGCCTCTACAATGCTCAGAGATTGAAAGCCAAGACCAAAATTAGGAGGGTACTGATCAGAGAGTTGCTTTTTGCAGATGATGCTGCAGTTACGACCCACTCTGAGGTAGAATTGCAATGTCTGCTATCTACATTCTCCAATGCTTGTTCTGAATGATTTTTAACAATTAGCAAAAAGAAGACACAGATTATGTCACAAGGTGCACGTGGGGTACCATCAATCTTTATTGACGACGCCGAACTAGAGATGGTAGGCAATTTTACATATCATAGGATCAGTGGTAAATAGCAAATTATCCCTAGATCAGGAAATCAACATCCGGTTTGGTAAGGCAGCAACAACAATGAACAGGTTAAGAAAAAGAGTCTTTGAGAACAGGAAGCTTACTGTCAAAACAAAAGTCCTTGTCTATTAAGCCTGTGTCCTTAGTACTCTTCTTTATGGCAGTGAAACCTGGACAACTTACTCACACCAAGAGAAACGTTTAAACATCTTTCATATGCGGTGTCTGCGAAGAATTCTTGGTATTAAGTGGCAAGACAAAATGACAAATACTGAAGTATTGGAAAGATCAGGTTGTGTGACGGTTTATTCCATGCTCAGCCTTCGTAGACTTAGATGAATAGTACATCTTAGGAGAATGGATGATGGTAGAATACCAAAGGACATCTTTTTTGGTGAATTACAGATGGGTAAGTGATCTCAGGGTCGGCCTCTACTACGATACAAAGATGTGTGTAAGGTGTCACATGATTGATACAGGCATTGATAATGCACATTGTGAGCAAGTCGCAACTCGCCTACCTCTTAACAATGCTCAGAAGCATTTATCAAGCATTTCCACCACTCACCCACCATTAACAACAAATTTCACTAAACCATACCCATTACTACCAATACCACCGGTCATCTTTACTTTTTAAATGTTTTCATTTGTAACTCGTATTATTATAGTGTATAAATTACTACGACCCTCTACAGGCCACTAATACCTGCTACCCACCCCTTATCAAATAATGTCATTAAGCCATACCCACTACAAACAATACTGTCGGCCATCTGTACTTTTTAAGATATTAATTTGTAACCCGTATGATGATATTGATTAAACCACTACGACCCTCTACAGTCCACTAATAACCGCTACCCAACCCATTACCAACGAAGTTCACTAATCCGTACCCACTACAAACAATAAAACTGCCCATCTGTACTTTTAAAGGTTTTCATTTGTAAGCCGTATGATGATAGTGAATAAGCCACTATGGCTCTCTACAGACCATATACCCACATATTTACATTGTTACGTATAACAGTTTTCCCGTGACACTCGTTGCGTCTCGCGGGTTCGAAACCCTTCATCCCACCCGATGTGCCGAAAACCCTCGCCCACCCCTACGCCACTACCCCCACGTTTGCCAGCCCCTTAGACCACCCCGAGAAAATGCACTGTAACCCTAACCAATATATATATTGCATTTCATTTGTTATATACATAACCAATGCAATACTGCTAGTGTTTATGCCCGACCCAATACAGATAAAGAATAGAAGACGAGATAAATAGGAGGAAGAAACCGAGGAGGAAGAGCACTATAACCCTAACACGCAATCAATTGTATGATGATAGTGTTTAAGCCCCTCCCACTACAACCAATAATAACAGTAATCTTTAAATTAGAAAAAAAATTATAAATACAATTCTTAACAAACAAGGGAGGTAACTGCACAAAACACACTTTATTATTTACATCTCTTAATCTCATTTTTTAAAAAGTCTGGACAAGAGAGATAATTCGCATTAATATTATTCTCTTATAATTTATCAATTATTTACAAAAGTCACTAAGTATGATAATTCAATTGAATATTTATTTTAAAAATCACATTACTAATTTATGTTAAAACCTTCTAGGAATAAGACATTTTTCTGTGTTAATTGGCATATTTCCTTATGGTATTCTTCTTCCTTGATAATATTTTAAACCATGATGGCATCTTGATATTATTTCATGAGGTTCTAACAAGGATAATGCCAATTTGGTTAACCGTGTTGGTCTTTGGCTAAGATTAAAGTGTTGTATTGACCTCTCAGTACTGCACTTGGTCTGGCCAGGT
Organism: Cepaea nemoralis; assembly: GCA_014155875.1. NCBI lineage: Eukaryota > Metazoa > Mollusca > Gastropoda > Stylommatophora > Helicidae > Cepaea > Cepaea nemoralis. The sequence goes on from JACEFZ010011536.1 coordinate 191,252, forward strand.
GCCGAGATGATCATCAAAATTCACACCTCACAGAAGCTGTGGGTCTGGTGGACCACTGTGGGCAAATGCTCATTGTCGGAATAAGGGCCCCATTCCCCTGCACAACCCCACCCCTACGTCGGTCTACCACATACACATGCACACACAGAGTAGACATGGACCGGAATAAACCTTATTTCGTAAATAATTTATCTTGCATTCCTTTCACCTGTTCAGCAAAAAAAAAAAAAAAAAAAAAATTGACCACTTTCAACTTGCTTGAGTAGTCTTGTTATAAACAATGTCCCGAATTATTGCTGTTTTCTTTACACATTTTCCAGTCTCTGTGGCTGAATCTGCTTGTAACCCACAGCTGCAGATTTACTGTCTCTAGTCAGCTGGAGATTGGCCAATGCAGATATACTTTTTGTTGGTGTCTTTATCCATCTTTCCATCCGTCACTGTGGCTTGTTTGCACGTCTTTGGGATTTTAGGTATTAGTCTTGAAAAAGACATGCCGCTGTCTCGTTTGATTGTTATGCACTTTAGTCCTTAGAAGGACCCCACTAATTTCCTTAACTGTTCGTGCTTTTCTTCCTTTGTGTTGATTTTCCTGGTCGTTTGTTCTCTTAATTTTTTCATGCTTTTCAATAATTGCAACGCTGCTCCATACTTTCATGTGGTGTTCAGATTCAGGTTTTCTGATGTCGTTTGATGTGCCTTTGGTTTTGCTGTGCTTTCGAGGCTGATTGCTGGCTAGTGCTTGCGATTTATCGGCTTTAGCATCTTCATCTGAACTGCTCTCGTTCTTCTTTAATATAAGATAATTTTTATTTAATTTCTCAGTATCCTGATTGATTTGTGCCATTCAGGACACTTCTTGCTGGATGCTGTGATGAAATTCTTTTCATCTCTTCAAGCAATCCTTTGAACTTTTTATCGTTACTGCTAGTGCCTGATTGGTGCGTTTCATTATTTAGCCCTCTTGTCTAACACCAAGTTGCCGGGCACACCAATTCCCACCACTACAACTATCAATGGAATGTTGGTGTTTGTCAGCAATAGCACCGCCTTGTTGACTTTGATGTGAGAGCTTTTCTACTGCAGTCGTTCCTTTAATTGATTGTTGGTGAAGTGAGGTGTGGTACGTATTCTTTCAGTTTGGTAGATAGTGGCTTCGATAATGATGCTATATTGTAATTGTTACTCACCTTTCTGTCTGTCAATGTATGTTAATATTCTGGATGCTTGCTCGATACAGTTGATTATAGCATGCTCCGTCGTTCGTTGTTTGCCCGCGGCCAGACTTCTCCTACCTAGGCCAACGTCCAGATAGCATGTGAATATATCGGTCGTAGGGCTGAGATATGGGCTCCTCACCCCCCCCCCCCCCCCTTTTTTTTTTTTACACTTAAAAAAAAAAAATAATATTTTGCTTTTAAAACATAAATAGCGATTTTCTTGACTCAAGAGGTTGTTTTCTTTTCCGGGGTCAACTTGAGAGAGCGATATATTTTTGTGCTCATAGCAGTGCTGGCTCATCCTCGTTGGTTGTAGGCGCATTATTTGTTGTTTTTACATCTGCTGTTACTGATGCGACTACTTTCACCTGTTGAGGTTTATTAGTCTACTGTGCGGTGATGACGTCAGGAGAGACACGTGGGTTTTCACAGTCCGTTGTCCTGTTACACCTGTTGTCGATCGCTATTTCTTCACCCCTCTTGTTTACAGAATTAAATATCGGGTGTACTTTCTCTCTGGTTTCCATAGGGAATATTTTCCATCTTTGCAGAATCTGGTGGTTTCCTGTCGACAGTGACTGTGAGTTGACAGTGGCTGGGTGTGGACAGTGACTGGGTGTTGACAATGACTGTGTGTCTACATTGGCTGGATGTGGACAGTGACTGGGTGTGGACAGTGGCTTGGTGTGGACAGTGGCTGGGTGTTTAAAGTGGCTGGGTGTGAACAGTGATTGTGTGTGGATAGTGGCTGGGCATGGACGGTAACTGGGTGTGGACAGTGGCTGGGTGTTAACAGTGTCTGGGTGTTGACATTGGCTGTGTGTGGACAGGTTGGGTGTGGATAGTGTCTGGGTGTGGACAGTGGCTGGGTGTGGAAAGTGGCTGGGTGTGGACAGTGGCTGGGCGTGGAAAGTGGCTGAGTGTGGACAGTGGCTGGGCGTGGAAAGTGAATTTGTGTCTACAGTGGCAGGGTGTAGACAGTGACTGGGTGTGGACAGTGATTGTGTGTCTACAGTGGCTGGGTGTAGACAATGGCTGGGCGTGGACAATGTCTGGGTGTGGACAGTGGCTGGGTGTGGACAGTGATTGTGTGTCTACAGTGGCTGGGTGTAGACAGTTGCTGGGTGTCGACAGTGGCTGGGTGTGGACAGTGGCTGGGTGTGGACAATGTCTGGATGTGGACAGTGAATTTGTGTCTACAGTGGCTGGGTGTGGACAATGTCTGGGTGTGGACAGTGGCTGGGTGTGGACAGTGGCTGGGTGTGGACAATGTCTGGGTGTGGACAGTGGCTGGGTGTGGACAGAGATTGTGTGTCTACAGTGGCTGGGTGTAGACAGTTGCTGGGTGTCGACAGTGGCTGGGTGTGGACAGTGGCTGGGTGTGGACACTGGCTGGGTGTGGACAGTGGCTGGGTGTGGACACAGGCTGGGTGTAGACAGTTGCTGGGTGTGGACAGTGGCTGGGTGTGGACAGTGGCTGGGCGTGGAAAGTGAATTTGTGTCTACAGTGGCTGGGTGTGAACATTGACTGGGTATGGACAGTGGCTGGGTGTGGACAGTGTCTGGGTGTGGACACTGGCTGGGTGTGGACAGTGTCTCGGTGTGGACACTGGCTGGGTGTGGACACTGGCTGGGTGTGGACAGTGTCTCGGTGTGGACACTGGCTGGGTTTGGACACTGGCTGGGTGTGGACAGTGTCTCGGTGTGGATACTGGCTGGGTATGGACACTGGCTGGGTGTGGACAGTGGCTGGGTGTGGACAGTGGCTGGGTGTGAACATTGACTGGGTATGAACAGTTACTGGGTGTGGACACTAGCTGGGTGTGGACAGTGGCTGGGTGTGGACAGTGGCTGGGTGTGAACATTGACTGGGTATGGACACTGGCTGGGTGTGGACTGTGGCTGGGTGTGGACAGTGGCTGGGTGCGAACATTGACTGGGTATGGAAAGTGGCTGGGTGTGGACAGTGTCTGGGTGTGGACACTGGCTGGGTATTGACACTGGCTGGGTGTGGACACTGGCTGGGTGTAGACAGTTGCTGGGTGTGGACAGTGGCAGGGTGTGGACAGTGGCTGGGCGTGGAAAGTGAATTTGTGTCTACAGTGGCTGGGTGTGAACATTGACTGGGTATGGACACTGGCTGGGTGTGGACACTGGCTGGGTGTGGACACTGGCTGGGTGTGGACAGTGTCTCGGTGTGGACAGTGTCTCGGTGTGGACACTTTCTGGGTGTGGACACTGGCTGGGTGTGGACAGTGTCTCGGTGTGGACACTGGCTGGGTGTGGACACTGGCTGGGTGTGGACACTGGCTGGGTGTGGACACTGGCTGGGTGTGGACAGTGTCTCGGTGTGGACACTGGCTGGGTATGGACACTGGCTGGGTGTGGACAGTAGCTGGGTGTGGACATTGACTCGGTATGGACAGTGGCTGGGTGTGGACACTGGCTGGATGTGGACACTGGCTGGGTGTGGACATTGACTGGGTATGGAAAGTGGCTGGGTGTGGACAGTGGCTGGGTGTGGACACTGGCTGGGTGTGCACACTGGCTGGGTGTGGGCGTTGACTGGGTATGGACACTGGCTGGGTGTGGACACTGGCTGGGTATGGACACTGACTGGGTGTGGACACTGGCTGGGTGTGGACATTGACTGGTTATGGATAGTGGCTGGGTGTGGACATTGACTGGGTATGGACAATGGCTGGGTGTGCACACTGGCTGGGTGTGGACAGTGGCTGGGTGTGGACACTGGCTGGGTATGGTGGATGTGGACACTGGCAGGGTGTGGACAGTGGCTGGGTGTGGACACTGGCTGTGTGTGGACAGTGGCTGGCTGTGGACAGTGGCTGGGTGTGGACACTGGCTGGGTGTGGACACTGGCTGGGTGTGGACACTGGCTGGGTGTGGACAGTGGCTGGGTGTGGACAGAGGCTGGGTATGGACAGTGTCTAGGTGTGAACAGTGGCTGGGTGTGGACACTGGCAGGGTGTGGACAGTGGCTGGGTGTGGACAGAGGCTGGGTATGGACAGTGTCTAGGTGTGGACAGTGGCTGGGTGTGGACACTGGCAGGGTGTGGACAGTGTCTGGGTGTGGACATTGGCTGGGTGTGGACACTGGCTGGGTGTGGACAGTGGCTGGGTGTGGACAGAGGCTGGGTATGGACAGTGTCTCGGTGTGGACAGTGGCTGGATGTGGACAGAGGCTGAGTATGGACAGTGTCTCGGTGTGGACAGTGGCTGGGTGTGGACAGTGGCTGGGTGTGGACAGTGGCTGGGTGTGGACAGAGGCTGGGTATGGAAAGTGTCTCGGTGTGGACACTGGCTGGATGTGGACAGTGACTGGGTGTGGACAGTGGCTGGGTGTGGACAGAGGCTGGGTATGGACAGTGTCTCGGTGTGGACAGTGACTGGGTGTGGACTGTGACTGGGTGTGGACAGTGGCTGGGTGTGGACAGAGGCTGGGTATGGACAGTGTCTCGGTGTGGACAGTGACTGGGTGTGGACACTGGCAGGGTGTGGACAGTGCCTGGGTGTGGACACTGGCTGGGTGTGGACAGTGGCTGGGTGTGGACAGTGGCTGGGTGTGGACAGTGGCTGGGTGTGGACACTGGCTGGGTGTGGACACTGGCTGGGTGTGGACACTGGCTGGGTGTGGACATTGACTGGGTATGGACACTGGATGGGTGTGGACAGTGACTGGGTGTGGACAGTGGCTGGGTGTGGACAGAGGCTGGGTATGGACAGTGTCTCGGTGTGGACAGTGGCTGGATGTGGACAGAGGCTGGGTATGGACAGTGTCTCGGTGTGGACAGTGGCTGGGTGTGGACAGTGGCTGGGTGTGGACAGTGGCTGGGTGTGGACAGTGTCTCGGTGTGGACAGTGTCTGGGTGTGAAAAGTGGCTGGGTATGGACACTGGCTTGGTTTGGACAGTGGCTGGGTGTGGACAGTGGCTGGGTGTGGACATTGACAGGGTGTGGACAGAGGCTGGGTGTGGACAGTGTCTTGGTGTGGACAGTGGCTGTGTGTGGACAGAGGCTGGGTATGGACAGTGTCTCGGTGTGGACAGTGGCTGGATGTGGACAGTGGCTGGGTGTGGACAGTGGCTGGGTGTGGACAGAGGCTGGGTGTGGACAGTGGCTGGGTGTGGACAGAGGCTGGGTATGGACAGTGTCTCGGTGTGGACAGTGGCTGGGTGTGGACAGTGGCTGTGTGTGGACAGTGGCTGGGTGTGGACAGTGGCTGGGTGTGGACAGTGTCTCGGTGTGGACAGTGGCTGGGTGTGAACAGTGGCTGGGTATGGACACTGGCTTGGTGTGGACACTGGCTGGGTGTGGACAGTGGCTTGGTGTTGACATTGACAGGGCGTGGACAGAGGCTGGGTGTGGACAGTGTCTCGGTGTGGACAGTGGCTGGGTGTGGACAGTGGCTGGGTGTGGACAGTGTCTCGGTGTGGACAGTGGCCGGGTGTGAACAGTGGCTGGGTGTGGACACTTGCTTGGTGTGAACACTGGCTGGGTGTGGACAGTGTCTGGGTATGGACATTGGCTGGGTGTGGACATTGACTGGGTATGGACAGTGGCTGGGTGTGGAGAGTGTCTCTTTGTGGACAGTGGCTGGGTGTGAACAATTTCTGGGTGTGGACAGTGGCTGGGTTTGGACACTGGCTGGGTGTGGACAGTGGCTGGGTTTGGACATTGACTGGGTGTGGACAGTGGCTGGGTGTGGACAGAGTCTCGGTGTGGACAGTGGCTGGGTGTGGACAGTCGCTAGGTGTGAACAGTGGCTGAGTGTGAACAGTACACTCAGAGCTGTGAATAAATGACATTTTAAATGTAATCTGCTGCATTTATTGCAAGCTACCGAGTGCAGTCGTTTCCGGTGACTACTGGATATTATAAATTAACAGGCCAAATAATAACTACCTCTTTATTTGGTCTTGATACGTAGCAACGGGAGACATCACTGTAAGTGATACATTAATACGTAGGGTTCTCACGTTTTATTATAATTATACGATAACGGAAGTACTCAGTAAAAGGAACACATAAACACACAGGTTTGATAGATGGTCATGCAACGAGGGAGCTCTTGGTGCCACGTGTTATTACTGTTGATGTATATATCTGAAGGCATATACCTCCACACAAGATCTGATGGCAAACTTTTTAACCCATTAAGACTCAAGGCAATGACAAAAATAAGATCAACATGCGTAAGAGAACTACTTTTTGCAGATGATGCAGCACTGACTACTCATACAGCAGAAGATCTCCAAAGGCTCATAGATCGCTTTGCAAAGACTTTGGGCTCAACATTAGCCTAAATAAAACACAGGTGATGGAACAAGATGCTGGTGCGCCTCCATCAATCAACATTTCTAATTACGAATTGAAGGTCGTCCACGAGTTTGTGTATTTGGGGTCGACAATATCAGATAATCTTTCATTAGAGACAGAAATCGACAGACGCATTGGAAAGGCAGCCACAATATTTTCCAGGCTAGCTAAAAGAGTTTGGGAGAATAATAGACTAACAGAGCGTACAAAAGCTCAAGTATATAAAGCTTGTGTTGTTAGCACACTACTCTATGGGTCTGAATCCTGGACCCTGTACTCAAGACAGGAAAGGAAGTTGAATTCCTTCCACATGGGATGTCTGAGACGTATCCTGGGCATAACATGGAAGGACCACATAACAAACAAACAGGTGCTTGAAAGAGCAGATATTACCACAGTGCACACCCTCCTCAAGCAGAGACGCCTCCGATGGCTGGGCCACGTATCTCGAATGGAGGATGAACGTATTCCCAAAGATCTCCTATACGGAGAACTAGCCACAGGAAAGAGGCCATCCGGAATACCCCAAATGCGATATAGGGATGTGTGTAAACAAGATATGAAAACCATTGGAATAGATCCAGACACGTGGGAGAGAGTTGCAACAGACAGATGCTCCTGGAGAAGAGATGTACGAAACGGACTGGTGCTCTTTGAGCGCAATCTGATCCAACAAACTGAGGATAAGCAGCACAGGCTCAAAGCGCAGCCACTTACTGCGGGACCTGCCTCGTCTTACAGATGCGGAAACTGTGACAGAGATTGTCACTCTCGCATTGGACTATACAGTCACCAGCGGTGCTGCCAGGCACCTCCCAAGCGGCACAACTCTATAGTCCTTCGGGACTGAAAGAGGCCTACGATATATATATATATATATATATATATATATATATATATATATATATATATATATATATATATATATATATATATATATATATATATATATACAACATCGACATTGCAGCCTTGAGCGAGACACGACTTGCAGATGAAGGCCAAATCTGCGAAGTAGGTACCGGCTACACATTTTTCTGGAGTGGAAGGAAAAGCGAGGAAAGACGCCAGTCTGGTGTGGGATTTGCCATTAAGTCGACCCTGGTTGGCAAAGTAGCTTAATTTCCGAAGGTTATAAATGACAGGCTTATGACTATTAAGTTACCCCTGCTGAAAGGAAAGAAGCATGCAACCGTCGTGAGTGTCTACGCACCAACCATGACAAATGTAGATCACGTCAAAAACAAATTCTATGAGGACCTGCAAAACGTATTAACATTTGTTCCCAAAGGAGACAAACTTATACTCCTTGGGGACTTCAATGACGGAGGAGGAAAGGACACCGCATCTTGAAATGGCATCATTGGACAGTACGGAGTCGGAAATTGTAACAGCAATGGGCTCCACCTCATTCAGACCTGTGCCTAACACGCTCTTCTGATCACCAACACAATTTTCCTTCTTCCCACAAGAAATAGGACATCATGGATGCACCCTCCCTCTAACTGACATCTCATTAACTATGTCATCGTCAGGAGGAGTGACAGACAAGACGTTCGGATGACAAAATCCATGTGTGTTGCCGAATGTTTGACAGACCATCGTCTCATTATCTCGAAAATAAACATACACATCAAACCACCACGCTGTCCTCAAGGGGCAAAAATGCAAAGATAACTAAATGTCACCCGCCTAAACAGCAATAAAATACAGCTGTCGTTTGAAAACATGCTGGAAGACCGCCTCAAGCCAAATGCTGCTGCTAAATAGGATGTAGAAACAGAGTGGAGAGCCCTAAAGGACATAATTTACAACGCTGCTATGGAAATCCTGCGCTCAGCCCCCGAAAGCATAAAGACTGGTTTGATGAAAATTCTAAAGACATCAACCAATTGCTGACCGAGAAACATCTTCTCCCCAGGGCACATTTGAATGACCCGAAGTCAACATAAAGAAAAGATGCCTTCAATAACATTCGGAGAGTAGTGCAGCAGAAACTTCGGCACATGCTGGACTCCTGGCTGAGCAACAAAGCTGATGAAATTCAAGGCTTTGCTGACAATCATGATATGAAAAACTTCTACGACTCACTGAAAGCGGTCTACGGTCCTCCATCACCAGGCAAAGTTCTCCTCCTGAGTGCAGATGGGGGAACATTGGTCACCGATAAGAAAGAAATCCTTCAACGCTGGACAGAACATTTCAGCAACATCTTAAATGCAACGTCTTTCTTCGATGATGAAACCATCAACGGCCTTCCTCAAGTTCTCACTAATGATACATTTGATGATCTGCCAACCATAGTGGAAGTAAACAAAGCCATCCAGCAACTTTCAAGTGGAAAGGCGCCTGGTCCTGACTCCATCCCAGCAGAGATATGTAAGGCAGGTGGGCCGGTCATAATAGAGCAGCTTCACCAAGTCTTTACAAACATATGGGTGAACGAGACCATGCCACAAGATTTCAAGGACGCGTCAATAGTCCACCTTTACAAACGTAAAGGAAACCGCCAATCCTGTGACAACCACCGAGGCATCTACTTGCTCTCAATCGCAGGGAAGATACTCGCCAGAATTCTTCTCAATCGCCTCATGGTCTACTCGATCAAGGTCTTCTTCCTGAGAGTCAGTGTGGCTTCAGAAAAAACAAACAAAATGAGGAACTGTTGACATAATTTTCGCTGCAAGGCAGCTGCAAGAGAAATGTCAGGAACAGAACTCTGCAATGTTCTCCCCTTTCATTGACCTTACCAAGGCTTTTCATACAGTCAGAAGAGAAGGACTGTGGAAGATTATGGCGAAATATGGCTGTCCACAAATGTTTGTCCAAACAGTGAGGCTATTTCATGATGATATGCAGGCAAGAGTACAGGAAAATGGTGAACTGTCTGAGCCTTTTTCTGTCACCAATGGAGTGAAGCAAGGATTGTCCTGGCACCAACACTGTTCAGCCTTATGTTTTCAGCTATACTGACGAATGCCTTCGAGAACAGTGATATTGGAATAGACATCAACTACCGTATGGATGGAAAGTTATTCAATCTCAGAAGGCTGAAAGCTAAAACCAAAATTGACAGCGACACCGCTAGAGAGCTCCTGTTTGCTGATGATTGCGCTCTATACGCCAACTCAGAGGCGGACATGCAACACAATGTTTCAGCTTTCTCACATGCCTGTGCCAACTTTGGGCTCAATATCAACTTGGAGAAGACTGTAGTTATGTACCAGCCAGCTCCAGGAAATAATCACACCGTGCCGAATATCAAGGTGAACGGTCATAGACTAAGTGTTGTGGACAAATTCACCTATCTTCGCAGCACCGTGTCACAAACTGCCACAATTGATGACGAAGTGAATGAAAGAATCTCCAAGACCAGCGCGGCCTTTGGCAGACTGTACAAGAATGTATGGGAAGAAATGAAATAAGCCTGCAAACAAAGCTGAAATTCTATAAAGCAGGTGTATTATCCACACTGCTATATGCTTGTGAAACAGCGACATGCTAAGAACTTAAACCACTTCCACACAGTCTGCCTTAGGAAGCTATTGAAGATTAAATGGCAAGACAAGATCCCAGACACTGAAGTTCTAGAAAGAGCATCCATACCCAGTATCCACACCCTACTAATGAAAACTCAGATTCGCTGGGCTGATCACTTAACTCGTATGCCAGATCACAGGCTCCCTAAACAACTTTTTTACGGCGAGCTGCGTTGTCGTAAACGCTCCCAAGGCGGCCAGAGGAAACGCTTTAAAGACACTCATCCTGACACCTGGGAGACTGCTGCTAAAGACCGTAATTCATGGCGTACATCATTACATAAGGGTGCAGTCACTTGTGAAGCAACCAGGACTGCAAGAGCTGTGAAAAAAAGGCTGGACAGAAAAACCACTGCAGGGATTCTCCTCCTGGAACGTCAAGCATTCTTTGCCCACATTGTCAAAGAACATTTCGAGCCAAAATAGGCCTTATCAGCCATCTTAGAACTCACGGCTTTATACTTTCAACCCCACTGGATGAAATGAATGGTCATCATGCTAAGGACTTATGAGAAGCCCCTTATATATATATATATATATATATATATATATATATATATATATATATATATATATATTTGCTTTAAACAAACTTTTTTCACGACCCGTTTCTTATAGTTAAAGCTTCCCATGTGTTCAAGGGAGTAATCAGATCCCTGGGGTGCATCTTATGCCGCTGAAATAACAAGGGCAGCAAAAACCACATATATTAAGGTGCACTTATAAGAGACTAAAGAAAGACATAGAACTCAGACGATGCACTGCACAATAAACAAGCTGAAATCACTATATGAAAAGTAAAATAGAGGACCCTTTTTACAAGTTTGTATATATAGGAACTACTAGATTCTTGAAACCACACACTCTTTTTCGTCTATTGCTAACTATCAACTGAGCACTAAGGTTTACAACCTCCCGTTTATTCAAAACAAGAGGCAAACCTGTAGGTTAAGTTAGTTCCTACCATAGTGCCCACATTTCATCTGCATGCTAAGGGCGATGACATCAAGGTGAAGTCTAACACTGACTATACAACCAGTATGTCTTCCTATTCTAGTTACTTTTAGACCTGTAGACTCGTGTCTGGGTCAGTAAGGCTAAGCTGCATGTTAATTTTTAAAAGTGATTGACGTTGTTTTGTTCCTAAGTGGACTTTAGAATGGAATTTATTGAAATATATAAAACCTATGGAGGAAGCATTACTAACTTAGTGCTAATCCCAGACTGCCTGTATGTGTTATACTGAATCATGACATGTTTATTTTCTAATATGTTTCTTGGAGATGTGAGTTGCAGTAGCAGACTTGAACACCCAGCTAGTTTCTGTGCTTGGAGAGGTGAGGGAAAGCTCGGCGACGCAGCTCTCATGGAAATGCTGTATTTATTCGAAAGATAAGTCTCTGAACTGCAATGTACTGGGCTTAAGAATTAACACTCACAATCTTCGAGAGAATTCACATCCACTCAACCAACCACCGACCAACTAAGCATGTGAGTGTACATCACTATTCTAATGGGATAAAATGACCCATATCAGTCATGTCTCTAAATGCACATTTCCATTTGAGATTTGAAACAAATATTTCAAATGTTATCAGAGTAGTTTAACAAGTGAGTATTGGTTTATAATCATACAAACACATCGTTATATATTATTGATTGATTTTCATATAAACACATCATTTTATTTTTGATTGCAGATATATTTTGTTGAGCTCTAGATATAATAAATAATTTCCATTCTGGCGAGTCTATGAACAAGGAAGTCGTCCGAATTATGAGTCTGATATAATTGATTTTCCAACATCGCCTCGCATTCCCTCATTGATCCTACTTCGGCATAATTTGTATTCTTAAAGACTGGAGGCTATATTTGTGAACGACATTATTTATATTTGTCTATTTTAAATTTTTCTTTTTGTTCAGGTTATTTTTAGATCTCCCTGTTATAGCCATTTATAATTTTGCTTAACACCTAAACACTGGCCTTTAAATTTTAGCAAATAGGACATCATGGCCGAATGGATAAGGACACGTGTTCTTAAATATCCGGTGTGCTGATGCCAAGGTTAGGGGTTCAACAACTACACCGGACAGTTGGACTAAACTCTTGACATTTCGTTCTTGACTAGGGGACGTTAATTACAATTACCTCTGAAGTCGGAGTGGGTTCGCCTGATGGCGAGGGACACTGTTAAGAGGTAACGCTAATCTACGCGCAAAATTCAGTCCAGCTCTACTAGCATTAGTGTGTATGGACTACGCTTGAGTTCAAAGCGAGCGAGCGCAAAAATAAACATTATAATAGTAAATCGAATCTCAAAGATAAAGACAAGTCAAGAAACCACACAAGTGGCAACTCTCACATAACTGAAGAGTTAAAGCCGCGGACAACTCCAGACGAAAAAAAAAAGACTATAAGATACATAAACAAGTGGTCCGTCCTGAGGCAAACCTGTACGATGTCAGTTGAAACAGAATTGCGAATTTTAATTCTAGAGTCAAGGAATGAAGACTAGATGACAAATATTACGCAAATGTCTGCCAAAGTTGGACACTGACAAATAATGTGAATAACTTAGTGTGAAGCACTTCCCTCGAAAGAGGAAAGAAGAAGATGATTAATGAACAGGTGCCAGTACTGCGGCAGATCTGTGCATGACAACCAACATGATAAAGCTTACTTCAGTTGAACCAACAGACGTGCAGACGTGGGCCGTCTTGTGGCAAACTCGTGCTGTAACAACAGACATTAGAAATGCTTATGTCGATTCAAGAGTGAAGGATTGAATACTATAAGGTCAATGAAGAAGTGGCACATCCTGCGGCAAATGTGTCCTATTACAACTGACGCAGAAATGATGACTTTGGTGAGAGAGTAGCAACGCCGTTTTTAAATTGATGAATTATCTGAACCAGTAATGAAGGATACACTAAATGTGTACCGCTTGTACGATGGGTTATGATAACTCGCAGGATAGTGAAAATTACCGAGAAGTGAACAGCACAATTGTGTCGATTGTCTGTGCATATACTAACAGCCAGTACTAGGTCTGTCGGGTGTGCAGTGCGATGATGCACGCAGATAGCCAAATCCTTAGGACGTAGCAAATTTCCGGTGGGTAGACCAAGTTACCAGTTTTTTTATTATTATTCTTTCGATCCAGTTGAGCATGTGCAATTTTATTTGGCATATCTTGTTTAGAGGTCATCGCAGTCAACACCATCATTTCTGCCGCTGTGATCTTTTAGCAAGTTTACGGTCAGTAGTTTGCCATTGCTTTCTGAACGACCGGTACATATATCGACGCAAAACCAACACAGCGCGGTCTGCTGCCAAATCGTGAGAGTCTGTGTTTTGAACGCGGGTATACGGGATTACGAACCGCGTCCGTAACATATTCGTAACGGAGTTCGGCGTATGTGCACTACCACCGTCTATTCTACCAGCGATATACGCCAAGTAATAAATCGTGCAATATATTGTTTGTGTCTTTACTGTTCAAATTTACTATCAAGAAAACAAATATGTGGATCTCTTAATGTGTTGAGTTAGCTTGTTACGTTTATTAATGCAGCCAGATTTAGTGAGGCATTTAGTTAATATATTAGAGTGTCAGAAGCTTTAGCTGCAGAAGTAACTGTAGGGGCAGAATTTCCAGTTGTAAGAAGTGTAACAGGATGGTCTCGGTTGTTGTGAATGAACACAAGCCCCGAGGTATCCCAGTCACTCAAGTGTATACTAACCTCAGGGGTTGGACAGGTAGATACACTGATACTACTATTATTGACCCCCTCTGCAAGGTGACAAGTGTTATTAGTCTACAGGCCTCTTCCAGATGCTAAACCTCTACAATCTACCCTCTACCTTGGAACTTTAAACTCTCAGGCCTCGTCCAAGACCACACCTAATAACTGTATAGAAGACATGTCAACAATTCAACAATTTAATGTACACTATAGACACAGGTCTAAAAGAAATGTCCTGATAGGAGATGATCTATATACAATATAGAGAAAAGGTTAGAGACAGAGTCAGAGATGATATCTGGGTCATCATGAGGCGTAGCAGAAGATTTGCGGGATGTTTCCGTCGAGGCGGTCCAATAGACTCACCCGGCTCTCTCCCAGCACTGGTGTCTGAACCACATGTGGACTTTTCTGCCCCAAGCACCCGGTGATCATACAATGGGATTTAGCCACCAGGAACTCCGATGATTGGACTAAGAGCACACTTCACAAATGTGAGAATTGTCAATACCTATTGTCTCTAGGACTGGTCTGCCTACACAGTCTGGATGGGAGACCCTCGACCATGAGGTATCCCCTGATGCACCTGGACAATAGCTGAAAATATAGTCTTGCCACGTGCACTATAATGTCACTGCATAATACACTTGGTTGGGCGACGTGGACTCCCAATCGCATGACTATAATAGAGAATCCAGGATCAAGTATTTCCTAAAGTCTGCAAAGTGTCTCTGGAGGGTTTCTCCTCTCTAGTAGACGACTGGAACTCAGGATTGACCGGACTCCATCTGAGTCTGGTCCAGAACAATGTCCTGCATCATGGTAACACTGTCTAATGGCATACGAACAGGATAAATGTCTGTAAGATTTGATGAGGATCTATCCCTGTGGAACACAACGTTTCGATTGGTCTACTATATAAGGTACTGTGGCGTTCCACAATGCTACTCTAGCTGAGGTGCTCCCAGAGCGCTGACGTTTCCCCAACTGGGGTTGTCCTCTGGATCGAGCAAATCAACACAATCTTCCATTGGAAGCTGAGCTTCTATGTAGAAGTCATATACAACACAGGTTCATTGTAGCATTCATATACCACACCTTCATTGTAGAATACATCTGCCATACAGGTTTATGGTAGAATTCATATACCACACAGGTTTAGTGTAGAATTTCTATACAACATCGCTTCATTGTAGAATTCCTAAACAACACAGGCTAGGTCTCATATATCATCACTGCAGACCTTATACAACAGGCAACACCTGAAAGGAAAGAGCAGGTGGTGAGAGCATTCGGTTCCAACTCGGATTCACATGCTAACATCCACTAAAAAGTTACCTTCAGCATTACTATGTAATCTATATACTTACATAGAGAATCATCCCTATATATATATATATATATATATATATATATATATATATATATATATATATATATATATATATATATATAGTCGAAGCATGTCTAGACATCCGATGTAGAATGACACCTGAATCAGCCCGTCGGAAGTATTAGGCTCCGAAAAGTTCGAGTCTGATCTTACTGCAGTCTCATGCTCCTATATCACTCTGATCTTCGGTGGTTGTGTGAAGAACTTTACTGTTTCTAATTAGACTAATAGAAAACTAAACCTCTGGAAGAGTTGGTCCCTAGACCACTCCCCTTCATTTGACAGAGAAGTATTGTTATCAAGTAATTAATACCAAGTCAATTACTAAACAATAAACATTATGTAATTGCTGTAAGGTTGCTATGGCATAATTTCAAACATAAGCTCGAATATAAACAGTCCAGAGGTGCCGACAACTGTCCAGCAATGAAGCAACGTAACTTGAATAAAAGGACTCAGCTAGAAGGCTGGCAAACTAATTGATGCTGCTACGTTTATTAGCCGATATTCTTGAGCAGTATTCAATCAGGTAATTAATACATTTCAATAAATTCGATCGGGTCTGTAACTGCCAGATCGGACTATCGTAAGAAAACATCAATGATAAATATTCAACTATTGACTATACTAGCTACAGAGAATTATCACATCATTAGTATTGCAGTCCTTCATTTCTTCTGTCCATCCAAGGTTACCGAAGTGTCCTTCTGGTGCGAATTGCTCAATCTCATTTCTAGATTCGGCATCTGTCCCAAACTTTTGATCCTGATATATAAGCTGCTATGGTTCTCCTTTCTAATATATCTTAGCTATTAATAAAATTGTCCTGCCAGAAAATATCTCGATGTATCGGAGATGACTCGAACATGCTGCTTCTCCAGTGAAGCTCTATGATCTGAATGCCGTAGCTATTGACAAACAAAACTGACGTGATCTCCGTTCCACGTCAGATGCCTATTTTTATGTACCTTTTGGTTCTGGAGTTTTGCTCCCTCTTACTTTTGCGTCATTTTCTTTGCTACGACTTGGCAGCATGCCCCCTCCTCCTTGAAATGGTTCGACTATTTTAGCCTGTAGTCAGTTTCACCAGACTGACAAGTAGTAATGCAGAGTTCATGAGTCATACTTATATCATCTATTGCTATTATTGCTAACATGATGAACTGGTCTCCTATCAATCACACACAAAATCTCATTAAAAAAATATTATACAGCGGGCACGCCCTCCTATCTACACCCAACGATAGACGTAGTTTAGCGCCAGCTCATGGGGAAGCTGGGCTAAGTAAACTATAAACATAGTCTAATCCCTCAAATGCCAAAATTGGCATGCATCCCCAAATAAATTTACAAAATCCGATTGAGGGGACGTATATGATTGACTGGAGCCCATCCCTCTATATTAGTCTTGGTAAATAATATATAAGTATATGACTATTTCTTCTTTCTTCTCTGCTATGTCTTCTTCGGCTATGTAGTGATATTTGTTCCCATTTGTTCAGTGAGGTATTTTGCATTTGTAGCTGACGAATTATATATGTGAGCTTACTTTTTCTTTTATCTGGCTATAACGATAAATTGTAATGGCGAATCGTATCATATAGACAATTTATGTCATACACAATGCAATATATATAATCCATATATATGGGACATTAGGAATGCCCTAATTTTTATTTTCATGGTGCTTCATTATGTTATTATTGGATCTGTGTAGTTTGCCATACTTGTATGAGGTTTGCAACTGGTATACCAGGAATTGCACCAGTTTTTCTGAATTAAAACAAGCAAATACTTCAACAGATTAACTAATTATATCTACTTAATTTAACCTGAAATAGAAAAAACATATCATAAATAATTTGTGTCTTTCGTTCAGATATGCGATTCATCTTTTGTATATGTCTGTACTTTTATTCGTATTTGTAAGTCTGCCGTGTTCATTTTTGTATCGCTTGCTTATATTTAGTAATAAAATAATCATGTTATATCCACATTCTTTCCGTGATGTATGCATGACAATGTATGAAATGTTAAAATTTATGTGACTATATGAGTACCGCCGGTCTCTCTGGCTGAGGGGTTACAACACTTTCTCCGTAATCCCGTTTGTCACGCAGAGTCTCGTAGCGGGAGCGAGCTTGGAGCGGTTCGTCCCCCGCTGGTGACTTGCGGGACACTGAGTCGGCCGCTCAGAAAGCAATGGCAAACTACTGAGCGTAATCTTGACAAGAAATCAACAGACAGCTGAGAGATGCTGCTGTTGACAGCGATGTCCTGTAACGGCTATGCGAGTAAAAAAAAATAAAAAGAATATGAGTACCAGATGAATGATACTTAGAAGTATGTTTGCGTTAATCATTGCGTCATGACGTAAATGAATGTATGTTTCATATGAATGATATAAGCCTCATCATCATGACGTAACTCAATGACTGAATGATCGCGTCATGGCGTATATACATACATGAATGAATGATTGCGTGATGACGTATTTAAATAGATGAATGCATGATTGAGTCATGACGCAATTTTTTTTCGTTTGCACCATTATTCAGTGTATGTAATGTATGAACAGATATGAAGTATGTAATTGCCTAAATTCAATATACTTAGTTAATAACCACACTCTGTCCTGATTCCACGACTGGTGTGTACGCTTTAAACCGAAAACTCGTTTGACGTCGATATGTTCGGAGTACGGAAATAACAAGTTCACAGTTACAGCATTCACCGTGAGAATTAAGGTCCTGCGAAATCTATATAGTTCGTATAGTTCACACCACATTTCTCCTGAAAGTGCTGACTAACTTTCATCCAATCTGTCAATTAAGTAAATCAGGAAAAATGTATATCTGACATAACTAATACATTACAAATATAAACTGTTTGTGTGAATCTTCTATGTGGGTGTGTAAAAGAGAAATAGGTATTCGGCATGCTGTAATTTTTATATATCTACGAAGATTATAACAAAAAACAAAATATCTACAATATTTACATTTATCTCTACAATCTACTAAGGATATCAGCAAGATTGTTATCTTTTCCTGGAATATGACATATGTCAAACTCGTAGTCTTGAAAGAGAAGAGACCACCTGTGTATTCTAGAGTTTTTTGGATGTCCCTCTTTAAAGACTTGTAAGGGGTTATTATCTGATAGAACCAGGAATTTCCTACCAAGGAGATATCTAGAGAATTTTCCAATGCTTTCTATCAAAGCGGGGACCTCAAGTTCAGTAGCCGCATATTTTCGCTGCGTGTCAGAAAGTTTCCTACCGAAGTAGAGGACAGGATGGAGCTTGCTGTCATGGACCAGAAGTAGAATTCCAGAAATCGCATGAAAACTCGCGTCTGTCTGTACTAAAGCGTCCTTGGAAATGTCTGGTAATTTGAGTATAGGAGAACTGCTAAAAAGAGTCTTAACTTGTTGTAAGAGTCTATCGTGTTCAGACGTCCAAATAATTTTAGTAGGTTGACCCTTCTTTAACAGCTCCGAGAAAGTAGCTGTCATATCAGTAAAATTGGGAATGAATTTTTGATAGTAATTTATGAGACCCAAAATAATTCTGACTTCTTTTTTAGAGGTAGGAGGATTAATATTGATAATCTTTGTAACAACCTGTGGATCTGTTTATCGGAAACCACCAGAAACCCTATGACCAAGAATGTGAATTTAGTGAACCCTATTTCAATTCTGCTAGGTTTAGCGTTAAGACCGGCTTGTTGGATTCTTTGGGAAACCTGTTTCAAACTCTTAACGTGTGAGTCAATATCTGTGGTGTGTACGCAAATATCATCCATATATGTAGCCACATTATTAACCCCGTGAACTGAGCTATTCTGTGTTGCCGATGGATGAGATGATGTTACTCAGTTGCTAACGAATTAGGGCACCTGTAACTGTTGACATAAGTCACTCTACTGTCCCCAGGTAGATAGGGCATATGTAATATTCATGTTCTATTATTGTTCTTATTTGCCCTGGAGTTGATGGGTAGTAATACTCTTTCTACCTTCTCTAAATCACCACGTATATATCACATAACAGTCAACACTTCACTAACAATAACTTCTTCGTAACACGACAACTGCATCTGTTTTCACGCGGTGTATTCTGTCTTTCTTTTAAAACACATGCCACATCAATGTGGCAATGTTGGTAAGATCAATAGTCTTTGTTTTTGTGGTGTTAATTTGGTCTCCAAATTAACACCACAAAAGCAAAGACTGTTGATCTTACCAACAGTTCAGATGACACCAAATTGAACAGCTACGTTCTTGAAAAAGTCAACAGCTTCACATACCGGTGTCTTTTCCCTTATAACTCTCCGTGATTATTTATCACTCTTACTGTCTCATCTATCTATGTTGCTGTTCCTCAGGTCTTATGTAACCCGACTCATGGCAGACATCTACAGGGAACTCAACACCAGAAATATCATCTAGAATCGCACTGGCATCTAGTACCTTCAATAAACTGTCAAACATCTGGAAGTCAAAGACACTCAGCAAACACACAAAACTTAAAATCTTCAACTCTTGTGTGATTCCAGTGTTAACGTATGGATGTGAAAGTTGGAAATCAACGGTAGCTTTAGATAAAAAATTAGACAATTTTGAGAACAAATGTCTTAGAAGACTCCTAAACATCCACTGGACAGACTTCAGAACCAATTCGCAAATAAGACAAGAGACTAAGCAAGATACAGTATCCAATTTCATAAGAAGACGCCGTTGGAACTACATCGGCCATGTACTCAGAATGGACAAGACAAGACTCCCCTACCAAGCCCTCTTATGGTCACCGGTAGGGAAAAGAAAACGGGGAATACCAAGAGAGACCCTGCGTAGAACCATCATTAGAGAAGGCTCATTCAATGGCCAAGTAAATATCCAAGATCTACAACAGGTAGCAGCGAACCGCCAGGCATGGAGAGACAGCACGTCTGCCCTATGCGCCGCCTTAGGCTCAAGAGGAAAGACTAACTAAACATCAATGTCACTAAAACAACAATAGTTGCACTCGATCTCTATCTTGTATATGTGTCGCTCGAACAATCACCGACTCCAACATTCGTCCACAGATTCAAAAACGTTCCATGTCTACAAACGTATGTGTGTATATATATATATATATATATATATATATATATAATATATATATATATATATATATATATACACACACACACACAAATGGAGACGGATTGTATTTGCAGCAAAGAACCTCAATGGCTCGGAACGCTGAAGAAGAAGAAGAAGAAGAAGAAGAAGAAGAAGAAGAGAAGAAGAAGAAGAAGAAGAAGAAGAAGAAGAATATATATATATATTTATATATATATATATATATATATATATATATATATATATATATATATATATATATATATCTCATCTCATCATGTTCCTCTTGTACCTTGCGGTGTCGAGGTGAAGTATAAACTTCGTGAGAGTGCCCGGTTATGGGCTTCGTATATCGACATTCCCATGGATTCTGTTATTCCCTCCGTCCAACGTTTACGTGGTCGGCCTCTTCCTCTGTTTCCATCTGGTCTGTACATCATTGCTTGTTGCGGCATGCTGTTGACTGGTAACCTACTTGCATGGCTAAACCATTTGACTTGCTGCTTTCTAATAAAATCTAGAGCAGCTTTAACCCCCACTTTAGTCCTGATTTCTTCATTTCTGATCTTATCTCTTCTTGATACGTTGAGTATTCTTCTCAGGAACCTCATTTCTGTTGTTGTGATTTTTCTTTTCTCTTTTTCTGTCATTGTCCAGGTTTGGCATTGGTAACACAGAGTTGGTAGGAAGATTGTGTTGTAAAGTGCTTGCTTAGTAGTTATTGATACATGTTTGTTCTTTAGTATTGGTGCCATTTGTCCAATGAGTTGATTTGCCTTATTGCACCTATTTTCGATCTCGTCTTCTGATCTGCCATTTGATGATATTATACTTCCTAGGTACTTGAAGCTCTTTACTTGTTTCAAGGGATGTTCGTTTAGGTGAATTGTTGCTGTTTGTTCTTCTTTAGTTATAGTCATTACCTCTGTTTTGCTTGTGCTAATTTTCATGTTATGTTCCCTACACATTTCGTTTAGACTATTCATGCGGTCTTGTAAGTCAGCTTCTGATTTTGCTATTAGTGCTTGGTCGTCCGCAAACAGGAGTTCTCTAATGGTTAGATTTGCAGATGGTTCTTCTTCTGTGTTCTCGTCATGCGGTATTCTTGCTGTCTCTGCTTGGCTGGTTTCTTTACATACGTTGTCTATATATGTTATGAACAAGAGAGGGGACAGGACACAACCTTGTCGTACTCCAGATCTTATGGTGAAGGGTTCTGAGTGTCCTCCAGTTGCTCTCACTATGCATTCACTGTTGGTGTATAAGCTTCTACATAGGTTTGTTAGATGTGTACTCACTCCATATTGTTTAAGGATTTCCCACAGCTTGTTTCTATCTACCCTATCAAATGCCTTTTCTTGGTCGTCAAAGGCTAAGTAGAGTGTTTCATTGAATTCGATTGATTTTTCTATAAGTTGTCTAAGAGCAAAAATGGCGTCTGGGCATCCTTTGTTTTTCCTAAATCCAAGCTGCGTTTCGCTTAGCTGGGGTTCTAAAGTAGTTCGTAATCTTTTTTCAAGAATTTTGCAAAATATATATATATATATATATATATATATATATATATATATATATCTATATATATATATATATATGTGTGTGTGTGTGTGTGTGCGTGTGTGCGCGCACGTGTGGTGTGTGTGTGTGTGTGTGTGTGTGTGTGAATTCATAACGATGTAGATCAATATCAGCCTATAAAAGAGGCGTGAGACAGGGATGAGTAATGTCTCCAGATCTTTTCCCCCTGTACAGTGAATATATGTTCAGAAATATAGAAGATATGGATGGAATCAACATTGCATATGCAGATGATAAAGTCTTGATTGAAGACAATGATCAGGACCTGCAACACATAGTAGATGCGGTTGTTGCACACGGTGAACAATTTGAGTTAGAATTGAATTATAAGAAGACACAGATTATGGTCGTCACTGGGAAGAAGGAAATACCACAATGTAATTAATATACAAGTAAATGACATATTCTTAAACAGGTTAATCGGTAAAGTTATCTCGGAAAAGTCATAACATTAGATGGGAGATCCCTTAAAGAGATTAGAATTGCCATTACGAAGATAGTCTTTTGTAAGATGACATACTGACCAATACAAATATATGAATTGAAACTAGAAAAAGAGTGTTGAAATGCTACATAGAACCTGTACTTTTGTTTGGATGTGAAGTGTGGACAATGAGCAGACAAGCTGAACAACAACTGATGGCTGTGGAAATGTGGTTTCTGAGGGAAATACATATAACACCATGGAGAGACAGAAAAACCAATTGAACAAGTCCTTCAAGAAACAAATGAAGATCGTAAACCAACTAGAGACATTAGACGTAGACAGTCAACATTTTGGGGCATATTATGAGAAAAAATGATCAGGTGAACTTGGTGACAACTGGCAAGATCAAAGGAAGAGACAAAGGGGAAGACCGAGAAGTAAATACCTGGATGACTTGGCCACGTGGCATGGTCGAGACAGAAACACGGAGCAGATCCACGACTCTGGTGATCGAGTGAGATGGCAAAGTATGACCGTCCATGCTTATCGGCATGGCACAAGATGGACGGATGAACATCGAGAACGCAACAGACACTCCGTAGCACCGGTGATGATACATATGTATAGATACCATAGCAGGTTTTGTTATAAGACAGGAAATTACCAGGCAGCGTAATAGATCCTGCCTGCTATGGGAGTGCCCAGGATAGTCCAGAAGACGTTCAAACGCCCGATATTGCTCCCCACACACCAGGCGCCTGACGTTAACGACCATTTAACACATGACCATGCAGTTCCCCAGCACGCAGGTACACCTTGAATGTGGGTGCTTGAGGTTAGTTGTCCTTCTCTCTGGTAAACTGTCTGTCATCTTACGAATACCATGGCTAAATTACGTTAGATCAACTTCTAAATAATACAATAATCATCTGCATGCGCCATTTAGAGTGACATGCGTTAATTAAAATGAAAGATAGCGAATGTTGGATGTTTTCTCCAGAGCGTGCTGGTGTGTTCAGAAACGAGAAAGCGGGAAAATAGGTTGGGCCCATAGTTGCCATTCTAGATATTTTATATCCAGATCTAGAGGTTTTTGCCGGCGTCTGGATACCGTTTTCTGACGTTTGGATGCTGGATGCAATTCTAGATACTTTTCATTTGGAGTCGGATATTTTGATACTTTCTAGATTTTACTTTTCTTTCGGTGTCATTTACCCATTTTATGTTTGGTCTGGACGCGCGTAAATTATGGTAACTGCCATTATTTAAACTTTGAACTGACTTGGGTCAACGCTCAACAATCTGGCAACCCCCCCCCCCCCCCCCCCCCCCCCCCCCGGTAATGAGTAAAAGGGCGCATAAGGGCACTGAAGAAACTTTTGGTCAGTAAACATTTAAACTTAAAGAATTTGGCTGCAATTGGAACCGATAATGCATCGGTAATGGTCGGTATCAACCATGGCGTGTAAGCAAAATTGAAGGAAGATATCCCTCTTTAATCCTCATAAAATGTGCGTGTCATTCCTTGCAGCTAGCATTATCACATGCCTCATCAGTCAGAATGTTTACCAAGGAATTTGGAATTCCTTATCGCTGAAACACATAACTGGTTCTCCAAATCTGTCAGACAACAGCAATATAATAATTTATATAAAGCATTAAATGATAGTTCCTCACCACTGAAAATTCTGTCATATTGCAAAACTAGATGGTTATCAATTCAACCAGCTGTTGAAGTAACTGTGAACCAATGGTCGGAGTTGAAGACACTTCGAAATAACAATGAAAAGTGCTACACAGCTGAAATACTATATGGAATGTACAGTGATGAAAATAATTTGGCATTCCTTCTCTTTTCACAACCCATTTTAAGTGAAGTGCAAAAAGTTAATAAACTATTTGAATCTCAAAATGTTGATAAAGTTAAATTACTTGACGATCTCACTTTGCTATTTCACTCAATTGGTAAAAGACTTATATTGCCAACTTGTAAAGCTGACTTGTTCACTTGCACTTTAGAGAGCTATTTGGCTCCCAAGCCATACCTGGGATACCAAATCGAATCAAAAATTGATGGTTTAAAAACAAAAGGACTGTTAACAGAAAATGAAAAGAACAACTTAAGAAAGCGCTGTCAAGATTTTCTTGTCTCATTATTCGATCAACTGAAGCAGAGACTTCCTGAAAATTTAGATGTATTGAAAAATATTTCACTCTTTTCTATTAACAACATACCTCAGCCAGTAAAGGACATACCTAAATATTGTCAAGTTATTAAATTTTTAGGGGCTACTGATAATAGTGTGGAGAAAGCAGAATATTAGTTAACCGAAATAAATTTGGTTGACTGGACAAACAAAACAGAAACTGAAGCTTTTTGGAGTGAAGTAAGACAATTTAAAGATGCCTCAGGTAACAGTCCATTCTGTGAGCTCTTTGAATGTGCAATGTCTGCCATGATACTACCCCATTCAAATGCTTATTCGGAAAGAGTTTTCAGTACTGTGAATTATACAAAATGTAAACTAAGAAACAGGATGAAACTTGATCTCTTAAATGCTATATTGACAATAAGATTTGGCCTGATGAGAGCAGGAAAATGCTGTTCAATTTATCAGCTCCCTGATCGTGTAATAAAAGAAATTTGAACAGCTAAAGCATACCAGAGTCATTTTGAATCTGAAGCTTCAACTTCATCATCCAAGCTAAGTGCATCTTGTGAGACAGGCATCAGTGAAGATGAGGACATGATTCTATAGGTAAGTCACATCACTTTTCTTTTTAATGTTGCATATCCCTTACATGATGGTGCAGTCAACATCGGAATTTTTCAGCTGCTGTTGATGTACAAGGCAAGATTACGCTCAGTAGTTTGCCATTGCTTTCTGAGCGACCGGCTCACATACCTCTGTAAGTTACCAGCGCGGCTCGAACCGCTGTCGGTTCGGGCGCAGCTGCGTTACTCACGAGAATATACGGGATTACGGCGACAGACGTAAACTTTTCGTCAGGGAGAGAGGCAGTCACATCAATACATAATGTAATTTCCTACTTTCTCAATCTGGATACTTTTCCTAGATACTTTCCAACAAAATATAGATATTTATGGATGTTGTTTGGGCCGTTTCTAGATACTTTTGGTCAAAAAAAAAGTGGCAACCCTGTTGGGCCTGCATTGTTGGGCGGGGTATTGGTGCACGATAAGGCAGATGTGGTCAGGGCACTGTTGGAATCATATGTATGTAGTGGAAGAACATCATGGCATGGAGAGAATGATGTTGTCATGTGTGCGTATGTAGTGAAAGAACATCATGGCCTTGAGAGAATGATGTTGTCATGTGTGTGTATGTAGTGGAAGAACATCATGGCCTGGAGAGAATGATGTTGTCATGTGTATGTATGTAGTGGAAGAACATCATGGCCTGGAGAGAAAGATGTTGTCATGTGTGTGTATGTAGTGGAAGAACATCATGGCCTGGAGAGAATGATGTTCTCATGTGTGTGTATGTAGTGGAAGAACATTATGGCCTGGAGAGAATGATGTTGTCATGTGTATGTAGTGGAAGACCATCATGGCCTGGAGAGAATGATGTTGTCATGTGTGTGTATGTAGTGGAAGAACATCATGGCCTGGAGAGAATGATGTTGCAATGTGTGTGTATGTAGTGGAAGAACATCATGGCCTGGAGAGAATGATGTTGTCATGTGTGTGTGTGATGTGGAAGAACATCATGGCCTGCAGAGAATGATGTTATCATGTGTGTGTGTGTATGTAGTGGAAGAACATCATGGCCTGGAGAGAATGATGTTGTCATGTGTGTGTATGTAGTGGAAGAACATCATGGCCTGGAGAGAATGATGTTGTCATGTGTGTGTATGTAGTGGAAGAACATCATGGCCTGGAGAGAATGATGTTGTCATGTGTGTATATGTAGTGGAAGAACATCATGGCCTGGAGAGAATGATGTTGTCATGGGTGTGTATGTAGTGGAAGAACATCATGGCCTGGAGAGAATGATGTTGTCATGTGTGTGTATGTAGTGGAAGAACATCATGGCCTGGAGAGAATGATGTTGTCATGTGTGTGTATGTAGTGGAAGAACATCATGGCCTGGAGAGAATGATGTTGTCATGTGTGTGTATGTAGTGGAAGAACATCATGGCCTGGAGAGAATGATGGTGTCATGTGTATGTAGTGGAAGAACATCATGGCCTGGAGAGAATGATGTTGTCATGTGTATGTATGTAGTGGAAGAACATCATTGCCTGGAGAGAATGATGTTGTCATGTGTATGCATGTAGTGGAAGAACATCATGGCCTGGAGAGAATGATGTTGTCATGTGTGTGTATGTAGTGGAAGAACATCATGGCCTGGAGAGAATGATGTTGTCATTTTTGTGTATGTAGTGGAAGAACATCATGGCCTGGAGAGAATGATGTTGTCATGTGTGTGTATGTAGTGGAAGAACATCATGGCCTTGAGAGAATGATGTTGTTGTGTGTGTATGTAGTGGAAGAACATCATGGCCTGGAGAGAATTATGTTGTCATGTGTATGTATGTAGTGGAAGAACATCATGGCCTGGAGAGAATGATGTTGTCATGTGAGTGTATGTAGTGGAAGAACATCATGGCCTGCAGAGAATGATGTTGTCATGTGTGTGTATGTAGTGGAAGAACATCATGGCCTGGAGAGAATGATGTTGTCATGTGTGTGTATGTAGTGGAAGAACATCATGGCCTGGAGAGAATGATGTTGTCATGTGTGTGTATGTAGTGGAAGAACATCTTGGCCTGGAAAGAATGATGGTGTCATGTGTGTGTATGTAGTGGAAGAACATCATGGTCTGGAGAGAATGATGTTGTCATGTGTGTGTATGTAGTGGAAGAACATATGGCCTGGAGAGAATGATGTTGTCATGTGTGTGTATGTAGTGGAAGAACACATGGCCTGGAGAGAATGATGTTGTCATGTGTGTGTATGTAGTGGAAGAACATCATGGCCTGGAGAGAATGATGGTGTCATGTGAGTGTATCTAGTGGAAGAACATCATGGCCTGGAGAGAATGATGTTGTCATGTGTGTGTATGTAGTGGAAGAACATCATGGCCTGGAGCGAATGATGTTGTCATGTGTAACCAAAAATCTCCCAGTGTTCCGTGCAAAGACCAGACGGTCTTATAACCAGACAGCAATCAGTAACTAAGGTATCTGGTTCGCCGATGGTTAAAGCGCATACGGGTACGTCCCGAATGCTGTCGCTTCGGTTCTTGGCGCAGCTTATTCTTTGCTTCCTTTTCGTGAATAGAGACTATAACATTCACATCTTAGTTCATATCTATTTATGAGGGTTGTGTGTGATATTTTTCCGCTCACTTCTCAGTAACGTATTGCCACGCATTGCTGTTTTGAATATGTAACTCACTGACTCGTTTGCTGGAAGTGTGTGGCTAGATCTGGATAACGAATTAATACAGCCACACTACCCTGATCATCGTAGATGCCATGAGCACACAACCAAACACCGTACCTAGTGGCAAAACCAAATGTCCCATGCCTGAAATTTCGCTATTAATGAGATCATTATCTCATGGGAATTTCACATTAAAAAAACACTTCTCAAAGATCAATTTTACAGTTAGGTATTGGCTCCGCTATCATGACATTTGTTCTGGGACATTTCATTTTCTCCTCGTTTTATATCGATATCGACAACGACAAAGGCACGCCTCGTCTACTCACACATGTTTAGTCTTAAGATGCTGGAATTGCCAGTTCTCTTGTGAGTTCAAATGGTGCTCTCTCTCAGTGAGAGAGTCGGAATATCTTTTTTTTTCTCTGGGGTAAATGTATCGCGACTCGAACCAGACATTTTCAGAGTTTGAACTGTTATCTTGAAACCCGTTAACGATTCATGAAGGTTTTGCACAACGTTTAGTGTCATGCAGACAGCGAGACGGTGTTATGTTGGCTAGAGATATTTAGTAGCCAGAGATCTTTAGATGTTTACCTGGGTTGGGATCTTTAGTATGTCCACGGGTCGAAAGATCTTTGGTATGTCTACGTGGCCAGAAATCTTTAGTATGTTCACCTGGCCAGACTTTAGCATTTCCATACGGCGAGAGATCTTTGGTATTTCCAGGGGTTGAAACACTTTTTGTATGCCACCTGGCCAGACATCGTTTCAATTTATCCGGGCAAACAGCTGTAATATTAGAAGCCTAAACTCAAACCAAATGAGTATTATCCTATTTGAAATATTTTCCACAAGGTTGGAGTTTATTGTCATTACCTCATAAACCGAGATATTTTCGGTAGGAAAACACAAACCTGACCCACCATAATAGAATAATTATTATATTCCCACAGTGCCCCTTATATCCCACGTCAATGTGAGTTCGATCTCTTGTACGAGAAGAAGAATACGGGGCTAATGGGACTTAAATAACCACCAGTAGTTAAGCAACACAATATTTACCGACATGTCCTTGAGCTCGCCTACGGTGAATATAAAAACACCGGTCTAGGTTTTCTCCTGTCAAACACTCTCGTCATATTCACAGACAATACACACACTTGTTGTATCCTAGTCCTGTAATCATCATCATGTGCCATGCCGATTGCGGGGTGGGGGAGGGGAAGGGTCATTTTCGCATTCTCACGCGATCCCCAGAATCGTGGATCAGCTCTGTGTTCTTGTCTCGACCATACCATGGGACCAAGCCATCTAGGTTTTACTTCTCTGCCTTCCGCTTGTTCTCTTCTCCTCAGTCTTGCCAGTTTTCACCAAGTTCTCTTATGTATTTCTTCTCATAACGTGTCCAAACAAATTTAGACTGTCTGCTTCTAATTTCATTAATCAGTTTACAGTTTTCATTTGTTTCTTGTAGGACTTGGTCATTGGATTTTCTGTCTGTAAAATAGTAATCTTTCCAGATTCCTCAGAAATCACATTTCAACAGCCATCAGATATTTTTCAGCTTGTATACTAACTGTCCACGCTTCACATCCATACAACATTGCAGGTTCTATGTAGTACATCAACATTTCTTTTCTCGTTGCAATCGACATCTTTTTATCGGTCAGTATGTTTTTCATCATGCAAAAGGCTACCTTCGCCATGGCGATTCTTCTTATAATTTTTTCAAGGCATATCCCATCAGATGTTACGACTATTTCGAGACAATTGTACCTATTCACTTATTTCAGAATATTCAAATGTACTTGTATATTACATTGCGATTTTTGGTTTTATCTTGCCTATGGACAAGGGGGAGGTGGTCGTGCGCTTGTGGGACCAGTTGGAGAAGGCAGAGGAACAGATTGAAAACCCATATGTGGAAAAAATGAGATTGCGGGGGATCGGCAGGGATTCTGGAAGAATCTCAAAACTGAGAGGGAAGTCCAGGAGAACATTTAATCAGATAGCGTTGGGAACGATTAGTAGTATGACTCTTCACTGGCTGTTGAACGAGGGGACTGGGCACGTATGGGAATGTCCTGAGTGCAGTGATGTCGGTTCTTGACACAACTCAACTCAACAACTCTTTCTTGTTAGTGACGACCATAATATATGTCTTCTTACAATTCAAATCTAACCCAAGTTGTTCACTGTGTGCAACAACCGCATCTACTAAATGATGCAGATCCTGCCCATAGTCTGCACCACCGCAAATAGAATCTATGACGTTACGTCCTACAATGGTGATTCTTCTCAAATCGTCCAAATGTCTACCCGCATTTCCTTATGTATTGACTCGTTATGTTACTTGTTTTTTGTACATCAAATTATATGATTCCCGATGTCTACGAGACTGTGACGCTGTCTTGAGCTGGATCATAAAGGATTTCATAGAGTTACGAACTGATGCCGTGGCGGGTTCACCCCTACACCGGTCGGCTGAATTCAAATATAGACTTCTCGGCCTTGACTTGGAGGTGTAAATTACAAGTTCCTCAGAAGCCGGTGTGGATTCACCTGATGACGAGCGACATGTGTAACAGTGAAAGCTAGTCCACACGTAAAATGAGTCTAGTGGTCTCCCCAGTAGTGGCACGTGTATGAACTACGCTTGAGTTCAAGGCGAGCTAACCCAATAAAAAAGAAGTATATAATTTCACAGTGTAACGATTATTTCAGATTTCAATAACCCAAAACCTATTTACAATCTTATCCTGAACCATTATGTTACTCCGTTATTTATTCCTTAGGAACTTGTTGATGAGAGTTTTATATTTAGAGGTGTTGTATGTATTGATTTCGTGGAGGCGAGGTCTCGGAGGTTTGACGCTGTGCCGCCAGCGTCTGCAGCCTACCTTGTGCCAGACGTATTGGTCACTCAAACAAGGCAAGGCCGAGAGAGGGAACATGTCGTTTGGGCACCACATGTTTCTCTGAAGCTCTACCCAGGCATTGTGATGGAATATTGGCCACATTTCAACTCACATACTTTGGTCTGGCAAGACTGCGAGATGCCACTCAAGTATTGATTATCATTCCCAATACATGTTGCCTAAGCCTTGCTTGTTGTGCTTTGCAAATAATTTATTTTTTATTTTAAAAAAAAATTTGTTTTTGGTCTTTAAATCTTGTCACATTTTGTAATGATAATGTTTGTTGTTCATTATTGCTTACTTCCATCGTTTTATCAGTCCTCACAAACCGGCTGCATAGAACTGCGTGCACTGTTTTCTAAACCACGTTTTCACTTCACATTCAATGTCGGCGTCATTCGCGAAATGTCTCCAGCCAAGGTGGGTTTCCTGTTTATACTAACAAATGTTTGTCCCGTAAAGAGGTCCATACCTGGGTAGCAAACGTTTCGTGGGTGAGCCAATACAGGTCAAATACAGAGCTAGATCCATACTCGAACAACATTTAAGCAAAGCACTACTTGGTTTCACTATTTCACTATTTGGAAAGGTAACAATTACACTGTAGCACTATTTAAACTAAAGCAAATATAAGGGGGAAAAACCCACATGCATAGCCACACCCACCCCCAGATCCCCCCCACACACACACACATACACACACACACACACACGCACGCACGCACGCACACACACACACACACACACACACACACACGCTGTAAAGGCCATTTGCAGTTCATTAAATACGTTTTTCAAATGATAATACTGGACGCTGACTGTCGAATACGTTAGTGCACAGTTATTGTCCTGTAAACGTAGACATATATCAATTAATCTATAACATATCTGTTATGTTCTGTTCCTAGTTGAGACGTTTCTAGTTGATCATAACATGTAGCGGTAATCATCACTCAAATGACACCTGCCAGATAGACATCAAATACATTCCAATGATTAATGATCGACGTCAAGATGTCAAGCTCCTTCAATATGTTCTATAAATAAAGATGCTACTTCTTACGTTCTTTATCCCGTCCAGGATTTTTACCCACATGATGTGCTACCACCATGGCGTTGGCTAAAGTTTTTCCCCCTTGTTAATTAATTAATTAATTCTCGTTGCTCTTAATAACATGCATGGGTTACATTAGCTTCCTGCCAAGCAAATTGTTTTTAAAAACATTTTAATCCGACATAATTTTCCTGCTAATATTTCATTTACATCGTAGCGCTGCCTGTCATTTCTTGATATTATTATTGAGTATCTGTCTGCCCATGCCCATGAAGCATTTCCGTGATTATTCTTGTATTAGTCTGTGTGCTCTTCTATATATATATATATATATATATATATATATATATATATATATATATATATATATATATATATATATATTGGGTGGCGGATAGGGGTATCCCCTATCAAAGGAGAGGTAAGGTGCCTCCATCACTCCGCTAGCCTACGGGACGCCCTTAGGCAAGATGGCAAGGTGGTGTACCAGTTAAGCCCCCCGATCAGGGTTACGTGAAGCCATGTGTGCAGGTGGTGGATGAAGATGTAGAGCAGCCGACAGATAGTTGTAGGTTATGGTCTACAGCTTTACGACGGTAGGCAGAGGATCTCCTTTTTTGGGAGACAATGGCTACGGTCATCGACCAGTACGGTCACTGCTAGGAAGGAAAGCAATGGAAAACTACCTTCTTTACAGATGCCAAGAATATCATGTACTGCAGTCTTATCGATAATCAGAGAAATGGTGTAAATGGGTGCTCCACAGGAGCAGCCTCGCCCGGTAGGGGTAGTCATGTGCACAAGGTGACTCAAGACCGTCATCAGGCGACTGTGTGCAAAAGAATATCAACATTGAAAGTAGGAACTTGGAATGTAAGAACTATGAGTGGAGATGGAAAGTTTGATAACATTAAAAATGAAATGAGAAGATTAAATATTAACCTGTTAGGTGTATGTGAGACCAGATGGACAGGAACGGGCATTATGACATTTGAGGAATATAGAATAATCTATTCTGATGGAGAGAAACAACAGCGAGGTGTAGCAATTATAATGGATACTGGGGACTGGGAAGAAGGAAATACCACAATGTGAAATACGAATAGATGGGCATAGTCTTAAACAAGTGAATCGATACTGTTATCTCGGCACAGTCATAGCATCTGATGGGAGATGCCTTGAAGAGATTACAACCAGAATTGCCATTGCGAAGGTAGTCTTTTGCAAGATGAAAAACATACTGACCAATAAAAAACAAATGAAATATCGTAAACTGATTAGAGACATTAGACGTAGACAGTCAAAATATTTTGGGCATGTTATGAAAAGAAATGAATTGGAGAACTTGGTGACAACTGGCAAGATTGAAGGGAAGAGACAAAGGGGAAGACCGAGAAGTAAATACCTGGATGGCTTGGCCACATGACATGGTCGAGACAGGAACACGGAACTGATCCACGACTTTGGTGATCGAGTGAGATGGCAGAACATGACCGTCCACGCTTACCGGCATGACACATGATGGATATATATATATATATATATATATATATATATATATATATATATATATATATATATATATATATTGACATAAGCCTGGGTCATTGACATTGAGGTGTGTGACCGGGCATGAGGAAGAATGGAGATGAGAGTGGGAGACAGTAAAGTGACTGACCTGGCTATGAGAAAACAGCCAGTCCTGAGAAATAAAATAATGGGAAGGGTGAGCGTGGACCCCAGTAATGGGGGAAGGACAGGTTAGCTTTGTGTGAAGTCAAGGGACTTCAGGGAGTTGATGTGTAGATGCCGAACTGATCGGTAGTCTAAGGAGAAGCGGAGTTAGAGATATCCGTGTTGTGTTGTTCTCCGAGTTATGAAGACAGGCCTGAACCAGAGTGGGTTCTATAGGGAGTGAGGGCCTAAAATCCAGAGTGGGTTGCATAGTTGAGCAGTGGCTCCGACCCAATGTGTGGGTTGTATTGTAGGATTCCAGCCGTGGATAGTAGCTGGATTACCTGTCTTGTGGATTGAGATTAGAAGCAGGCCGTGAGAAGGCATTGATGTGTGCTGGTTAAATTGTGAGGAGGATATTTATATTCTATGGATTACATTGTTTCTGGATATATATATATATATGTTCCGTCTGTTCCGTCTTATTTCTGGAATAAATGATTATGTGCGCCAACTCAATCTTGTTTCATGACTGGTGAAGGTGCACTTCTGGGGTGAGTTGGATTAAGAGACAGTTAGATATCTCAATTGACACACCATGAACATCGTTACCTAGACAACGACCATCACACGACAATATCAAGCAAAGATCATCAAGAACATTGATATTATCATCAAGAACGACGTGTGACAATCTGAGGGCTACGTCCGATCAAGAACATCTGGGCGCTCGTCGCTTAGTAAGGAGTATCTGGAAGGCTACGTACGGTCAAGAGCATTATAGACATTGTGTCATTCTAAGATATCTGTGGGCTCTTCGCTGAGAGAGGAGTTATTATCTGTGGCTTCGTTCCATCAATTTAGACAGTACTGCGTCAAGTGATTAACAGCAACTCTTTTGTGTGTGTAAGACGCCACATCGAAAAAAAAACTGTCAGCGCGCGGGGAAAATGCGCGGCGGAGGTCACAGGCGAGCAGTCAGTTCACGTCAGGTTTACTACAGGTAAATTAACGACGGTCAGTACACGTAAACAGACGAGACAGGGCGCCAGGAGAATTAACGCAGTACAAATCGACCGGGAGAGTCCATTACGGTGACAGGTAAATTTGATACCAGGCAGGAGTGCTGAAACTAGCAGACGCGGCGATGAAAGACCAGTGTTGAATCCAGAGTGGCGAGGGCAGCGTGTGTGTGTGTAGGACATTACCGCTGTCGGTGATAAAGACACGCCATACAGACTAACCGGGAGAGTCGATTGCAGTAGCAGGGGTGTTTGGTCACGGACAGCACAGAGGAAATGTCGCGTGGACAGTGAGGGGTTTGCAACAAGTGAGGTCAGCCCTAGTGTGTGTTTGATAAGGACAGGATTGAACCAAAGATTGAAGACAGCGAGCAATTTCGTCGCAACATCCTGTGTGTGGGGAGAAGTGTGTATGTGTGTGCTGAGGAAACGCACTGTGTTGTTGCAAGTTGACTGGTCAAGATTTATTGACGCAGTTAATAGGACGGGTGGCAACAAGAACCTTACCGCCAGAGTTGGGGAGGGTTAATGGTGTAAAGTGTATTTTCCACGAAGTTAAAAATAGCAGCCGTGTCGGGGCTGAGAAGTTGTGTGGAAAGTGTTTTTTGTATGACGGAAAAGTGTCCGGTCATTTTACAGACAGTCAGTGTGGATTATTGTGACAAAGAAGACTGAGATACTGACTTGAGGTGTCCGGCAAGGTCAAGGTTGTGGACAGTGGAAAGTTACTGGGATTTTCCACAGGAGATCGGGATAAACAAGGTTGTTTTGAAAGAAAGCCAGACTTGATGTTTCGTCTGTGTTCAAGCCTTTGTCATCATTATTTTGTTATGAGCAAACAGTTTTAACTTATCGTCATCGCAACCATTGTCGTATTTCGTTGCCAATAAGGATCTATATATCCAAATGTAATGCGCTGAACATTGGCTGCCATTCTCCTTTTCTTTTTGGTGAATCTTGTCGGGTAACGGCAATCCAGAACATTTTGGGATAATTACCATCATCTTCAATTCGTACGACAATCGAAAGAACACTTTGGATTATTACTGTGGTGCCACCACGTACAGAGAAAGTACAATAACGTTACGGACTGTGTCGAGACAGAACAGTTTGGATATCACTATCATCTTCAACTTTTGTCGACAGTTGGAACTTGTGATCACCACGTGAATTCAATAACCACTCAACAAAACAAGAAGTCGGTTTGAAATCTAGCGTCGTGGACATTTCCAGCGGCTTACGAATAACTATTGAAGCGAGAAAAAACTTTGGTGACTGAATAAAAAGAACTTGTGGCGACGGATTAATGGGCACATATTTGTCGGCCAACGATTTGGACATTCTGTTTGCTGCTCATTGTCTTATAAATATTGTTTTCGGTTGTTAAGCTATTACTTGTATGTGGTCCGGTGTTTGTCAGGTGTAGGGGATTTTTGGGGTGTTTCTCGAGAGTCGGGATACAGCACAAAAATTTATTTTCTTTCTGGTGCTTACGATATTTTTGTAAGGAAAACGTTAATGAGTTAACGTGTCGTGCAGTGGCATTGGAATAGTCTTAACCAATATCTAGAGCCGAGTTGTCTGACGTCAGATTTGTGTATATGTGATGCTATAAATTGTTTTTGTTTCTCTTTATTTTCATAATATTTGCATATGATATTTGCTGTGTTCGGATATATGGTATTATTGTGAACTTTTGTCGTGTCTACTATCTAGTGGTATCTGAGTCAGTTTATATTTTACGCGCACTGTGGGTGTCCCTACACAAGCTTGTGGGTGTTACTGTTGTTTATTTCTGTGTGATCATCGTCTCCGTGTACTCAGCTTGTGAAGTCTAGCGTTGGATAGTCATCACTTAGTGTTATCATCCATTTGTGTGTATATGTATTTATATGTACTGTTTAACAATATTTCCAGGGACTTTATGAACTTGTGGTCATAGATATATATACGAGGGAGTATAGGTGATACTTTCCCCCTCACTACCTAGTGCTTATAGAGTGACTGGGTGAGTACAGTGTGATATTTTAGCACTACGAAGTTACGTGCACAAGGAGTGGTAGTGTACGTATTGAAGGCACACAAAGGACTAGTAGCAGAGTCGTCACATTTATAGTTGGCTGACAGACAGAAACGTGTCCACAAGTACAAGATGCCTACTTTAATGGAATATATTGAAGCAGGTGAAAGAATAGGCCTGAAAGGTAAAGAGTTACAGGAGTATGCCGAAGCAAAAGAACAAAAACAGATTGAAAGAGAGGAGAGGCATAATGAACGTGAAGCAAAACGTCTGCAGGAAGAAAAGGTAGCTGAAGCCAAGCGTCTGCAGGAAGAGAAAGAGACACAAGTGAAACTACAAATGGAACAACTAGAACTTGAAAAGTTAAAACAAACAAATGCGGTGGAAATCGAGAAAGAGAAGATTAAGATGGAAGCGGAAATTGCTCTCAGGAAATTAGAACTATCTTCGAAAGGTCAAAGTGAGGAAAGCAGAAGACCGTCGCAGTCGTCACAGAGATTAAAACTGCCATATTTTACGGACCGGGATTGTCTTGAGGCCTATCTTTCGAGATTCGAATCATCTGTGAAAACTCTAGGGATCCCGAAAGCAGAATATGGGATGCGACTTGGCAAATTTCTTACGGGCAAGGCACTAGACACCATGTTCAATTTACCTGTAGAAGAAAGAAACAACTACACTATCTTACGTCAACGTTTGCTCACAAAGTTCCAACTCACTGAGCATGGATATAGAACAAAGTTTAGACAGTTAGTGCCAGAGACAAATCAAGATTTCACAGACTTTGTTAACACTGTAAAGAATGCATTTAACAAATGGATGGAGCTTGCAGAAGTAGGGAAAGATTTTAATAAATTAGTAGATCTAATGTTAAGAGACAAGGTAGTATCTGCATGCAATTCTAATTTAGTGGCGTTCTTTGAGGAACGGAAGCCAAAGGACATAGACACAATGTCTCAGTTAGGGCAAAACTATATGACTGCACATCCTAACAGTTCTATTGGGAAACTAATGAGTGAGGAAATAGTCTGTGCAGCGTACACTAAACAGGACCAGAATCCAGTCATCAGACCAAGGGCGAAAAGTGTGGATTCAGCACAGAAAGGTGAGCAGCAAGAACTTCAAGATAATGGTTTCCGAGGAAACAATGTTGGTAGAGTAGGACGGTACCCATATAGAAGAGGGAACTTCCAGAGACGTCAAAATTATGCCGGATGTTGGAATTGTGGGAGCTGGAGACACAAGGCAGCACAGTGTGATGCACAACCATCAGATGGACCAACGAACAACACTAAAAGGGAGATTACTTGTTTCAAATGTGGAAAGAATGGGCATATCAGCCATCAATGTAGGATGAGAGAAACAGAGCACTCAAATGCAGCGCAAGTAATTGAGACGCTGAACAATGAAGATTGTAGTGGGTGCAAACCTCTTTTTGAAAAAGACAGTCAGCCAGTCCTAATATGTGGTCACTACAGTGAAAGCAGGATCAGCAGTGCATGAAGGAGGAAGTTTGAAGCTGCATCAGGGATTTGTCAATGATAGACCAGCGTTAACAATTAGGGATTCCGGATGTACGTCTATCGGAGTGAGGAGAAGTTTAATAGATCCCTCGGATTATACAGGGAAAAAGATTAGATGCATAACATTCAACGGCACAGTAGAGTTCTACCCAGTAGCCATAATAACAGTAAAAACACCATATATCACTGGAAGAGTGACAGCGTGTGTTTTGGACTCACCAGTGGCTGATTTGATCATAGGAAATGTTATAGGAGTTAAAGATTGTACAGAAGAGGAAATAGTTTATTGGGACCAAAAATATAGTGTAAGCAGTAATGAAGTAGTTACCACAAGAGAACCTAAATTAGAGAGTATAGCTGAGGTAGAAGAGGCACTTGAAGTAGACACAGGAACTCAGGACAAGGATAGTACAGCTGAGCAGATGAGAATGGATCCGAAATATAGTGCTAGTGGCTCCCAGAGACAAGATACTACTCTGAACAAATGTTCCCAAGGGTGTAGGAGAGTAGAACATAGGCAGTCAAAGAAAGGTAGATGGTGCTTCGAGAGGAAGAACAATGTTCTCACTCGCAGGTTTTCAGATAGTGGAACTGCACGTGGGCAAGGAGCAGTACCTTTAGCACACAGAGACCGATATACTAGAACAGCTCAGGATAGTGCATGGGCAGGGCACATAGGCATAAGGCGTAGGCAGCAGAAAGAAAGGTGCCAGATATATGGCCAAGATTGAATAAAGAGTTCAGACTAAACAGAGACTCAAGTGTAATGGTGCAATATGCAGATAGGAAAGTTGAGTCAGGTCAAAAGAGTGTTCGCCACATTACTGACCCAGGGCTAGGGATAGCAAACAGATGTTGTAATTGTAGAGGTACCATGAGTCATGGGTACATGAAAGGTAGACACAGCATCGACAAGAATCAGAGGTGGGTTAATGCAAGAACAGAACCACCTGATATAGGGTCGGTACACAAATAGTATTGTGGGGTCGGGAAGTAGTAAGACATCTGTGGGTACAGAAGTATAATGCTTTTCTATGATGTATTATTATTATGTGATGTATTAGTTCATGCATTGGTACACAAGATAGAAAGATGGTTGTTTGTATTTATGTGAGGGTACTATGAGCATTTGATGTATTATTTAGGATGGTAGCTGAAGTAAGGTGCAGCCATACTTAGGGCTACCCAGGCTATATGTCTAGGTCACATGTTTAGTAAGTTTTAGTCTCCCAATATTTGAAAACGAAGTTTTCTTTTAAGAGGGGGGTGATGACATAAGCCTGGGTCATTGACATTGAGGTGAGTGACCGGGCATGAGGAAGAATGGAGATGAGAGTGGGAGACAGTAAAGTGACTGACCTGGCTATGAGAAAACAGCCAGTCCTGAGAAATAAAATAATGGGAAGGGTGAGCGTGGACCCCAGGGGATGGGGGAAGGACAGGTTAGCTTTGTGTGAAGTCAAGGGACTTCAGGGAGTTGATGTGTAGATGCCGAACTGATCGGTAGTCTAAGGAGAAGCGGAGTTAGAGATCTCCGTGTTGTGTTGTTCTCCGAGTTATGAAGACAGGCCTGAACCAGAGTGGGTTCTATAGGGAGTGAGGGCCTAAAACCCAGAGTGGGTTGCATAGTTGAGCAGTGGCTCCGACCCAATGTGTGGGTTGTATTGTAGGATTCCCAGCCGTGGATAGTAGCTGGATTACCTGTCTTGTGGATTGAGATTAGAAGCAGGCCGTGAGAAGGCATTGATGTGTGCTGGTTAAATTGTGAGGAGGATATTTATATTCTATGGATTACATTGTTTCTGGATATATATATATATGTTCCGTCTGTTCGTCTTATTTCTGGAATAAATGATTATGTGCGCCAACTCAATCTTGTTTCATGACTGGTGAAGGTGCACTTCTGGGGTGAGTTGGATTAAGAGACAGTTAGATATCTCAATTGACACACCATGAACATCGTTACCTAGACAACGACCATCACACGACAATATCAAGCAAAGATCATCAAGAACATTGATATTATCATCAAGAACGACGTGTGACACACACACACACACACCACACACACACACACACACACACACACACTATATATATATATATATATATATATATATATATATATATATATATATATATATATATATATATATATATATCATCATCATCATCATCATCATCTTCCACTTCTGCCGTCAAGCGTCGTGGGGAGGAATAATTTGCGTTCCAGCGCCCGGTGGACGGCACTGGATAGTGTCATTCCGTGTGGTTGTACAATGTCTCTGATGTCGTCAATCCATTTTCTTCTTGGACGTCCTCGTGGTCTCGTCGCAGATGATCTTTGATGTAAGGCCAGTGATGGTAGTTGCTGATGTTGCATTCTAACAACATGGCCAAACCACTTGATCTTCTGTCTTTCAATAAATGTGGCACAAGGTGTTGATCCCACAGTCTGTCTGATAGTAACATTTCTTACTCGGTCTCGGATTGTTAAGTTGGCAGCTCTCCTCAGGCATCTCATTTCGCAGGTGTTGATTTTGCGAAGGTGTAATTTGGATAAAGTCCAGGTTTGAGATTGGTAGCATAGGGTTGGTGTGAATATGCTGTTTATTATCTGTCGTTTTGCGGACATGGGTATGTTTGGATGTTTCAGTAAGGGTGACAGTTGATATGTAAGTGCACTAGCTTTTTGACATCTGATTTCAATTTCTCTGTCTAATCTGCCATCTTCTGTGATCATACTTCCAAGGTATTTGAATTCTTTAACTTGTTTCAGAGGTGTGTTATTTATCTGTATACTTAGTGGGCCTGGCGATCTGCTAACTTGCATTACTTCGGTTTTGGCTGTGTTTATACTCATATTGTAACTGCTGCAGGTTGAACTCAGATTAGTAATATGATTTTGTAGTCTGCCCTCGTCGCTGTAAAACAGGCACTGATCATCTGCAAATAGAAGTTCATTTATTCCCTGTGGGTCAGTTGTTTCATCTGGAGTAAAGAGTTCTAAATTTTCTGAATCTGGTCTGTCGAGACTTGCTTCTTTGGAAATTCTGTCCATGTAGATATTGAATAGCAGGGGAGAGAGCACACATCCCTGCCTCACTCCTGTATTGACTGTGAACATATCTGATATACCTTCCTGTGTTCTTACTGCACTTTGGCTCGAGTGGTACATGGCTATGATGTTTTCTAGCAGTTGCCCTTCTATCCCATAGTCTTCAAGGATGGTCCATAATTTGTATCTGTCTACTCTATCAAAAGCCTTTTCCTGATCTACAAACACAATATTCTGCTGGTCACTATATTCAATAGTTTTTTCACAAATTTGTCTAAGTGTAAATAATGCATCAGTGCAACTTTTACCTTTCCGAAAACCGAATTGTGCTTTGCTTAACTGTTGTTCAACTATTGGTCTAGCTCTTTGTTCCAAAAGGTTTGCATACATTTTCCCTATATGTCTCAGGAGTGATATACCTCTGTATGTTTCGCACTCTCTCATATTGCCTTTCTTTTTCCATATTGGTAATATTATTGCCTGTTGCCAATCATCTGGGACTTTTCTTTCTTCCCATGCTATATTAACAAGTCTTGTTAGCCATTTAACTCCTGTTTCCCCACAGGCCTGAATAGCTTCTGTGGTTATTCCATCTGGACCTGGTGATTTGTTTTTAGGACTTTTCTGTATAACTGCTTTGACTTCTGCAGGTATAAAATTTGGTTCTTGCTGTCCCTGGCGTTTAGGCACAAAAGTGAGGTTTCCTATGTTATCTGTGGGGTTAAGTAGTTCTTGAAAGTATTCTGCCCACCTTGCTAGTCTTTGTTGTGGATTAAATGTTGGCATACCTCTTTTGCTGTTTATGATGGTGGTTGGGTTGTAACATGCATCTCTGTTTCTAATTGTGGTGACACGTTTATAAAATTCTCTTGGGCAGTCTTTGCTAAGGGTCGCCATCTGTTCACCGTATATTCTCCAGGATTCATCTTTAGATGCTCTAATCGTTCGTTTGGCATTACGTCGTGCTATTCTATAAGTAATATAGTCCTGTTCAGATTTAGTTGTGATCCACTTTTTGAATGCTACCTTCTTTTTGAATATGCTATCTTTAACTTCGTTGTTCCACCAGGCTGTTCTTAATCTTTTGTCCTGCCCTACTTTCTTTGTTCCACATTTATTTTTCAGTGTGTCGAGCATGGCAGCCTTGAAACATGTCCATTCCTTATCTACGCTTGAGTGGTCATCAGGGATGTTCTTATGTAGGTTTTGGATTTCTTGATTGAATTCGTCTTTAACCGTATTTTCCTGCAGCCTCCTATAATTGATGACATGTGTTGTTACCTTTTTGTTTCTTATTTTCCTGTGTGGTGAAATCTTCTTTATTATGACTGGCTTGTGATCAGTATCAACATCTGTATTTGGGAGTGCTCTTGAATCTAATAGTAGCCTTCTGTCTGATTTCCTAATTATAATAAAGTAAGTCAATTTGGGATGCTTGGTTTATGTCATTCCATTTATACCAGGTTTTGGTGTGGCTACGACGATGTTGAAAAAAACTATTTGTTATTATTAGTCCATGTTCCGAACATATGTTGAGTAGATGTTGACCATTGCTGTTACAATCAGACTCTGTGTCGCTGAATGGCCCCATGCAATCCTCCCACGGTATTCTTCGTGTGCCTATTCGTCCGTTAAAATCACCCATCACAACTAGTTCATCTGTCTCCTTGACATTATTTAACGTGTCTGCAAGTTTATCAAAATATTCGTCTTTGTCTTCGTCGCTGTAAGTGTCATTACATGGGGCGTATGTTTGTATAAAAGTTGTTGTTCTATTTCCTTCTTTGATCTGTACTAGTATTATCCTTTCTGATATAAATTTAGTGTTGATAATTGCTTTCGCTTTGTCTGGATGCAACAAATAACCCACTCCATGTTTAGCTGTAGCTCGCTGGTCGACGCCACTCCATATAAGGACGTAACCTTCATGTGTTTGTTTCGTGTTCTGCCCCTTTTTCCTAGTGTCTGCGAGTCCTAATAATTGAATATTTGATTGTTTCATAAACTCTACGAGAGCTGGTTCCTTATATCCTAGACCTGTAACATTACACACACACACACACACACACACACACACACACACACACATATATATATATATATATATATATATATATATATATATATATATATATATATATATATATATATATATATATATATATATATATAAAGAAAAAACATTGATGTTGGTATAAGTAGAAAGAATTAGGTAGACGCATGGATGTCCGATAGACATTAAGAATAATGTAAATTAGCGCCATGAACCTAGCATCCCCAAATAATTCAACGCTCGAGAAACTTGCATTCTTTGATTCTCTACATTTTTCCTTTATGTGTCTTTTGCTGGTTGTGGTTTTGGTATGCATTAATATTGTGTAGGGTTCGTAATCTAGAATCGGCACTGTATATGTGCATTGTCGATGTTAATCGTGTCCAAGAACTTCCTCTTCATCTTCCTGTTGCTTTCTTTTTCGGGTGTCTAATCCAGATTGATTTCTTAAAAGTTTACCGTTTTCCTAATGATGATAAGAACTCCGTATGCGATGAAAACTGTTAGCTAAATAAGAATAGATAAATCAAGCTGGAAATATATAATTTGCTAACAGTGCATAAACCAATACCAAAACAAGGCGACATAAATTAATGTACAGATTACAGAGAAATTGCATTGACAAGTCACACATGCAAACCGCTATTATAAATAACCACGGAAAGATTGAGAAAATATTAGAAAACTGAAAACTTAATACACGATGGCTGTTGGTGAAATAAGGCCACATTACACGATATGTAACTTGAGGGCAAATACAGAAAGAATAGTAGAGAGTGTAATATAGATGTGTACCCATTGCTTTATATATTACTCAAAGACATTTGGCTGTGCAGAACATGAACAATTATGAAAATTACATTTAATACAGGACTCCCATGAGCACTCTATAGTGCACAAGGGGAAGTCGTGAAATATGTGATACAGCATTGGTTTAGTGTACAATGGGAAGTCAGACAGTTGCACTTTGTGCCTTTGTCTGTCTAACATATATGCTGAACCAACAATCCCATTGTAATCAGGGGAATAACACCGGAACTCCAGCCAACAGCCAAGCAACATTTCCTTTTTTATAACTAATGCATCCGCAATTGTGTTTTTCATGGTTTAATTAATTCCCGCTTGTCTTGATTTTGCACGTAGTAAAGTAATACCATGTCGTCAGTTGACTGGTACGGCATTACCAACAGAATAGAGAGGCTACGACATGACCATCATAACTGATAAGGTACATGACCAAAACAATGACCGGGTACAACATGACCAAAGGAATTGGCAGACTACTCATCTCATCTCATCCTGTTCCATTGTACAGTGCGGTGTCAAGGTGAAGCATAATCAGCGGGAGAGTGCCCGTTGATGGGCTTCATATATCAAGATTCCCATTGACTCTGTTATTCCATCTGTCCATCGTTTACTTGGTCGGCCTCTGTTATTCCATCTGTCCCTCGTTTACATGGTCGGCCTCTTCTTCTGGTTTCATTTGGTCTGTATATCATTGCTTGTTGTGGTTAGTTTGTGGCCTAGTTATATGGCCGAAACATTTAACTTGCTGTTTTCTACTGAAATCTAGAGCTTATATAACTCTCATTTTAGCCCTGATTTCTTCATTTCTCATTTTCTTTTTGTTGATACATTGAGTATTCTTCTCAGGAATCTCATTTCCGTTCCCTTGTTGCAATGTTTCTTTTCTCTTTTTTCATAGACAAAAGAATTTAAAAAAAAAAAAAGTAAAAAAAGTCGACTGGGTCGACTTCATTGCACCGGGTTTTATCCCATATGGCTCGGTCTCTTTCCGCAGTACGGAAAGCGTCGCACAAAGCACGAACTCCGTAGCTTTTAGCGACGACCCACAGGAATCTCCGA
Organism: Cepaea nemoralis; assembly: GCA_014155875.1. Taxonomy (NCBI): domain Eukaryota; kingdom Metazoa; phylum Mollusca; class Gastropoda; order Stylommatophora; family Helicidae; genus Cepaea; species Cepaea nemoralis. Next base: position 236,229 of record JACEFZ010011536.1, read on the forward strand.
AACAATTAACTCGTAAACCGAAGGACGCGGCCCGGAAACGAACCCACAACCTTCGGAGCACGAGTCAAACGGCTTGACCACTTCGCCACAGAGACTCCCAAGACAGACAGAATGACTGGGTACAACAGACCAACAGAATGGACAGATGACGACATGTCCAAAAGAATGGCCATGCTACAGCATAACCACACGTTGACGTATTGATGAATCTGTCGTGTATTCTCGAAATCGAAGTGAGGCTTACGTGTTCCATTGACTCTATGATCCATGCAGAAGATATCATTAACTATTGTTAGGGTCTTAAATTCCAACAGAATAAGAGAACGGACCGGTCAAAGAGAGATACATTTTATACCGACGGGGTCGTTATCTGTTGGAAGGGTCTCCCTTGACCTGCAGGTTACAAAATCGGGACCAGTCGAAGTGACACGAAAGCTACCGTCTGATAGGTAAACTAGAGACAGTCAATGGCCAAGAAACACAACCACAAACAATGCTTGTCGAAATTGAATGTATTGAGCCAGGGAGTCTCCGTGGCGAAGTGGTTACGCAGCCTGCTTCGTTTTCCAAAGGTTGTAGTTTCGATTCTAGCAACGTCGTTCGGTTCACGATTGCAGTTTTATCGGAGACTCTTTGGGGATCGTCGATGAATTTGGCAGACCGAGCTACTGAAAGAGATCGAGCTGCTGAAACAGACCGAGCCACATAGGATAAAGCCAGGTGCAATGAAGTCGATCGTCTGCTTTATTAATTATGTTACAATAAAAAGTAAGTACTACTAAATGTCACTTTAGTTTAGTTTAGTCGGACCGGTTACGAGCGGACGTGTTTTCACAAGCTCTCCCAATTTTTATACAATTTATCAAAGTTTTGCCTATTTGAGTCGAGATGCTGTGCATATCATTGTGTTCGATCTAAAACTGGATCTTCTTCTTTTCGTTCATCCGGAGTGTTTTTTCAGATGTGATTGCGGTGTGTGTGTTATGCGCCCTTGGGCCGAAACCCTTAGGCCAACACATCCGACAATAGCGTGCTTTTTTGACCAGGTAGCATTCCTAGGAGACTCTCACTTTTGTGGTGCCATCTACAAACCTGCTGGCCAAGGTTGAACGGTCGAATACAACGGTCATCCCTCAAGGGAAGGCAGGGACAGTCCATAGCATTTTCCGCCATCCAAGGTTGCTTCCATAGTTGCATGGCCGACACATAGCGCCCTGTTTCTGGGCTCACCGAGGGAAATCGTCACGTCCTGCTCATGGCTGCTTTAAATCCTCACTTCAATATATTGGTCATTTCGTTTGCCCCGGGCCATTCCCGCACAAACCAGACAGGTTTGCAGACGGCATCCACTCAGCGAGTTTTCGGACATGTGCTTGTCGTTGCGCCCTTCAGAGCTGTTCCAGGCACGACAGACATTCGGAAGAACTACCTAGTCAGAGCTGTTCCGAACAATAGCGGCATTCGGAAACTAGGTAGTCAGAGCTGTTCCTAGCACGAGAGACATTCGGACGAGACATTTCACTCGGACGTAATTGCGTAGTGTCAATTTTTAGTTTGCCACCCATAGGACGACACTTCCAGCTTCCGGCGGGCATTTTTTAATGAGGTTAGCCTTCCTCTGGTTTCGAGGCACGTTAGACTGTTGTGATGTCGCCAACATCTCAGCTGGTCAAGATAGAACGATCAAAGACATCGCGGTCGGCCCTCAAGGGAAGGCAGGGGCAGACCATGGGCCCCTGGAGATCGCTATCCAAGGAGGCTTCCATAATTGCAGAGCCGGCACATATTGCTCTGAGACTGGGCTGACCCGAGGAGTTGCCACGTCCTGCTCATGGCTGCTTTAGTTCGTCACTTCCATGTGTTGGCCATATCGCTTGCCACTGGTCGCTCAAGCACACACCAGGAACGGTCAGACTGCGGGCGACATCCATTCGGTAAGCTTTTGCTTTTGACTTCGGACCACGCAATAGGTTCGCTCGCCGTGCGTTCCACTTCGTGTTAGTGAGACATTTTCCCCTTTTGTCTACACTCTCTATGAGTTAGATACAGACAGTTTTCGTAACCAATTCCTTCGACTGGGGCACTTTTCTGACTTTTTGTACTCGCTCACGAGGTAGGCTACATGTGCTGCCGGCTCAGCACCTTACCTTCGTGCAGCAGTGAACGAGAAACGGCCTGGCCCTCTCATCCGGGAATCTCTCATATCCCCCAGCTGAGAGCCTTCGAACATGTATCAGACCTGAGCATGTAGCTTGCTCAGTATCACGCCTCTATTTTTCGGTTTTCTCTCAGATCCGAGGGTTTGTATCTTAAGTTTATGTGACTGTAATTTAGTGAAATGAGGATTTCTTTGTGAAATGGACGGCAAGAGCTTTCCATTTTGAAATCTACCAATTATCGATTAACGACAACGTGTGATAAAAGTGTGGTAAGTCGCCAAGCACACAACACCATTTCAAGTGATAGTGGAACACTAACAAATCTAGACGAATCAAGTGCATGGGCGTATCAAAACCAACCAACCACAACACATGACTTCGAATTGCCCGTGGCACGTCTAGGCTACAATGAGTTCGCTGCATTCTTCAAGCGGGTTTGATAACATGATGCAGTAATGTAATCGATAGGAGAGGCCTCTCTGGATGTCAATGGTGTTAAAACAAGATCCGGTTTACGATCCGCCGTGAATAAAACATACACACTAAACAAAGAGAAAGCGGTGAAGACCAAGCTAGGCAGGTGTGTGGACCCAGTCGGCTGAGTCGTCCAACACACCAACTCTGGCCATTGTGTTACAGTATCCTTTAACAATACACACCATTATGAGGTATTTTGAATGTACCAAGACAGGAGCGGGGCCCTCGCGGAAGACCTGATTACGACGCCAGTCCTTACAATACACTTGTATCACTCGAAAAACAAGTTATTAGCTCAGGGAAGTATTGACAATATTAAATCTTGGCTAAAATTAGACTTTGTTGATCTGGAAAACTCAATACATAAATTCACGAGTAGAGACATTTTACAGACACAAGATATCATCAGCATGCTCGTCTCGAGTGAGGAATCAGAATCTACAAAGCCCACAACTACAGCTGTGGACATCACAGCAGACAATGTTTCTCAACTAACACATGCAATGAGTGAACAGAACAATACTATCAACACGAGGCCAGCTACCCCATCAGTGCTCTTGGCCATTGAATATCCAATGAAGCACCTCCAAAACAAAGTAGAGACCAAAGTAAGATTAGCAGAAGAAATACCAGTATTAGATAACCGCCAACTATCAATGGACAATCGTGCGATTGTCATAGGCGCATTGAGGTAATATAAACATCCTTAAAGGCGATCATTGTTACTGTTACAGCGAACATTGAAGCGAATAGCAAGACCAGCAGTGACTACACTGATCTCAAAGCAGAAATCACGCTCCTGAGAGAGGAAAGTCTGTTGCTAAGAAAAACAATAGAAACTTTACAGCAAGAGTCCACCACCAACCCAACTGAACAAGCGTGTAATTCCCAAGCAGCTGTATCAACTTCGGAGAATCTAGAAGCCCAGATTCACGAAAAACAAATAACTAAACAAGACGCGAAAAGATCTCAACGTGCCATCCATCCATCATGTGCCATGCCGGTAAGCGTGGGCGGTCATGTTTTGCCATTTCACTCGATCACGAGAGTCATGGATCAGCTCAGTGTATCTGTCTCGACCATGCCACGAGGACAAGCCATCCAGGTATTTGCTTCTAGGTCTTCCTCTTGGTCTGTTCCCTTCGATCTTACCAGTTGTCACCAAGTTCTCCAATTCATTTCTTCTCATAACATGCCCAAAATATTTTGACTGTCTGCGTCTAATATCTCTAATCAGTTTACGATATTTCATTTGCTTCTTGAAGGGCTTGTTCATTGGTCTTTCTGGCTGTCCAGGGTATTCTTTGCATTTTCCTCAGAAACCACATTTTTACAGCCACCATATGTTTTTCAGCTTGACTGCTCATTGTCCAAGCTTTACATGCATACAAAAATACAGGTTCTATGTAGCATCGCAACACTCTTTTTCTCGTTTCAATTGACATCTTTTTAATGGTCAGAATGTTTTTCATCTTGCTAAAGGCTACTTTTGTCATGGCGATTCTTGTTCTAATCTCTTCAAGGCATCTCCCATCAGATGTTATTACTGTTCCGAGATAATTGTACCTATTCACTTGTTGAAGAATATTCCCATTTACTTGTATATTACGTTGTGGTATTTCGTTCTTCCTAGTGACGACCATAATCTGTGTGTTTTTACAATGTAATTCTAACCCTCGTTGTTCACTGTGTGTAACAACCGCATCTACTAAATGTTGCAGATCCTGTTCATTGTCTGCAATCAAGACTGTATCATCTACATATCTAATGTTATTGATGCATCGTCCCCCAATGTTGATTCCTTTCATATCTTCAATATTTCTGAAAATATTTTCACTGTACAGGGAAAACAGGTCTGGAGACATTACACATCCCTGTCTCACACCTCTCTTAATAGGCTGATATTGGCCTACTTCATTATCAACTCTTGTGGCAGCTTGTTGTTTCCAATATATGTTTTTTACAAGTCTAAGGTATTTTCCATCAATTTGTAGATCTTCAAGCATCCTTATCATGTCGACATGTCTCACTTTATCGAAAGCTTTTGTGTAGTCAATAAAGCAAAGGTGTAGATCTTTGTTTACTTCTGTAGATCGTTCGATTACGGTTCTCAGTAAATACACAGCATTTACTGTACCCTTTCCTTCTACAAATCCACATTGTTCTTCTCCTATTTCATGTTGTATTTTCCTCCTAATTCTTTGCATGATAATTCTTAGCAAAATCTTCGTGATGTGACTCATTATACTAATTGTTCGACGTTGATCACATTCCAAGGCTCCTGATTTCTTTGGGATTGTAATAAATACAGAATTACATAATTCATTAGGTATATTTCCAGTATCATATATTGTATTAAGCAGACTGGTAACTTTATCTATTCCATATTCTTCTAAAGCATTACTCATTTCTTTTGTGACGCTGTCTGAACCGGGGGACTTGCCAGATTTCATATGGTTAAGAGCATTCTGAACCTCTATCTTCAAAATTGATGTTCCTTCATTATTATTTTGAACATCGTAGATTTCGTATCTGTTGTCGTCATAAAGGTTTTTCACGTAATCTGACCATACATGTACGATCTGATCTTTTTCTATTATAACCCTTCCATCTTTTGTCTTTAGGCAGCCTGCTGATGTACGTGTTCTTTTGATTAGTAAGTTTCTGGATTCTTTTGTGCATTAGTTTCGCATTTTTACTGTTGTGTTGTTTTTCAATTTCTCCGCAATTATTCTCCAGCCATGTTTCTTTTGCCTCCCTACATAAGGTTCTGACTTTTCTGTGAATTTCTTCATATTTGGCAGGATTATCTTTGTTCTGTCTTCTTGTTTCCATTAGTTGTAAAATTTCTTCAGTCATCCATGTCTTACGGCCCACTTTCTTTAATTTTGGAATATTTTTTTCTGCTGGACGACTGATTGAATTCTTCAGCATTTCCCATTGATCATCTACATCTTGAAATACGATCTCTAGATCAGACAATAAATGCAATTTGTTCTTTACTTCTATGTTAAAATTAACTTTACAGCATGAGTCCACCACCAACCCAACTGAACAAGCGTGTAATTCTCAAGCAGCTGTATCAAATTCGGAGAATCTAGAAGCCCAGTTTCACCAAAAACAAATAACTAAACAAGACGCGAAAAAACCTCAACGTGCAGAGGAAGATTTCTTCTTCTCCTTCTTCTTTCGTTCGCCTAAATTATGTTTATAACTGCAATTTTATCTCTTGTATGAATCTAACAGTCTTTTTTAGTTCATTCAGCGGTCCATAGAGTTTATCTTCCACTGTTGTCTCTCTAGGCCAGAAGGTTCGCCTGAATATGTTGTAGTTTGGGCAATCCTGGAGTATGTGCTCTGCTGTCTGCGACGCCAAACCACATGTGCACATGGCTGAGTCACCAATCTTGAATTTTGTATACATGTGGTTGCGTAATCTATTGTGTCCTGTTCTGAGGAAGATAAAACGCTACAAGCAGTCTATCCAACTGGTGTAAAAATAAGCAACAGATTCGAAGTGCTTCAAGAAAATTCGTCAGAAAATGTACAGTGCTATAGTGCACTGCCAACAGACAACACACGCCTCCAGGAATCACATGGAGAGTCATAGGAGATGTACAGACTGCTGCTAAATGGGAGAAACAACGGACAAGGCGTACAAACAACCATTATTTGCAGACAGGACGACTCGACTGTACACACTTTATAATAGGCGATTATCTAATGAAAGGTCTATACAGCGACCGGATGGCCACTTTAGAAAAGACATTGTTTCCATAATCTCATTTCCTGGGGCTGGTGTTGACCGGCTAACATACAAGATTAGCAGGTTGGCTGTAAATCGTAATGTTAGAAAGGCAAGCGTTCATATTGGTATTAATGACACCATGAACAACCAGCAAATCACAGCATCTCAACTGCTGGCATTCATGAACGGGTTACGTTACACTTTTCCTAACTCGTCTATATTCTTCTCCTCGATCAGTTCACCGAGTTATGGATTCCAGCGTTGTCTTGCTGACATAAATAGCAACATATTGCAGTAGTTTAGTTCTCACAACAACATAAGTTCATCAACAACACACCGGTGTTTACTTCACAGTCTGGAGCACCGAAAAAGCAACTTTATTAGGATCAAGTACGTTTGTCTACATTGGGCACCAGCTTGCTACACAAAAATATAAAATATCCAGAACGGATTCAACCTACATCCAATACTGATCTCATAGGACACTTTTAGCTACTCCACCTCAAACTCAAGCAAGACGTCATACTCCAACCACATCAAGTACCAGTAGGCCAGAAGAGCGAAGACCACTTATAACCATGGCACCTGACATTCAAGCCAGACGCAACATTTCCACCACACCAAATCCGTACAATACGACCTCTTTCATACAAGAGGGTGATAATTATTAAGATACGTTCCCTCTTCTCCACAGCAAGGAACAACCTAGCAGTAACAACAACGTACCACCACAGCCTCATGTTAGCCACGAATCAGAGCCTGTAGTTGGATGTCGTTACACACCCGTGAGAAATCAATAGTATCTATTCCATTGTAACCTAGAGTTGTTATACCTCACACGCTTTAGCCAAGGTTCATTTCGTCAGGCACCTATGATGTCGCTGTACCAAGCACCAACACAGACGGTATTTACTAGCAATTCAGCACAAAGCAACATCGAATCTCTATACAAGAAAGAGCCTCTCCTAGAACTTTTATGTGCATACTTGGTTATTGTTTTATATAGCAACGTATTAGATTGTACGTGACTATAAACATTGACTCGTCTTGACGTCACAGAGATTGATACTTAGTTGGATATCATTCATAATACTTTTTATTGTGTTTATACTGTGAGTGAGGGGGTCTTCACTGCTCATCCTTACTGATCTTTATACGTGTTTTGTGTGTGTGCGTGCATATTGACATATATATTACTGTTCCTCTGTACTTTAGAGTGTGCATTGTTATAAGGGACGTAAGTTGTATTCTTTTTGTGTTTTAATAGAAATTCATGATTACGCATTGTTAAAATGTCTAATAAGTAAGAACACTGGCTCAGTAATAATGGGCTCCGAATCGGGTATTTAAATATATGCCATCTATTAGAGAAGCTGCCTTAACTATCACTTATACTTAATCAAAATTTTCACATGTTCGGCGTTAGCGAAAGTCGACTAAATAGTAACATTTCAGATGATGACATCGCTATCAGAGGCTTTAAAACCATTAGAAGAGATCCCTATCAGAAATAAGAGACGGGTATTGCAGTTTATATTTCTAACTCGCTTAACGCTTACCGTGGGCTAGATTTTGAAACCTCTGAGATTGAGTGTGTATGGCTTGAGGTTAAGCTTCAAAATCGCATACCCCTAGTAATTGGCTATCTTTATCGAAACCCCAATGCAGGTAATATCTGTTATGAAAAATGCACCACTATGATGGATGTAGTCTTTAGTAATGCGAGAGAAATAATACTGCTAGGCGGCTTCAACATAGACACTAACAAATCAAATAGAACGTGGGAAAACATAATAGAGTCATATAACTTCCAACAGTTTCTCAAACAAGCCACTAGAATAACAACATCATCTGCAACACTTATAGTTCATATCTATACTACGTGTGCTGACCACATCACATAATGTACTGTACCTTTTAATGCAATGAGCGTCCACTACCCAGTATGTTGCTCGTGGTCGAAAAGAGGTACCAAAACTCCAAAACACACACATTTAAGTGTAAAATATAGAAATTATAAAAACTTCAATCAAAATGCCTTTTTACAAGACTTGCTCAACTCATCTCTGGACTATGTTTATCAGCTTCCTGTCCCAGATGATGCTCTGGACCACTGGCTGAAGACCTTTATAAGTGTATTTGATAAGCATGTTCCATTTAAGGAAGTTCGTGTTAAACATCACACTAAGCCCCCGTGCATCACACAGGAGGTAGTTGAACTTATGAGAGACCGGAACAGGGCACATAAAAATAGAGATCTAACTATGTACCGTAGTATGAGAAACAAAGTTCAATATGTTATTCGAAAGGAAAAGAAAAACTATTTTAAGAACTTAATAATAGATAAAACTAACACTAAAGATATATGGAAAGCTATTAATACATTGACAAACAAACACAAATCATTACACTTATTACCATCAAATCAGATTACATGTCAATTCAGTAGTTTCTTTCAGTCCGACATAAATCAACTGAAGGCTGCAATACCAGATGATATATATTTATTATCATCATTCTGTGAGAGCAAATGTTATGGAGACATTCCCACAAACATACCGCTAATGACGACCACTGAAGTATTTACTCATCTCAGTAACCTAAAGAACAATAACTCATCAGGACTAGATGGAATCAGTAATCGCATCTTTCGCTATGCTGCACTGGCGATCTGCGAGTCACTAACTTTTATATACAATCAATGTCTCACCAAAGGTCACTTCCCACCAGCCTTTAAAATCGCTAAAGTGTATCCTCATTTAAAAGCTGGTTCATTAGACGATTGTATCATGAGTAATTATAGGCCAATTTCCATATTATCATCTTTATCCAAACCGCTAGAAAAGCACATCCACAAAACAATACTAGAGCACTGAGTTCGCCACAAACTAATAGCTGACAGTCAGTCAGGATTTCGGCCACAATATTCCTGTCATACGGCCCTAACAAACATGATAGAAAACTGGCATCAAAATATTAACAACAATACTCTATGTGGAACGATGTTTATAGACTTTAGAAAAGCATTCAATATGATAGATCATACTATCCTAATTTAAAAATAAAAAAAAAAAAAACTCGAAACAATGAAAGTAAGCTTTAGTATAGTTACATTAACAAACTCATTTTTATTAGACAGAAAACAGGTAATACCACACAATAAATCTCTATCCCAAGCCATTTCCATTTATACTGGAGTACCTCAGGGGTCTATACTTGGCCCTCTGTTATTTGCCATTTATATAAATTATCTTCCCTTATATCTGTCATCGTCCTGCGATTTATTTGCAGACGACTGCACATTATATACAAACGCTGTTGATCGTAATGTTTTAGAATTATCCTTGCAACGGGAAATAAATAGTGTAGTTAACAGGAGACATGCAAACCGCATGCAAATTAACATTTCTAAAACAAAATCTATGTTAATAGGAACCAGGCAAAGACTTCACACTATAAACTCGCAGAGAACTCTTCAGCTGAACATTGGTAGCATGCCTATATAAAGTGTAACCAAGCACAAGGCACAGGGTCTTATTATAGATCAAAATCTATCCTTTAATTCTCATGTTCATGCTCTCGTTAAACAAATAGCCAAAACAGTATACCAACTTGCCAAAATTAAATATTTCCTCGACGAAAACACAAGAAAGATATTCTATATTTCCCACATACAAACACATATTGATTATTGCTCCACAATCTGGGATGGATGCTCCATATCAATAACAAAACGCCTTTATTCACTCCAGAAAAGGGAAGTGCGTCTAATCAATGCTGATTAGCTTACAGACAATTCTAATCTCCATGAATGTCTTCAGTTACTGCCACTCTACAAACGCCTACTTTTTAATAAGGCTAAACTAATTCACAAAATCCTATTTTAAAATGCCCCAAGCTACCTTTGGCCATTGTTTAAATATAACGCAAGACATAGCGACCGACTAAATATACTTCATGTCCCTAAACCTAGGATAGAGTTATATACAACAAGCTTAGCATACTCTGCCACTCAGTTGTGGAACAATCTTCCACAAGAAATCAAAGACATCACCAATCATTATACATACAGTCGCAACCTGTTTGAACACTACCTCAATGTCAGACTATATGCCCCTTAAAAAAACAGCAACAAAGGCAATAATAATAGTAAATTATCTCGAACGACAACTAGCAACAACAACAAAAAACATTCCCATGTCTATGGCACGTTAGACCCACCTTGGGTATTTATGATGCCCATGTTAAACATTGCCTCAAAGAGTCATGTATTATTGATTATTTTTCATGCGTGTTAATGCTTATTGTTCTTTTGTTGTCAAAGAATTGCTTCTTAAAAGATGTTGAATGAAAGCATGTATGAGAGGAAATAGAGAAGAAAGGCAGAATGTCAGACGGGCCTGCGTGCCCAATTCTTAACCCTGTGAAAATAAAGATTTTCGTTCGTTCGTTCGTTTGTTCCTCGACGGATCGACATCACGGCACATGGGTGTAACCCATAAGCGCTCCGTTATACTCCTAACCCAAGCCTGAGTCCTGAGAAACGCAGCCCAGTGTACAAACTCTGTAGCACCGGTGAGGATCCTGAAGTACTTTGGGTAGATTTTTAACTCGAAATTTTGCCCGGGCAACGCCGTTAGGCTACTCTTTCCTATTTCCAGCTGTCAAGGGATTTTTTACTTGCGCAACAATAAACACGGTCGTCCGATCTCACTACCCAGAGACCAGGGGAAATTTGTTACTAGAAGTCCACGTGAAAAAATCCCAGTCCTCACCGGGGCTTGAACCAGGGACCTCCGGCATTCGAGGCGGACACCATATCTCGAGACCACTTGGACCACTTGACAAATTGCAACGTAAATCCTTTTAAGATGACGTATTGCTGAAACTAGGGGGAATTGGTAGACTACGACTGTACATGTTGATGATCTCTTCTCACACTTTATGGACGGGCTTTGAAGAACCAACCCCGGAAGAGTTTTGGACAATGTTTAGTAAAGGAGAGCTTGGCATATTTGAGGTGCTGACGGTTACTACAGCTTTCCGCTGCATGGAGAACAAATTGTACATGCATGCTGTGATTGTAACTGATTTACAGATCATATTTTCAAACGTGTAGAATGTCATGCTTCATGAAGAATGTCATGCTTCGTGCAGAATGGCATGCATCAATTCAGAGCTCGCTGGATGTGAGCATTCGCTTGATCTTTTTTGTAGGACACTCTGGTGTGGTTGGATACGAACAGGCAGATAGATTGGCTGATGCTGCATCATTAAGGGGTGATTTCATGCATGATCAGGCAGATGTGGTGATGGCCCTCTGAGAGCATGTTGATAATACTGAAGAACAGCTAAACTGTCATGTTCTATAATAGTCTAGATAGAGTGCGGCAGAAGGGGTACGTCAGAGGATCTGGTCAACAGTCATCACTCAGAGGTAAAGCAAGAAGGACATATAATCAAATTGCAACGGGTAAAATTAGTATTGGAACTCTCTGCTGGCTGTTAAAGATGAGGTATGGGTGCTTATGGGAATGCCCCGAGTGCAATATTGCTTTTTCTTGACGCAACTCTACTCAACTCAACTCAACCCAGCATGTAATATGGTGTTTCTACATAGTAACGTAGCATTTTATCAGACGAGATTGCCTGTTGTTAATGCATAAACTTGTATGATGTTGATATCGAAATGTCTTCCATTCAACTTTGCTAGTACTATTCTGTCTGACCCATTCCTGTATCTTTTGAGCGATTTTTACCTATCGATACCATTATAAGTGGTAAACCCCGGTTTTTTCTCTACACCAGAATGGATGTGCTATATTCCTCGGATGTTATAATGTCCATTATTTTCCATCTGGTCTCACATACACCTATCATATTAATATTCAATCTTCTCATTTCTTTCTTAATAGTATCAAGTTTTCCATCCTCACTCTTAGTTCTAACATTCCAAGTTCCAACTTCCAATGTTAGTAATATTTCACACTCAGTCGATTGCTGACGGTTTCCTATGAACCGCCATTTACGATGTTTCTCTGATTTCCTTTGAAATTGCGAACATGACTATCTTGGCATCTGTAAAGAAGGTAGTTTGTCATCGCTCCCCTTCTTAGCAGTGACCATACTGGTCAATTACCTTAGCCATTCTCTCCCCCCCCCCTAAAAAAAGAGATCCTCTGCCTACCATGGTGAAATTGGAGGCCATAACCTACAACTATCTGTCGGCTGGCTTCAGGTTCATCCACCACCTGCACGCATGGCTTCATGTAACTCTGATCGCGTGGAACATGGGAACTCCACCTAGCCTAAGCAGAGGGAAGGAGGCACGTTACTTCTCCTTTAAACTGTCCCAAAAAACAAAAAAAAATAACAGCCAATATAGTACCTTGCGGTGTATGGCAGGGGAGTCTTGCGCCTAAGGAATTAAGGCCGCCTAGCTAGTGCAGTCGCCGCAAACTGTGCAGGATAGTTTCCTTTTTGCTCCCGACAGAAAAAACCCACACCTTACCGAGAATTCGAACCCGGGTCTCCCGAAGGAGAATCCGGCATTCTAGCCGCTCGGTCAGCCGCTGATAGAGGATATTCTTACCCAGCCACCCATTTTGTGTGTGTACTGGTTTAATTAGCTTGTGTCCCTAAATAATGTTATATGTCTGTATTTGAGCCCTTTCTGGTGAACACCATATACCACGCTTCAACGAGCACCTGCTAGACTTGCGTGTATATATGTATATATATATATATATATATATATATATATATATATATATATATATATATATATATATATATATATATATATATATATATATATAATTTTATTATGAGTGCTACATATAGCCAAATTCTGTTGTGTTTATGCTGAATTTTTATTTTCTGTCAATGCATTAGATCCCTCAACAAACTCACCCAAATATCTTTGCTGACTTGCTCATAATTAGTTGGAATGTATAGCTAAAGTGTATTGCGGAAAGAGGTACCTAGGTTTCTCGTCAAACTTCCGTAGACGTCTCCAACGTTGTAAGTCACAGTTGTACTTGTCTTTGATTTCTTTGTTGACTCCACAACACGCAGACGTGTCCGTGAAGTCTTTTAGCAGCGCAATTTAAATCTAACAACCACTTTCTCCTTTTTTAAAAGAATATATTAAACGTAATTCACGAAAGAGTACATTGTAATTTGTTTGTCTGCCCCGCTGCTATATACCATTTCCCTACCTATTTTGTCTATCCCTCCCGATTAATGTTCTATATCTATAAATCGAGCATCATGCCATAAGTTTGTCTGTTTGCTTTATAAACGTGTATTTGTGTAACTGGTTGTGTTTGTTAATGTATCATAATGCCGATCAATTTGTGCCATGCCACCCGTCTGTGCCATGATATTTGAAACTAAAGACTTCTCGGAGCAGGAACCTTCTAAAGTTCTTTGATAGACTTCTCGGAGCAGGAACCTTCTAAAGTTCTTTGATGTGCTAAAGCCATCACATTTTGTAGGACTGAGTGCATAGCGAATAGGTGGCCAGTCTTTCAGCCTCTTAGCGAGTGGTGAGCTGTGAATCTAATCCTCCTCCAACCGCCCTCATTCTATTGCCAGCCCACCCATCCAGTCTGTCTGTTGTTGGAACCCTTAATAAACAGACAGGAAACAGCGGTGGCAGCACTCGACCTCGAGGACACGGACACCATATTTACATTTGATATATTGATGGACGCTCTCATGGAGAAGAGAGTCTGTCTTTAGTTGGTGAACTGGATTGCTGCTGTTTTGTATTCTCATAGAGTGGTTCTTCATCTGGGTACATGTTGACCATGTATCATAGCCTCCGGACTACCACAGGGGTCAGCAATTTCACCTGTGCTTTTCAATGTGTATACAAGCAAGATTGCAAGCCTCGAAGCACAGGGGTTGGAAGGATACTAACATTTGCAGATGATGTTCTTGCATACAGGCAGGGGAGGGACAGAAATTAACAAAAAACTAAAAAATCTCAGGAGATGCAGGTGACATTGGTCAAAGTGATGGATTGGTGCACGGAGATGAATGCTGTCATTAACCCATAAAAATCATGTCTTGTGGTGCTCTCTGGACAATAAGATTGTTAAAGCTGACCTCCCAAACCTCATAATAAAAGGTAAAAATGTGAATAGAGAAAAAAGATTGAAGCACCTGGGAATACCTTGTGAAAGAAGCCCTCCTTTAGGGATCATAATCAAGTAGTGATTACAAAGTAACAGAAGGGACTCACTGCACTAACATTTATCGCGGCAATACACGTGGGGCAGAAATGCTATTTACACTTTTTTCAGCACTTGAGCATTTAAGTGGTAGAGTATGGATTAGAAATGCTTACTGTCTCCAAGAGTCAGCTAGTGAAACTACAGCACATACAGAATGAAGCCATGACGGCGATTCTGGGGTGTACAAGGCACACCCCATTAGTGTGTACGCATTACATCCTAGTGATACCGACCATTGCAGAGACTCAAGATGTTGCAGGCACGGTCCTACTTCAAGGTAGATAGAGCAAGTAACAACTCATGCATGATTCCCTGTATGCAGTCAAGGGCTACAGGCTGTTAAGATGAAGACCTTGAATAGCTCAGACAGAAGATACCATCAGGGAAGTGTGCCAACTTGAGAAGATTGGCCGAGTGCTCTATATAATTTCAGACATGTGTAGGGTTATAATACCATTGGGACGTGAGTGTAGGGAGTGGCCAGCAGACGCTACGAAAGTATAAAGTTAGCAATTAATTCAGGACTACTCTCGTCCTGGTGATCTCATAGCGATAGCTCTGTGTTAAGAGGCAAAAAAGTGCTTGGGGATTCATAACAAAAGCCAATGGGCAATCTTTAGTAAAGGAGAACGTGGCATGGGACACCACAACCTCAAGCCTGAGAATGGAGATGGAGGCGGTTACTGCAGCTTTCTGCTGGTTGTATAACAAACTGTATACACATGACATGATTGTGACTGATTCTCCAAGCATCCTGACCAGGGTTAAGACTGGCATGCTTTGTGCTGAATGGCATGCATCAATTCAGAGTCCGTACGTTGTAAGCATTCGCAGGATCTATACTCTACTACACTGGTGTGGTTGAAACTGAACAAGCATTCAGGTTGGCTGGTGCTGCATCATTTAGGGGTGATGTGATGCATGATAAGGTAGATGTACTGAAGGCCCTCTGGGAGGGCATGAATAATGCAGAAGAACAGATAGACAATCATGGTCAAGATAAAATGCGGCAGCTGGGGATCGCCAGAGCATCTGGTCGACAGTCGTCACTTAGAGGTAAAGCAAGACGGACATATAATCAGCTTGTAACAGGCAGAATTGGTATTCGAACTCTCCGCTAGCTGTTGAAGATGATGACTGAGCACTTAGGAGTATGCCCAGAGTGCAATGATGTCGGTTCTTGATTCAACTCAACTTAACTCATCCCATCCATCCACAATCCTCTCTGTCTATTTCTGTTAATGATACTCCATGAAAAAGAAAAATACACCAAGCCACACTTGATTTTTCTCAGACATAGCCTGCCGTCCATAAACTTGTGATTTTGCTTATAATCACTTTAAAAAAAAAATCATGCCTCCACTTATAATTGAGGAGTTATCTTAAATGAAATTATGTTGGATTTTACATTTTCTTTTTCATCTATATCCAGCAGACGGTTTTCGTAATTTCTTTAACAATTATAGCAATTTTATGAAAATAGGTAAATTTCCTGTATACTGAAGTGCATTTCTATGATATTTTTAGACGCATCCACAGGCAAGTTAAAAGATCAGTTTTTCGTGGTTTAGGCGTATTGAGAATATAGCGCTAGACTCAGATTTTATAGACCATTCAATACTCCATGGATAATGGGGTGAGTATCAAGCTGTGACTGAGAAAAATATGTAGATAAATAGTGTAAAATATGTAGATAAACAGTAGACAATATGTAGATAAACTGTGCACAATATGTAGATAAACAGTACACAATATATGAAATAGGAACAACTATTGCGCACTAACCATTAGACAAGTTATTCTGTAAGAGATCATGAAGCAATGAATAAGGTTGGCTAAAAATTTTATTTAATGACCTAAAGTATAATCCGGTATTTTATTCTAGACAGTTCAATGAGTAAAGTCTAAAGTCCTTTACCATACGGCTATGTTTCAACTAACGGTGAGTTTACTACATTTCCAGCTTTGCGCTGACTGACAGATGTATGGCATAATTATTTCACCTCATTAGTAGAAGAGTCTCTATGTCTGTATGTGTGACATGTTCGGGTGTAATCATAGCTCGGGATATTTGTGTAATTACTTTGCCAAAGTTATTTATTAATTTCGTGATTGCTGTTATAGACATGTCTCTGTCCTTGTCTTGCGATGATCAGTCTTTCGGCGAATCATAATGTAGAAGACACTTTTAAATAGGTAGTTTGCCGTTGCTTTCCTCTATGGCAGTGACCATACTGGTCAGGTGACCGCAACCATTGTCACTCGAAAGAGATCCTCTGCCTGCCGTCGTGAAACTTGAGACAACAAATATCTGTCGGCTGACCTCAAAGTTTCATCCACCACCTGCCTTCCGTTGCTTCTTTTGAACACTTCCAATAAACGAATACGAAAGACACCACATAAATCTTGAATAGCCATTCGACAGGTGGTTTGCAATATAACCTCTCTTTGGTTAAATTTAAAAATTGAATTTATTAATATGGCAAATATTAATGGTTGTAGTGGACAGGGCTTAAAAACTATTACCACTTACAGGTTTAGGGCTCTCTTGACAACTTTGACACCTATTTAAGGTCTGATCGTCAGACCATATAGGGATTTTTCTTATATAGCCTTTGCAAAGTTACCGATTGTTTATTTACGTGGCGGATATTATTGGTTGTAGTGGGTGGGGCTTAAACACTATCATCATACACGGGTTAGAGATCTTCAAATGAAAATGGTCGATTTGACTATCGGGTTTCTTCTTCTTCTTCTGCGTTCATCCGGATTTTGTTTTTTCGGACGTGAGTGCGTTGTGCCTGTTTACAGCAGAGCTGCGTTCTTGCGCCGTTAGGCCGACACATCCGACTTCTGCGGACATTTGTTGACCGGGTTAACCTTTCCGGGGCTATCGGGTTTGAGGTGGGAGGAATGGGGTGATTCGTTGTTAAGGAGATGCACGGGTCGAATGATGGAGTGATTGTAGGGAGATTTTCCTTGTTAACAGTTGGGGTTTTGTTTTAGGGTTACAGTGCTCTTCCTCGGGGTGATCGAGCTTTTTGACAGGGTGGGTGATGCTAAGCACTGCCGTCATACCTTTGGTGAAGATTTAGGGTACAGTGCTCTTCCTCTAGCGATGTGGCTATGGACTGAGTGGTGCGCAAACACTATCATCATACCATTGGTGATGTGTTAAGGTACAGTGCTCTTCATCGGGATAAGTGGCTATGGACTGAGTGGGGTTTAAATATTGTCATCATACCATTGGCAGTGTGTTAAAGTACAGCGCTCTTCCACGTGGTGGTAGAGCGGACAGATGCAGGCTTCCGTTCCTTGTTCCGGTCCAGTTGGGAGAAGTGGGGGAGGTGAACGGAATGGCTTGAAGTGGGAAGTAAAGGGTCTATGTTTGTGTGGGGGTCTCTCAGCCGACTGGTCCTGTGAAGGAGAGTGGGGGTAATTGATTGTCTCTTCTTCTTCTTCTTCTTCTTCTTCTTCTTCTTCTTCTTCTTCTTCTTCTTCTTCTTCTTTTTCTTCTTCTTCTTCTTCTTCTTCTTCTTCTTCTTCTTCTTCTTCTTCTTCTTCTTCTTCTTCTTCTTCTTCTTCTTCTTTTTCTTCTTATGTGGGTGGATGATTGTTGGTGGGTTATGGGATGGGTGGGGATATATATGTGGGTGTGGGGGATATGTGGTGGATGGGAAATGTGTGTAGGCGGGGGTGGTTGTGGGTGTGGGGATGTATGTGTGGGTGAGGGATGTGTATGAGTGTGGGATGTTTGGGTGGATGGATGGGGAGTGGGTGGGTGAGAGATGGGTGCGTGATGGGTGTGGGTGATGGATGTGGGGATGTGTGTAGGAGGGGTATGTCTGGGTGGGTGAGGTGTGTGTGGCTGGATGGAGGATGTATGTGTGGGTAGTGAGGGTGATTGTAGGTGGGGGATGTGTGGGTAGGTAGGAGATGTATGGGGAGATGTGTGTGGGTGAGGGATGTGTCTTGGAGATGTGTGTGGATGTGGTGTTGTGTGGGAGTGGAGACGGGTGTGGATAAAGGATGTGTGTGTGGTGGGTGGGGTATGGTTGAGTGTGGGTGTGCGGGTGGGTGAAGGATGTGTGTGAGAGTGGGGGATGTGTGTTTGGATGGGTGGTTGGGGTGTGTGAGTGTGGGTGGGTAGCTGGGAGATATACGTGTTGATGAGTGGGTGAGGGATGTGTGGGTGTTAGTGGTTGAGGGATTAGTACTTGTGTGGAGGGATGTTTGAGGGGGATGTGTGTGGGTTGGGTGTGTGTGGATGGGAGGTGTGTGTTTGTGAATGGGGAATGTGTTAGTGGGTAGAGATGTATGTGAGGGATGTGTGTATGGGTGGGGAGATGTGTATGTGGTTGGGGATGTGTGTGTATATGGTACGGGTGTGTGGTTAAGGGGTGTGTGGCTGGGGGATGGGTGGGTGATAGAGGATATGTGGGTGGGTGATTGTATATGGGTAAGTGTTTGTGGTTAAGGGATGTGTGGTTAAGGAATGTTTAGTTGTGGGATGGGTGGGTGGAGGATGTGTGGATGGGTAGAGGATATGTGGGTGGGTGAGTGTGTGTAAGTTAGAAGATGGTGGGGGATATC
The DNA here is from genome assembly GCA_014155875.1 of Cepaea nemoralis. NCBI lineage: Eukaryota > Metazoa > Mollusca > Gastropoda > Stylommatophora > Helicidae > Cepaea > Cepaea nemoralis. The sequence goes on from JACEFZ010011536.1 coordinate 255,449, forward strand.
TGTATGCGTGGGTTGATTGGAAGGGTGATTGGAAGGGCCTGAATGTAAGACGGGCCTGCGTGCCCAATTTGTTACCCTTTGAAAATAAAGACCGTTCGTTCGTTCGTTCGTTCTTCTTCTTCTTGCGTTTCCTCTCTGCCCAACTAACTGTCTCTCCCTGGTATGGTCATGAGGGGTACCCAGTGTCTAGTTGGTTATGAGTCAAAGTACACTTGTTCCTGCAGAGAGGCGCCGTCGTTATATGGAGATGACAGATTCTAATCCCCTTTCCCCTTCCGAACTATATACTATTTCCAGTTCATCTGTCGGTTTCCAGGTCCCAGGGACACTAATAATGCTTAGAACACGATGACTGCCGAGTAGCATCCGAGAGGAGTAAGCCCACCGCTATCAGTGCAACGGAAATGTAACTACAAGACGATCTCTAATCTCTCTCTCCCCCCCCCCCCTCTCTCTCCCTCTCTCTCTCTCTCTCTCTCTCTCTCTCTCTCTCTCTCTCTCTCGTTGTTTCTCTCTCTCGTGTCTATATTCATGGTGGTGACTACTACTACTACTACTACTACTACTACTACTACTACTACTACTACTACTACTACTACTACTACTACTATTTACTACTACTACTACTGCTACTACTACTACTAATACTACTACCACTACTACTACTACTACTACTACTACTACTACTACTACTACTACTACTACTACTACTACAGCTGCTGCTACTACTACTACTACTACTACTGCTATTGCTACTACTCTAACGACTAGCACTACTACTACTACTACAACTACTCTACTAATACTGCTACAACTACAACTACGCCAACTTCTACTACTACTACTACTACTACTACTACTACTACTACTACTACTACTACCTACCTACCTACCTACCTAAATGCCTACCTACCTATCTACCTACCTACACTACTATTATACCAACAACAACAACAACAACTACTACTACTACTACTACTACTACTACTACTACTTCTGTTGCTGCTGCTGCTGCTGCTGCTACTACTACTAACACTACTATCACTAGTACTTCTACGACCACACCAACAACAACAACTAATACTACTACTGCTCTTGCTGCTGCCACTGCTACTACCAGTACCACTACTACTACTACTACCACTACTATTAAATCTACTACTACTACTACTACTACTACTACTACTACTGCTGCTGCTGCTACTATTACTACTACTACTACTATTACTACTACTGCTGCTGCTGCTGATATTACTACTACTACTACTACTACTACTACTACTACTACTACTACTACTACTACTACTACTACTAGCTGCTGCTGCTGCTGCTGCTTTAGTTACAACTATAATTTCTACTTCTACTACTCCAGCTGCTTCTACTACAAACATTACTAATACTAGCGCTACTATTACTACTGCTAGTACTACTACTACCACTACTACTACTGCTACAACAACAACAACAACAACCACTACTACTACCACTACCACTACTACTACTACTACTACTACTACTACTACTACTACTACTACTACTACTACTACTACTACTACTACTACTACTACTACTACTACTGGTTTAAATCTACTGGTTTCAATACTATCCGGTTTCAAGATGGCGACGGACGGTCGTGTTGTTTTGTGTTCCTTAACTTTTTCGCGTAGGGGATGGATTTATTCATCTCTTGCGTGTAATTGGTGTGCCAGGATGTAAAACCAGGAGTTTCTACTCAAGATCTGCGCGGGTGCTACGGAGTTCGTGCATCGAGCGAAGCCATCCTTGAGTGAATTTTCAGCAGCGTGTGTGGTTCTCAGCAGTCTGTGTTTACGTTTTTCAACATGGCGGAACAACGTGTGTTCTCCGAGCGTTCAGCAGTCAACATAACGAAGCGGCGTGGTAGCCGCGCAGGGAGAAAGAAGCAAGGTAAGCGCGGTGGTTTGAGACGTTTTAGACTCAAGTATCACCGTCTAGGACTCAGGAACATCCGTATTCTATATTGGAACTGTGCCAGTGTAAAACAACGGGGCTTTATTTTAGAAACCCTAGTTTACAGGAACGACATTGTAGCACTCCAGGAGACGAGACTGGGCGATCAGCTACTCCGAATTGCCGGCTTCAAATGTTTCTACAACAGACGACATCTGGGAACGGCGATTCTCGTTCGCGACAGCATGGTGGCGTCAGAGCTAGACATGTCCAGTTGGGACAGTGACGATATACAAATACAGGCGTTGAGAGTTCATTCCAGTATACCATTCGTGTTGGTTAATGTTTATGCTTGCAATGCGAGTGTGGTGGACGCCCAGAAGTGGCAGTGCTTAAGTGGCATATTAGGCCACGAGAGAAATGTTATTTTCTGTGGTGACTTCAACGCTAAAGGCAGATCATGGGGAAACACTTCCTCCAATACACAAGGGGAGGAGCTCGAGACTGCATTGGAAACCATCGACCTGGTTTGTATCAACAGTGGCTGTGTCACCAGGACAGCAAGCCGTCCAGGCGATGAGGACAGTGCTATTGATCTGGAGCTAGTTTCACCTTCACTCACTACAGTGTGTAGATGGGGTGTCCTAGGACACCATGGCAGCGACCACCACCCTTGCAGCATATTGGTGGAGAAAGGCAGAACCAGGCAGCACAAGCTAAAGGTAAAGACGTTCCAGTATGACAGTACAGGGCAAGATGTGGTGAGTAAAATAAGACGTGACAAGCGCAGAACGTTTCAGGGCAGGAAAAAAAGCTGGGAGCAGCCACCGTGGTGGAGTTTCGAGGTGGAGAAGGCTTGGGTGGATAAGCGTAGTGCTGTAAGGAGATGGCAAAATGCCAAGAAGAACAGAGCTGGTCATCCTAGTCCCTGCTTGCACTTAGAAAGAGAGATGCACACAAAAGTAAGCTATTTCAAAAAACTGGTCAAGGTGGTTAAAAGCGAAAAATTGGCAGAGGTGTGTCAAAGGGTAAGCACAGACAAGTCACTGAAATTGTTCTGGCGACTACATAAAAGCATGAGTGGTGTAGTCAAGAATAAGAGCATTTCTGACTTCCAAGGTGCTGACCTCATCTGGCAGAGGACTGACGAGGACAAGGGCAAAGCCCTCTTTGAACGCTACCTTGAGCAGAGCAACCAGACAGACATGGGAGGCCGAAATCTGGCCAAGGAGGTCACCTCAGACAGATGCAAGGCCCAGAACACTTCGGATGAAGACACAGTGACAGTGAAAGAAATCAAGGCTGTGCTTCGACGATCAAAAAACAGTGCTCCAGGTCCTGATGGCATAAGATACGACGACATAAATAGGTGTACCGACAATGAGCTAGAGAAACTAGCAGACATGTACAACAACAGTATAGGGGGTGCTAGCATCATGGAGGAATGGTTACACAGCTATCTGATTCCCTTGCCGAAACCTGACAAAGACCACACAAAAATTCAGGGATATCGAATTATAACCATGCAGAATACAATAGGCAAGCTGCTGGAGAAGGTAATTGCCAGGAAAATATCAAGCCAACTAGAGAGGCAAGGTGTTTTCCCACCTACCCTGGGTGGGTACCGTCCAAAAAGAGAAACCTGGACCAATGCAGCAGTCTTTGCCCATGATGTCTATGAAGGTTTCCACTCAGGCACTGAAACCGTTGCTGCAGCGATTGATCTTGAGGACGCATACAACAGAGTACCACTGGATTTTTTAATGTTTCAGCTTCTTGAACTAAACGTAAGTCCATTCCTCCTTAGTTGGATCGCTGCAGCCCTCTTCCAACGGAAAGTAATTTTTAGATGTGGCAGTTGGACTTCGGAACCAACAACAATATATCCTGGCCTACCACAGGGATCACCATTATCTCCGGTACTGTTCAACGCCTACACAGTGAGAATCACCAGTGAGCAGATCACTGGACCTGGCAGGACATTGTCATATGCCGATGATGTTTTAGTGTATCGTCAGGGTAAGGATAGAGAGGAGGTTGCTGTGGAACTACAAACCGAACTCAATCGCATAAGTACTTGGTGTGATGAAGCTGGGGCAATGGTCAACCCAACAAAGGCAACAGTGACTTGGTTCTCGTTGAATAATCATATTGTCAACAATCCAACACCAACTGTAATGCTGTGTTCAGAGACGGCGGAAAGAACGCAGGCAATGAATTACCTGGGGATACGGTTTGATCGAAGCCTTGCTTATAATGTGCACATAGACATGGTGATAACAAAGGCCAAGTGGGGTTTGGCAGCGATGCGGGTGATGGCGGCAGCAAACTGTGAGCAGCGCCATCTATGTCTTCTATACGAGGGGCTGGTCATGTCTGTTTTGGAGTATGCAATGGCAATCCTGACTCTCAGCCATAAGCAGATAGAAAGGATGGAAAGGATACAGAATGAAGCTATGCGCATTATTCTTGGATGTACAAGAGATACAGCATGCAGGGCGATGCGCTACCTTCTTGATTTTCCAACCATTGAAGAGAGATTACAAGTTTGCAGGGCACGCGCCTACCTCAGAATTAACGCAAACACACAACATCCACTGCATAGTGAAATTAGGAAGGTGAAGGGCAGCAGGTTAAAAAGAGGACGGTCGTGGATGGGTCAAGCCGAAGACATTCTTCAACAGGTGTGTTCACTTGAGGACTTAGAACCTGGCGAGGAGTGGGTGCAAGTGCCAACAGACTTCTGCACATCCTTTTCAGTTTGCATCCAACTAGATAGAAAATGCAGACAAGAAAATCCGGCTGCTGTTGAGGCTGAAGTACAAGCGTTGCTTTTCGAGAATTCGCTAGACGGTGACGCGGTCATCTACACAGATGGGTCGGTCGTCCGACATGTGAGAAGCTCATGGGCCTTTACAGCTCGGGCCGGAGGGAGAATTGTGAAGGAGGACTCTGGTGCTTTCACTGAAACCACAAGTAGCCTGACCATGGAAGTCATGGCAGTAAGTAAAGCAATAACATGGCTCGAGACACAGACATTCACTAGGGCTTGTTTCCTTAGCGACTCAATGAACATGATCAAGAGGATAGAGGAGGGATCGATCCGAAGAGAATGGTTGCTGCCTCTGAAGCGGTCTCGGCTGGCAAAGATTAGTTTCATTTTCGTTCCAGGGCATGCGGGAGTACAAGGAAATGAGCGGGCTGACAAGCTCGCAGGTGAGGCTACTGTGGAGGGCGGACGCGCCATGGACCAGGCTGACATCCTGAATGCTCTACGAGAAGTGAGACTTTTGCGAGAACCAAGTGATGACTGTGAATCTACAACAATGGCCAGACTGCGAGAGCAGCAAATTAAAAGAGGGGTGGCCAAACAAGAACACTACGCAGGAAACCAAAGAAGATTGATAAACCAACACAGAACTGGCGTCGTTAGCCGCTACACGCTGCGGGATTTGCTGAGGAGGGGATCCGAGCACTTATGGACTGAATGGTTCGATGTGCAACGAGGATGATCTGTCGACTAACTAACTAACTAACTAACTACTACTACTACTACAATTGATGCTGTTGCTGCTGCTGCTGCTACTGCTGCTGCTGCTGCTGCTGCTGCTTCTGCTGCTGCTGCTGCTGCTGCTGCTACTACTACTACTACTACTACTACAACTACAACTACTTCAATTGACGAATACATTATCAATGAATGCACATGTCAAGTAATATAATGCTTTAACAAGTTCTATTATATAACACAATTCTCAAATACCAACTAAATAGGTCTTTTGGCCAACATTTTTCCTAATTTGGGTAACACATTTTCTTCCTTTGAACTACATATTTCTGGATTTGGTCAAAATTGTTCTTAACTTGACCAACGTTTTCCTACTTTTGCTAACATATTTTCTTACTTTGGTTAATATTTTTCTCAATTTGACCAATATTTTTCCTAATTTGGTGAACACATTTTTCCTAGATTGACTAACGTATTTCTTACTTTCATTGATATTTTTTTTAACTTAATTTGACCATCATTTTTCTTAATGTGGTTAACAAACTTTTAAACTTTTGTCGACATGTTTCTTACCTTGGCATACATTTTTCTCACTTTCGTAAATTTTTGTTTCTTTATTTGGCTAACATATTACTTATTTTGGCCAACTTTTTTCTAACGTTGTCATGCATATTTTTTAGTAATGGTCAACACATATTTCTTAATTTGACCATTATTTTTCCTAGTTTTGCAAACATGTTTTCTTACTTTGGCTAATATCTTTCTCGAAAAGATTGGAACAAGAATCTCCATGGTGAATGTAGCCTTTCGCAAGAAGGAAAACATACTGACGAAGAAAAGGTTGTTAACTGTCGTGGAGAAAAGAGTGTTACATAGACCCGTACCTTTATACTCTAATACAGATACTAAGCAATTACTACGTTAACGACTATTGCTTTCCTTTGACTACTCGATTTCTGACATACAGGGCGGCCGTTATACCATCGCTTAGTGCAAATATTTTAGAAACTATGGCGTATATGGATATATTTGGTACATTACGAGGAAAATAAGCTTGAAAACAACTGACAAGCTTGAATTGAAATGAAGTCAGCGAAGTAGATATTTGGATTGTTTAGCCATCATTGTTCTTATTTCGCCTAGATGTTTCCCGCTTCGGCATACATTTTTCTTTACTTAACCAACATGTGTCCTACTTTGGCTAACAGATTTACTTACTTTGGTTAATATTTGTTTTCCATTTGGCCATCATCTTTCTTAATTGACCAACATGTTTCCCAGATTAAACCAGCATATTTCTTATATTATTTTCAGAAATTTAGAATATATGATCGGAAGTATCCTTGTGGCACGGCACATCAATAACTTTAGTTATGTTGATGATACCGTATTGATGACAGACAATTAGTAGTACCTGAAATCTATGGTAGATGCCCTTGTTGTATATGGTGAACAACTATGTTAGAATTAACTTGAAAGAAGACATAGATTATGGTCGTCAATAAGAAGAAAGAAGTAGCACGGTGTAATATACAAGTACATGAGAATATTCTTAAACAGGTGACTCGGTAAAACTATCTCGGAACAGTCATAACACCTGATAGGAGATGTGTTGAATAGATTGGAGCAAGAATCACCATGGTGAAGGTAGATTTTTTCAAGATGTTAAACACACTAACCAATAAAAGATTGTTATCTTGCGTGAGAAAAAGATTGTTACTTAGAACCAGCACTTTTGTAAGGATGTGAAGCGATGACAATGAGTAGACAACTTGAAAGGAAGAAAGGGAAGAGTTGGTTACACTTGCACTGTACTTCAAGAAGGATACAATAACTACAACCAACAGCAGAGATCAGTGATGGAGTTATAAATCTAAATAGCACAAAGCCTTGGCTGACTTGTATAGACCATGTATTTGTCCATACAGCACGATGCCTCTCTCGCCCTGTCCAGTTTACTCCAGAGAAAAGACAACACCAATATACTTCTTCGTTAACCACCATTTTAAATGTTTTAACTTCTAGACAGTATATTATCATTTAAAGATGATGCAAACACATGACACCAAAGTATGAAATGGAAATAGAAGGGGACATTTTTATCATTGGCACCTTGCCGACAGACGATAACTTTAAAAAGGCATAATAACTTTTACCTATGGCGGTAGCGAATGTGACTGATAAGGCCAATTCGCCCTGTAAATGTCCGTTCAAAGTGGGTGCATGTGAACACATGGTCATTTCCACCATCATACACCATCTTACGTCTCACACGCTCGGTGTGTGACTTATCTGCAATAATTTTCTCCTATGTCTTTATTCCATTTCTGATCTTTGCCCTCCATGCAACACGTTCAGCGGCGACTTGCTCCCAATGTGCATTTTCAATGCCTGTATCAATCATGTCCCGCTTACGACCATCTTTGTTTCGTAGTAGAGGTCGACCCTGAGATCTCCTACCCATCTGTAATTCACCAAAAAAGATGCCTTTCGTATTCTACCATCATCCATCCTCCTAAGATATCCTATCCATCTAAGTCTACGAAGACTAAACCGTCACACAACCTGATCCTTACCACAACACCGTCCTTATCACAAAAGGCATATTTCAGTAAAAGTGAAAAGTATATTCCAAAGAGGGTGGGAGCTATTACACAACCTTGCTTAACTCCACCGGTTCTGTCGAAAGCCACACTGTGATTCGGGGTAGACTTGATCTCCCAGGACTTGAAGTCTGCGCAGAACAATTCTGGCAAATCCCTTCCCAACAATACACAGAAGAGAGATACCCCTAGTGTTGTTACAATCGCTCCTATCGCCCCTGTTCTTGTACAGTGTTATGATGCTTGAATCTTTGAAATCCCGTGGGACATGTCCTTCTCGCCAGCATAGCTCTATTAGCTGGTGGATCTGTAGAGTGAGTGTGTCTTGCCCACTCCTGATAACCTCTATTGGAATCCCATCCTTACCTGGAGTCTTGCCAGATGCAAGTTCATTTATAGCACACTTAACTTCTGTTATGGTGGGAAGTGTATCCAGGTGGTCAAGAGTTGGCAGGGCTTCTATGGCGTTGAGGGCATCATCCGCTAGCTTTGGTCTCACTTGAGTAAAGCTCTAAATAGTGCTCTACCCATCTACCCATCAGCTGTTTCTTATCAGTGATGATTTCTTCAGTCAAGGATTTTTAGTGGTGCACTCATTTTGATCGTCAGATCACAGTCTTTCTTTATCCCTTCATACATGCTTCTTATGTTTCCCTTATCACTTGCATTGTCAATTGACTCACATACCTTGATCCAACTGTCATTTGCACACTGCCTGGCAGCCTTTTGCACATCCTTCCTTGCTTGCTTCAGATCACTGAGAGTGTTTTGCGTTGGTCTTTCCTTGTTTCTTAAGAGAGCTATCTTCATTTTATCAATGAAGGGCTGCAGTGTTTGGCTGTTTGCCGCAAACTATTCCTATCTCGTATGATTCACAGTGACGTAAACCCCTACCACTGTTTTATAAAGAGTAAGACCAGGGATGGAGTTATACTTCTCCATAGCACAAAGCCTGGGCTAAAATATAGAGACCACGTGTTTCCCATGCAGCATGATCCCTCTCTCGACCTGCCTAGCTCTTCCAGAGGAATGGTAGTACCTACACATCTGGAACAAGACAAGCTGCAGAAGCTGCCGGATCAGCAAAGCAGTGCTGTCTCTGTCCGCTGGTCGGAGCTTCGATCTTAGACCCGCTGCCAGCCAAGGCATAGGGCCTGGTCTACCTTGGCATGGCATTTTGTCGTTAGGTCGCATTTCCTGGCATCAGGATACGGCTTGTTGGCACGATGTGGGGTGTCGGGTTTGGTAAGCGCCGTCCAACATTAGGCGCTAACATCAAGCTGGTAGTACTGTCTACTGTCATACGGTAGCTCAGTCATTGTTTTAAGGGAAGCTGAGTCCATAGACAACTTATCACAAACATCAGAAAGAAGCAGTCCTCGTTTTATTTTATTTTATTTTTTTTTTGTGGGGGGTGGGGGCACGTTTTGAGATGACAAAAAATGGAACATGTTGTGACAACCGGAAAGATTTTCGGAAAGAGAGATAGAGGAAGATAGCATGGAAAGATTATTGACAGTCTTTTGTCATGGCACGGAAGGGAGTCAACACATGAATTGATCCATGACGTCGGAGATCGTGATTTGTGAAGAGGCATGATCGCCCACGCCAGCCGGCAAGGCACTGGATGATGATGAGGTTTGTGAAAATATTGCCGTTCCAAGTTTTGTATTCACCCTGTGTGGAGTTCATGCAAAACTTGGAAGGAACGGCAATATTTTCTTAAACTCCAGTCTTTAAACATACACCCTTTAGTTTGGCTGTTTTAGTACTATTATTTATAGGTAAGTGGTATCTGTATGCTTAATATGAGAATTACAAAATGTTGAGATTTAACCTGTAAAATATGAGAAGATTTGACATAATACAATCTTACTCTGAAAGTTTCAGCTAAACCGTATGTCCATTGGAGTGCAATGTGTGTAGCACATCTTTCGTCAGCCCACTTTTAATTCTTTTGGTACCAAGGACGCGTGCCTTTATGTGATCGTAAGTTCACAATTATTCTTTACGCCTGTCAGAAAACCTGCTGATACAAAACTGAGTACTTTCTCATTATTACTTCCCTTGCCGTGTTGGACTTCTCACGTCTTTATTGCGTACAATCTATACTTCATCACGTCTGGCTTAGCTTATTCCCTTTCTTTCCAGTTGTCATGTCGTCTTTATATCTCTGAATGCAAGGGCCTCAGATTTTGTTCAGGGTTATGGACAGTTGGGAGCCTCTGTGGCAAAGTGAATAGACACCTGCCTGCCGGTCCGTGGTCTTGTTTTCAGGTTTATGGACGGTTGAGAGAGAGCCTGTGGCGCAGTGACAAGACACCTGCTTGTCGGTCCGTGGTCTTGTGTTCAAGTTTGAAGCCTCTGTAGAGCACTGACTAGACACATGTCTGACGGTCCGTGGTCATGTTTAAAATGTACAATGGTTCTAATTCAAACTAACCTTACATTGTTTCCAGGAACTATCTGAGGAAGAGAAAGCGGACTGCATGATTATAACCACATTACCCCTAGAGTACGGATTCGTCTATAACATATGCGCCCAAAACACTTAAAGGGGTTTAAACGGTCCTTTACTTGAGTTATGTTGGTTTATTAAACTCAGACAACAATTTATACCGATACTGCCCTACAACATTTTCAGCTTAGAAAAGTTTAATACTCAAAGTGTAAAGATCACGTGTGTGGTTTAAATGCCAACATTGCTGCAGAAAGAATAGAACGCACCATACAATAAAAATAAAACAATTAAAAAACACAGTTGGTTTGGGAGAATTAAACTATCTCAGCAGGATTTAATGTCGAGAGGAACATAACTTATTTAATCCCAGTCACATAGCTCCAGAATCATCTGAGGACACTGGGCCTGGAAATCTCAAGGCAACAGAACCGGAAGTTGTATTGTTCAAATACTGATGCAACAGCGCTTTTAGAGAACGCTGCAGCATGATCATAATTGTTGTCAAGAGCAGAGTGTTTTTGTTATTTTGTTATTGTTGTTGTTGTTTTCCACATATGACGTTGAACTTCGTGGGGGAGGGCTTATTGAAGTTCATGTGACTAGCGCCTTGTCTGCAACCTCCTTCAAGATTCATTAGCATAATTTTTCTAGAGGCAGAGTGTAACTGGTAATTTTTCCATTTTGCTCAATGTGATAATTTAACAGACAGTACTCAAAAAAATAGTTGCTCACATAACAAAATAAGAAAACATATTTCACACAATATACTGAATACTGACAAGATCGTGAGAGAAAGGCGAATGATATCTTAAAAGAAACAAAGGAAAGCACTTCCGTTTAATAGAAGAAGAACGACCGGAATCCTATAAATGCATTCATAATTCAATGCATTAATATATCTTTTAACAAATAACAAATAAAAATGTATGCACAAAAAATTTAGATTTCATAGAATCAAGAAGCCTGACAAAGAGGCATGCCCAGAAAATAAAAATAAAAAATTTAATTGAGAAAGCGGAAGAAATCTAATGAATATAATTAGAAATGGTTCAATGAAGCGTGCAGGGAAGTGTAAATTAACCAGAAAACTGAAAACAAAATAAAATAAACCTTATGTACATAAGGAACAAAATGGGAGCGTTAATTGTATACAGTCTCTTTCCTGCTACAACAATGGTCCGGGATCAATACCCCGCATAGGTAGGATTCTATTTCCTGCTACAACAGTGGTCCGGGATCAATACCCAACAGAGGTAGGATTCTATTTCCTTCTACAACAGTGGTCCGGGATCAATACCCAACAGAGTTAGGAGCCGACCATCCTCTTAACGATTGGTACTAGGCATTTGTTAGAAATTGCTGGAAGGTGTCTAAGAAGGTACACCGGCGAGGAAGGGTACTGGCCACCTCATATGTCGTGGCCTAAGTGATGTGAAGACCTACCACACTAACACCCCAACGGCAGAGTCTATTGTGGGGCTAACTTTATCTTTCAACTATATGTAAAGGGAGTTGCGAGGGAGCAGTGACTAGGGCGCTGCCGAAATGATGGTTATGTGTTCAGATCCCCACTGAGGTGGCGATATGTATTCATGATCTGGACTCCCAGAGCTCCCCTGACTAAAATGTGCAGCATGCCATTTCAGTGCACGTTAAGGAGGCAAGTTCTATATCCGCCACATTGTCAATAGTGTGCCGATTAGCATAAACACATTGGGCCAACTTCTATAAAATTATGCCTCATGAAAGTTAAAAGAGGTCCACATTTGAAATTAACTGCACCCTACCAACGTGTACCATTGAAGATCGAAATACATACAAAGGATATCTTTTATAACATTTCAAAACACATGGAATAATTATTTGACGTAGACAGCGGCAATAGATCAGATATAAAGAATACAGAAGTTGAACCCATGTGAAAAATGAGGTAAAAAGTGTTAAGCATGTGAAATAATATACAACTCCTGGCAATATTGCTGTAGAAGTATACGCTTTCCTGTGGAATCTTGGCATAGAATAAATAATTAAACTCCTGATTACGAAATATGATACAGGAAAGATCCCCTAAAGCACATACAGTTGGATTTTGATCTCAATTCCTAAAATAAAAGGAATACTATTTATATAGAACAATCCGAATTAGAGTCATGTCACAAAAATACTATTTAAATAGATTAATCAGTATAATGAGTCATGTCACAAAACTACCGTATTCATTATAATTAAAAAAGTACGAAATACATCCTACCGACGTTTTCAGAAAGTCAGTGTGGATGAATTCGAGCTCAATGAGTGAAATATTTGAAGACACTATAACTCTGATAAAAATAGAAGGGACAAACTGACGAAACTATCCTACACATGTTTGTGATCAAGGAAAACAGACAGGAATATTAATTCAAACTGACATCTCCAAGTCGTGTTTGGAGTCAACATCAGAGAATGTTCCAAAACAATTGTATATATTGTGTATTCGAATATGAATGCAATTTATTGCGATTACAAACTAGAGATCTAATAACCATAAATATGTCAATTAAATGTATTATAGAAGTAAAGGAGCACATTGATGAATACCAGAACAAACAGCATCACAATATATGAAAGTAACAGATTTTCATGAAAAGAAATCAAATGTGTACATTATTTGAAATCATTTTGCTCGCACTTGAAAAATAATGCAGAGTTCAGAGGGGTAGTAATCCAGTTACAAAAAGTAAAATCTCCAGGTGAGACACGCAAGATGAAATAGACATAAAGTGATTTAATTTGGCATGTGATTGAGGGAACTATCAGATAGTAATATGTTATAGCATGTGATTGTCCTCGAGATCTAGGACTACCACACCAGGACTTTTCCAGTGTCTGTGTTGGAACCATTCATAAACATCATAGGCAGAAGTGGCTGTATTTGCCAAAGTATCTTTCCCTGACTGGTAACTACCCAAACCTTTCGGAGGAGGTGGGGTGGGGAGTGGAGTCTTTTCTGTTTCTAAATATTCCAGAATCCTAACAATAACGATCTTCTCTAGCATCATGCCAAACGTTTTATGAAAGGTGATAATCCTAAACCCATTTAGCTTTGAATTATCTTTACTGGTTTAGGAAGTAGTGTTAAATAGCTGTGCACCCAATCCTGGTTTCTGATGACTGCCATAGGGCGGCTGTTGGGCACATCGGACCTATGGCCTATTTACTGTTGGATCAGTGGCGAAATTTGAAATGTTTCTTTTCTTGGTTTTCCTTGGGATGCCAAGGTTTGGCAACGTTTCTTTTCTTGGGCCCTGTGCGATAAGATAACGTCACACGCCCTGGACGACAATATCATCTTGTCGCGCCAAAACTGTACTATTTCAGTGGGGCTTCGTTTATGTCTCTAGAGATGCTTAATCTTCATCTTGTAGACATCTCTCCTTCTACTTCTGATGGTCGCTGAGCCTTTCCATCTTGTACAGTCTATAATCGTTAACTACTTAGACCGAACTCAACGTAGCTTGCATAACATAGCACTGGTATAGTTTTTCACATTCTATTTTACTAATACTGTACACTTGACACAGTCGATAGCACAATAATTGGTTCCACAGAAGATTCACGAATATACACAACAGTGCCTAAGTATTAACTATTCTAAAAGAGCGGCATAGTGTTAACGATGCTCAATTAACTCAGAACCAGGTCCGACCCTGTCCATAGCTCTAGTCCACCTGTCTTAAGGTGACGTTTTGCCCTTGCGCAAAACGTCCTACATACTTTTCTCGCTTTCGTAACCAATGCCGTGGTAGGTCACTTCGCACGGTCTCCTCCTGTAGACTGCGCTTGTTACAAACTCTCTCCTCCTGTAGACCTCGCTTGTTACAAACTCTCTCCTCCTGTAGACCGCGCTTGTTACAAACTCTCTCCTCCTGTAGACCTCGCTTGTTACAAACTCTCTCCTCCTGTAGACCGCGCTTGTTACAAACTCTCTCCTCCTGTAGACCTCGCTTGTTACAAACTCTCTCCTCCTGTAGACTGCGCTTGTTACAAACTCTCTCCTCCTGTAGACCTCGCTTGTTACAAACCCTCTCCTCCTGTAGACTGCGCTTGTTACAAACTCTCTCCTCCTGTAGACCTCGCTTGTTACAAACTCTCTCCTCCTGTAGACCGCGCTTGTTACAAACTCTCTCCTCCTGTAGACCGCGCTTGTTACAAACTCTCTCCTCCTGTAGACCACGCTTGTTACAAACTCTCTCCTCCTGTAGACCTCGCTTGCTACAAACTCTCTCCTCCTGTAGACCTCGCTTGCTACAAACTCTCTCCTCCTGTAGACCTCGCTTGTTACAAACTCTCTCCTCCTGTAGACCGCGCTTGTTACAAACTCTCTCCCCCTGTAGACCGCGCTTGTTACAAACTCTCTCCCCCTGTAGACCTCGCTTGCTACAAACTCTCTCCTCCTGTAGACCTCGCTTGCTACAAACTCTCTCCTCCTGTAGACCTCGCTTGTTACAAACTCTCTCCTCCTGTAGACCGCGCTTGTTACAAACTCTCTCCCCCTGTAGACCGCGCTTGTTACAAACTCTCTCCTCCTGTAGACCTCGCTTGCTACAAACTCTCTCCTCCTGTAGACCTCGCTTGCTACAAACTCTCTCCTCCTGTAGACCTCGCTTATTACAAACTCTCTCCTCCTGTAGAACGCGCTTGTTACAAACTCTCTCCTCCTGTAGACCTCGCTTGTTACAAACTCTCTCCTCCTGTAGACCTCGCTTGTTACAAACTCTCTCCTCCTGTAGACCGCGCTTGTTACAAACTCTCTCCTCCTGTAGACCTCGCTTGCTACAAACTCTCTCCTCCTGTAGACCGCGCTTGTTACAAACTCAGGCCAGGATTCAACCTGTATAAACTAGACCATGGCACTGGGGTACTGATGACATCCTGATGCTCAGGTTAAAGCAAACAGCCATCTCTATAAGTTCTCCATCACTCATATACCACATGTGGGCATACCTAACCCCATCTGACCTTGTATTAGGCTTTTGCGTTCTCGAACTGGTATGTGTAAATCAAAGTGAGTACCAGGATAGAGTAGACATCTACCACACACCATAATATCTGGTTGATGGACCTCCTCTTGGGAATCACCTCTTTTCTTTCATAACAATGTTGACAATGAATCAATCAATCATGTACCATGCCGGAAAGCGAGGGCGGTCATGACTCGCCATTTTACTCGATCACCAGAGTCGTGGATCAGCTCAGTGTTCCTCTCTCGACCATGCCATGTTGCCAAGCCATCCAGGTATTTACTTCTCGGTCTTCCCCTTGGTCTGGTGTGTGTGTGTGTGGGTGGGGATGTGTGGCTGGGGGATTGGTGGGTGGAGGACGTGTGGTTGGGTAGAGGATGTGTGGGTGGGTGATTGTATATGGGTAAGTGTATGTGGTTAAGGGATGTGTGGTTAAGGGATGTTTGGTTGGGGGATGGGTGGATGGAGGATGTGTGGGTGGGTAGAGGATATGTGGTTGGGTGAGTGTGTGTAGGTTAGGAGATGGTGGGTTATGTTTGTATAGGTGAGCTCGGGATCTGTGAGTGGGCTGGGGGAGATGAGAGATTATGTGGGGGGGGGGGGGGGGGGGTGCGGAATGTGTGTGCGGGGAGGTGCAAGATATGTGAGTTGGCGGGGAAATGTGTGTATTCGTAGGGAATGTGTGATTGAGTGATGTGTGTTTGGCTGAGTGGTTGGACGTGTGTGGGTGGAGGAGGATTTGTGGGTGGGTGATTGTTGGTGGGTAATTGGACGGGTGGAGGATATGTGAGTGGGTGGGGAGATTGTGTAGGTGGGTGGATGTGTGTAGTTGGGGATGTGTGGGTTGGGGTATGTATGTGTGCTTGGGGTGTGGGTGGATTGGATGTGTGGTGGGTGGGAGGTGTGTGTGGGTGGGGAGATATGTAGATGTGGGGATGTGGGGGATGTGGTGGATGGGTGGGGGTATGTATGTGTGTCTGGGCTGTGTGTGTGGTTGGGCAAGGAGCAGCAAGACTTGCATCAACAAATAAAGAGCATTTAATAAGATGAATTATTCTTTGTTAACCAGGGTGAGATAAATTGTTGCTAAAAGTTATATTGCATCTACTCTTGTGAACAGAAGTGAATCAGATAAGTGAGAAATTATGAGGAAACTGTTGAGACGCAGATGTGTGGAAACATTATTAAGACACATTCGTTGGGCAGATGAACATCGTAACTGAGATTCCAGAAAACAGTTAATTCACAAATAGAGCTGAAGAACTCAACATACAATCTTTGGGCATGTCACTTGAAGGGAAAATTGCAATACGTCGTGACAACTGTGAAGTTGAGTATATGACAGGCACGGAAACATTGAGAAAGAAGGTGCTTGACAGTCTGGTATAATGCCATGGAGGAACATGGGTAATTACCGGCAGTTAATAAGCCAGAGGGATGTGGACAGACAAGACGACCGTCCCCACTCTGCGTGGACTGTCAGTAGAGGAATATTTATTACAGCTACGAGACGACAATGGGACAGCTTTCAAAATGTGACAATGTGTATTTGTATTATTGCGACCGCATATACCAGCATGGTACATGTCATATATACAATGTCTGCATTAGTGAATATTTACCAAGCCAGAGACAAGTGGACCAGTCATTGTTGGATTTATAATTCGCTTTGTTTACATATGAGATTTAACTGGGTTTTACGCCATCGTTAGAGACGGTAACATGCGTTATGTCTACCTGAAAACATCTGTGCAGACGGGTATTCTCTTTAGCCCATTTGTGTTGATAAAATAGCCATCATGTATATCCCTATGGCTAGCATCGATCGAGGTTCTTATTGGCATATGTCAACGCCATATGCTTATGCCATTAATTCTCTCCTCTTTTCGTTCCTATTTGTTTAATTAGTTAAAAATAGAACCACTTTACGTCCTCACTCAATGTACGTGGATGCATAGTATGCTATCTATGTTAATATTCTTGACATTATTTTCTGCGTTGTCTCTTCTATCGACGCCGTTATATTTCCCCTACAATATGATGTATGTCATGATTTTCCGGTCAGTGTGCTTTGACGACGACGTATATTTTTCTTAATCGCAGGGCTACGGAAACAAGTATGTATTAAGACGAAATCCCAGAAATGGCTGGCCTCCTTTGCCTGTGAACTGGTTACTCGTTCGGAGGATTACATTCTGTGGGTATGTCATGAGATGCTGGAGTATATCGTACACAACGGGAAAGCTGGATGGGAAGTGAAACGGGGGGAATCCAAAAGAGAAGATTCCGGACAGTTTCACATCATGACATAAAGGAACATCGACATTTATAACAATGATTGGCAACAAAAGAGTCAGAAGGTTGTAGACAGTCATGATCACCAACGCCGCGAAACATCGACTATAAAAAGAAGAAGCAGAGTATGTGTGGCATAACGCAGCCAACATTATTCATTGTATCAACAAATGCCGCAAAAAGAGGAAACAACATTAAAAGAAATTGACTTCACAAACGCAATTGGAGATTGGGACTTAAAACTTAACATCGAAACTGGAACTAAGCAAGTGACAAATGACGTGGATTCTTGGAAAGATTTCATCAGACCAAGCTCGGAAAACCATTGGATAAAGAAACCACCTGACCCGCCTTCGCGCCAGTGCATAATTAGCATATGTACCATTTCATCAGAAATGTTAATCAGCCCGCACTTTTGTCTGAACTCGCTCCATGGACGGATGTGAGAAGATTGTGTGACCAAAAATTCAATGGACAAGGCAAAAGTCTGGATCCGAGGTACGTTTGTTAGCCCTTGATTAGACTAAGAACCCGATGTATCAAGTATCAAGTAACGTAAACCCATGTTTGTGATGTCAATTGAAATGTATGATTATTAATTAAAACCTCAGAAATGTAAAAATGCTCGACTGTAGATTCTAATGACGCAAAGCCATTCCCGAGCAGAATATTCTCTTCGATGAAACTGCCACCTCTGATATTCTTAAAGATAATTATTAACTTTAAGAAGTGCATTACACTATTACATTCTATTCTAAACAACTGTGAGAAGTGATGATTCGAAAGCAATCTTGTGCATTTCACCAGAAACATTGTAAAGGATGCTATCACTGTCTACAGCTGAAATGACAGTTCGTGTACTAGAACAAGTGCCTTGTTCTAAAACAGACTTATCTATGCCTATTTACAATCTAGAAAGCTGAAAGTGAAATCAATCTTTCCTTTCTCCTTTGTCTATAGAATTAATAGGGTTTGGCGAAATAAATATTTATATTTATGTCAAATTTAATTAGATAAGAGCACTTAGGAACTGCAATACATGAGAAAGTTGTGCTTCGCGGAACACCATCACGCGAAGTGAACTTAACTCATTACTCAACATAACTTAAAACACAACACTACTCAACACCACTCATCACCACACAACACAACACTCAACATCACAACAACAACAGGTAATGGAAGAGAGTTATTAGACACAAGAAGAAGAAGTAGTTAATTGGGAAAACACAGAGAATTATTTATACACATTGTGAACACCATTGAGTAGAAGAAATGTTATAAATGTATGTCATTTATTTACATGCATCTTGACACCTTCTCACTCTTGTCATTGTCTCACTGTACACGTTCACTGACCCCAGGTCAAATGAAGATTTACATACAGCAGGAACAAGTTGATACAAGGCGTACACAGTGTGATAAACTCTGACCACCCCAAATTAACCCAACACTAGCTTAGAGAGAAAAAAGAGGGGGAGGGGAACTAGTTCCTACTTCAGGAATTTAGGTTCTTTTACCTACTTTTAAAAGATTGTATTGGTAGGAATGTATATATTTATGTGAATACTCATCAGTGATCTTGGTGGCTACATACCAACAACCACCCAACACATCAGCAAACTGACCACCTAAATCAGACCTGAGAGAGGGAAGCCGAGAGAAAGAGATGAACCACACGTGAGATGGAGGATGACTTCGCTATGAGCAGAGCATGGGGAGGCCTTCAGAGGAGCTATACGGGCAGACCTGAAGTGGATCCATCAGTCAATGGACCCTGGCTTACCTAATCCTCCAGTCACCAGGTTACATTTTACTTGGTATACACCACACCCAATCTCAGGAAACTAATAGTTAAATGTTGATGCAACATTATCATACTTAAAATGTACAACATCAAAATGTTTACTATGTTTTAACACTTGTTGACATTCATATATTGATGCTTGTTGTTGATTGTCTGGGACAATGGTCCAATGTGCAACTGTTCTATTACTTTGTGTAAATCACAATAGAGATGTATGTACTGACCAGAAGGCTCAGGCCAGTCAATAAATGATTAACATGAATTGACCTTCTGTTAATTTGTCAAGTTCAAACCTATCTGTCAACAACTTCTTTGTGCATCATGTTGTCAAAATCTAATGTGATTGATTATGTGTTTGATTGTTAAAAGATAAATTAACTCATAATGACTTACTAAAAGGGGGAAATAAAAGACTCTATACCTATCAACTGCTCAACATCCATGTTTTCTTCATCTAAATCAGGCTGAGAAAATTCTCCTGACTTTCCTCAGATTTGATAAACTAAAAGGGGGCTCCAGAGCTAAAGAATCATTGGAGAAGGGGCAGATTCCCAATTAGTAAATTACCATTCTTACCAGGGCCATAATCTATATCTCCTAGACAATACTTAACAAAACGAGGCCTGCAGATAACTCAAGGTTCATATTCTGGGGTTATTGAAGATAGAAGAGGATGGGGCTCTACATCTTTTGTTAGAGATGGGGCATGCACTACAGTGATCTCCCACTCCCTTCAAAAATATATGACAGTATGCATTTTTATTAAAGTAATATTTTTGGCACACTCATGATCCAATTGTGCCAAACTGATGCCATGATTCATGAGCAACCTTCATGTAGCAACTCCTCTGCAGAACGCCGGTCACATCACGAATCGCCGAAAAGTTTCTAGATTGTTTTGCCAGTTCCCTTATCTCATGCATAGTCACGTCTAAGGTGTCTACAATGCCATGCGTCCATCTATATACTGGATGACTCCTGACTCTTCCTGAAACCAGGCCTGTCACCGCTGTTCATTTCAAAACCGTTCTTTCCAATTCCGTTTCCAAAACATAATATTGTTACGAGCCAGTTTTCTAGTATGTTCAGATCTTGTAGAATATTAGACTATTCCTCCTCCTTGGTCCAGGTATTCTAAGAACGGTTCTGTAACATCTACGTTCTAAGCCCCGAATGGCTTCTTTAGTGAACGTGAAATAGTTCATGACTCAGATCATATGTTACCCCAAGAACTATGCGTTTTTCTTGAACCTTCCTTAAATACATTTTTTGACGTTGCCAAAGGCTGTTATCACTATTTAACCTCCGCATTGCTATGTCCAGACTTGTGTTGACTTCTTAGATCTGCAGCTTCAGTGAACTCTTATTTTCCAGCCTGCGCATCATCGTTTACGAAAGTCAGCTGGCTAAACAGTGGTTTCTGTATCGACCGGGACAACATGGTTGAACAAGTTATCTAGATAAACTATGGTTTTTACATCCAGCTCTTGTTGTTATTGACCGGTGGTGCCGATTTATCCAGGTAGATGACCCACAGGTAGAGTGAAAATGCCGGCGCAGTACAGGGCCATTGTACCCACCTTCAGACACTTGGGTATAGTGTGCTAGACCGGTATGTTTAAAGACCAGACGACGCTGTAGATGATCTGGTCAGTATCACCCCCGATCACATTTATTTCCCTAGACAATTATTAGTACACATTTCATGCTGAGACGGTCACAAGACATAACCGGTTCTGTGGCGTAGGTGTTACGGACGCAATTCGTAATCCCGCACACCATGTTCGAAACACAGCTGTGGACGATTTTGGCAGCAGACCGCATTGCTTTGGTTTTCATACAATAGTATGAGTGACGGTCGTTCAGAAAGCAATGGTAAACTATCAAACGTAAAACTGCCAAAAAATCACAAACAGCCAAACAAAAAATGCTAGAGTTGACTGCGACGACCTTAAAAAGATATGCAACTAATTTAACTTTTTAGAATGTAAGCTGGTGTTTCTGTGTTCATATGTCAACTTTGAGCTTCGAAATTTATATTCAGCAGTATAGGATCTATGAAATCTCACACATATCCCATACGGATGCGACAGTTATTACCTCAGAATGTCGTAATCGGTATTAACTCATCGTTGGAATATCTTATCTTTGTTAAGGTGCTCTGCTACATGGCTTATTATGTGCTGATGGACACTCATAGAAGAAAGCAGCTAGGAAGCAGGTGTTAGAGAGCAGATTATTTAAGATAAAATTGAGAGTGCAAAGATATAGGTGGATAAAACCCAAGTGGGTAATTTTAAATACCTAGGGACATTTATAACATCAGATGGAAGATGTACAACAGAGATTAAGAGCAGAGAATGACAAGCAAAAGCCGCATTTCAGAAAATGAAGAGTATCTTATGCAATAAGTCATTATCACTGAATGTAAGAAAGAGAGTGTTGAAATACTATATAGAACCAGTTTTGCTATATGGCAGTGAATCTTACAATGTAAATGAACAAATTAAGAAGCAATTAAAAGCAACATAGACGTGGTTCCTGAGACTTATATTGCGAATTCCTTGGACTGCCAGTGTAACTAACAACGATTTCCTGAAACAGGCTAATGAAACTAGAACATTGTATACAACAATAAGAAAGAGACAAACAGCTTTCTTCATTCATGTGATGAGAAGAGAGGCATTGGAGAACATCGTAACAACTGGAGAGATCGAGGGGAAGAGAGAGAGAGAGGTAGACCCAGAGATGTGATGCTGGATGGATTGACACGGTGGCATGGAGGAATATCAAAGCTGATCCAGAACACAAAAGACAGATCTGTGGAGAACCATAAACTCCTACGCCTGCTGGCAGGACACTTGATGATGATGATGATGATGATGATGATGATGATGAAAGATACATGAAGACATAACTTAAACGAATATGATTAATTAACGGTGTTTGATTTCCTGAATGAATAAGCTAAATCTGACACTGGGCGAATTGTAAAATACAGCCGTGTGTCATGTTTAACCTAGGCTACAGTTTACATTATAAAATGCAAAATTATTTATTGACGATCCGAACAAAGTGCGTACGTTTCCTTTGTTTGATTGCCTAATTCATCCCATTTTATTGCCTCTAGAGTATTGTCTCATATTTCAGTGCTTCCTTGGATCCTGTTACACATATTTTTATGTTTTTCAATCTTTTAGAAAGACGGTGTCGATAATCACTATTCGTTGCTACTATAATCGGTTCAAAACATGGTAGGCACATCGCCCACGCTAATAAACTTGTATAATAAAACAACGGCCGGCTTCCTCGCCTAGAGGTTAGCGACTTTTCTCTGTAATCTCGTACACTCTCATAGGTAACGTGACGACGGTAAGAATCAGCAGTGGTTCGAATCGCGTCGGTAACTTACGGGGCATGTGAGCCGGCCGCTCAGAAAGCAATGGCAAACTACTGAGCGTAATCTTGCCAAGAAATCAACAATCAGCTGAAAGATGCTGATGTTAACATCAATTTCCTGTAAAGGATATGCAAACAAAACAATAAAACAAAGAACATGTCAACTAACTGTCCAAGTCGTTATATACATGGAAGTCTGCACTACACTTTGTCTTAAGGAATACGTTAAGCTTTCGTCTTATAGGCCACATATATATCGTGTCCTGACAACATTTGTATCTACATCATATTTTTTAAGTTCTAGTGTAACAGGAAAGGCAACTGGGTTGTTAAAATCAACTGAATGTTTCAGCACATAGGTCCCAATATGGCAGATTCTTCGTGTTTACCAAAACATAGCTGCCAAAGTCCATTTCACGACAAACGAAGACTTTTAAACAGAGGAGAAGACGAAGAAGATGAAGAAGAAGAGGAAGAAGAAGAAGAAGAAGAAGAAGAAAGAAGAAGAAGAAGAAGAAGAAGAAATTTAAAAAAAGAAGAGGAAGAAGAATAGGAAAAGGAGAAGGAAGAAGAGGATAAACTGAGGAGGAAGAGAAGGAATTAGAGTGAAGGAAAAGGCGAAAATGAGGAGGAAGAGGAGGGAGAAGAAGGAGAACTCGACGAAGACGAAGTGGTAGACTGTATTTTATTGTTTGTTATATGAATCAATGTAAACCTCTATTTTCTGAGGCGACGTGTAGCACCCACCCATTTTGCATTCATGATCTTCGTGGCTTTACAAGCATCAGATTGCTACTGGAACTATTAGTGTTGGAACTCTTCGCTGGCTGCTGAGGATGGGGACGAAGCGCTTATGGGAATGTCCCGAATGCTGTGATGTCGGTTCCTAAATCAATCAATAAACCAATCAGACCTTTCATTTTCTTTACAAATTGACAATTTCAGCCTGTTTCAATTTTTTAGTTGTTATAATATATATCTGATATTCATTTCTCGTTAAGGAAATGAGCTCCAAATCAATTGGTCCTCGGTGGAAAGCGATTGCGTATTCCTTTGTAAATTAAACATTTCAAGAAGGGAGGCGAGTCTGGCCCCGGGGGAGGTAACTGCATGCGAGTACTTATGATTTTCACATGTTCTATTCCACCGTCAATCATTATATGGAAGTTTGTCATGAGAGCAGCACTCAGATGTGTTAAGTGTCTCCCACAAGCACGTGACAATGTTCTGCAATGCAGAAATTTTCCAATTACAGTGTCGCGTGTAGCCTACACAGCTGTGTTCAGCAAAATACATTTATTTGTAGGGGTTATTCCTATGTTGATTATTTTCTTTTAAAATTCTACGTCCTGCAACATATCTTCTTCAATCAGTCTTTTATCCTATATTTCTACTGTTACTTATTTTACAGTTCCTCGACACACCGAGACAAGAGTCCTAAATGCACGCTGACGATTTGGAAGCAGACAGCTGTGTGTAGATTTCCATGGCATGATGTGTCAGCCGTTTAGAAAGCAATGGCCAACTGTATGAAAATGACCCACTACCCCACAGGAAAATTAAGTGCAAGAGGGTTCTATTTTTAACACTGACTTCCAATTACAAACTAACGAACGTACAATTGCTTAGTAAACTTAGTAAATCACAAACAGCCATTAAATGCTGGCGTTGATGTCAACGTCCTGTAAAGGGCATACAACTATATGTGTAAATGCAACTTGCCACCACCAGCATCATAACTTTCGTCATCACAACATTCAACACCATCTCTGCATTGAAAAGTTGTAGGCAATGGATCTTCAGCAGTTTGCGATTGAACATTAGTTGTTGATTCCAAAGTGATATACAAGTAAATGGGCATATTCTTAAGCAAGTGAATCGATACAGTTATCTCGGAACAGTCATAGCATCTGATGGGAGATGCCTTGAAGATGTTAGAACAAAAATTGCCATTATGAAGGTAGTCTTTTGCAAGGTGAAAAACATACTGACCAATAAAAAGATATAAATTGAAACGACGAGAAAATGAGTGTTAACGTGCTATATAGAACTAGTACTTTTAAACCAACGAACAAGTCCTTCAAGAAACAAATGAAAATCGTAAACTGATTAGTCATAAACTGATTAGTCATTAGACGTAGACAGTCACAATTTTTGGGCATTTTATGAGAAGAAATGACTTGGAAAACTTGGTGACGACTGGCAATATCGAAGGGAACAGACCAAGGGTAAGACAGAGAAGTAAATACCTGGATGGCTTGGCCAAGTGGCATGGTCGAGACAGAAACACGGAGCTGATCCACGACTCTGGTGTTCGAGGAAGATGGCAGAACATGACCACGCTTATCGGCATGGCACATGATGAATGGATGGTTGATTCCAAAAAGTTGTGGTGTGTGCTCATTTTGGTGCAGTCCATTTACAGTCTATAGGCCTACCATGTATCCGTTTTGATTTCAATACTTTATTTTGTTATGCTTTTCAACATATGTAATTTGTCCCAAAAGGCCATACTATAAGAAGAAGATCAGTTCTGCAGTTATTTTATACCACTGCACTGTTATTTTTGCTAAATACCGATGCTTAACATTTATTTAAGTGTACTGTCAGGGTCTTGTTTGATATGAACAAAGGCTCGTGTTCACTAACAGGCGTGAAAACAATCACTCACACAGAATGAGTGTACAAACACACGGCGACATAACTCAAACACTTTAATCGCACTTCTCAAAACAGCAGTCATATCAGGCATCGCTCAAAGTCAGCGATAATGCCATTTCCAGAAACATACATGAAATATATCAATTCATAAATACAATAGAATATAACACTCACTCAATCTTTACTCTACTCAACAAAGCATACAGGCTTTCTTCCATCAAGCATCGACTCATACATAGCAACACTCTCTTTCACGTCCGTCCAGTCTCGAGGTCCTAGGCTGTCTGAGCTACCAGCAGTGATTCCTCGTTGGCCCTGCTTTCCGCTCTCGTGTGCTTCGTGCACCACGCTGACCCCTGGCCATCTACTGCGTAGTAACTGTTAGTCAAGTTCACGGTCGTACCTGGTCGTTGCCGCCAGGCGGGGGAGATGAAGACTCGGAGATTCTGACACTCTCCGCCGCCCCCTTTTATGAAAGGTATACCCTTTCATTATTGGTGTTTATAGTTGGGTTAAGTTAATAATATAAAGTCAGAATCGACCCACTGTCATGTTAGGTGACTCTTTGGTATTTAGTGATATTTACTGGGTAATTGCATAATATACCTTTTCTTCAGTGATGCCATAAGGCTACTCTCATCAAGTACTGTCCCCTAGTTGGATTTGTACCTTGGTTGATAATGGACTTAGCCAGTCCGGTAGTTATCCGCGACTAACGCTATCTTTCAAGCAACGCACTACCTCACGACAACAGAAAAATAAACTCACAAAAATAACATGTCAGGCCTTAAATCATCTTCCTTATAAGATGACTTCAGAACTAGACACCCACCGATATGGTCGTATAGTCCAATACTGGTCCTCAACTCACATGGTGACGTGTAGTCGTTCTGGCTACTATGAACAAGATAATATATGCATGCTTACATCTTCCCAATATTTCAAATCGTTTCCCCTTAGGTGTAATGGTGCAACGTTATGGGAGGTAATTTCTAAATTCTTTCAAAAAAATAAAGTGCATTTGTAAGTTATATTCTAAACGTCGTAGTTTGATATTTATTTTCCATGTAGATAGGTAAGTCCACTACCGTTCCCTTACCCGGTTAAATAATAGTGGGCAAAGTCTAAACGGCTATCTTGGTCCGTTAGGACCAGTTATCTCATAGTTAAATTGCTTCAAGCAACCGGTCCCATAATTCCTGTCGTCTCTAGAAGTATAGAAGAACCTTCTCCATTATCACCCTAACCCTAGTATAGGTGTCCCCAGACATTGAGGACTGAGAAGATTACAGAATCGAATATAAGAACAACGTTCCCCTCGGAATTGACGACGCACATACATACGCCATCCCTCCTGGAATCGCGCTGTATCACCACATGCCAGACCGTCCGGAGTCGCACAGTATAAACACACCACAACCCCACATGCAGGAAATCAACACTGCACTGACACTGCACTAATGAGCACATTCCTTGGAATATCAGCACCACAATCACAGAAAATAAAGCAGCACCACATTACCTTGGAAATAAAGCAGCACCACATTCACTTGGCACAAATCAGCACAACATACGTAAGGAATAATCACTGGAACTATGCTGATTAATTACTAATAATTGTAACACATTACATGCCTTACTTAATCTTGCCCTGTCCACTAGATTAGCACTGGAGACTATCATTAACTGACATCACAACAATTCAAGGCTTTATCACATGTAAATGCAACTGCTTAATCAAACAGCTATTATAACTGCCAAGTATCACAGGCCTGTACTAAAGAACTTTAATCAATTCTTAATTCCATCAGTATGCAAAGAATTACTGTCAGAACAAGAAATAAACAAACGAGCCTTTCGTCCTGGTTTCACGCCGTGTATAGATCGATCGTATTACATTAATATTCATGGGTTTAGCGCAACTATCACCTAGTTCGGCACAGATAATCACTTAATACGGTTAAATAAGACAAGTAAAGACGTCATATAAGTAGTGTACAATGTGCAAATGACTTATTATTTGTGGTTTCAAACCACCGATAAATCTTTCTTTACGGGGATATCCCGCCATCTTGTTTCGTCATATTTTACGACAACAATTGACCTCAATATTTGAACTTGGCGGTTATATTCTTGGGTCTGGTTGTCGTGATGACTACTTCTGGTCCCCGGGCGGGCGGGCGGGCTTTCGATGTGGCGAGCGGTGCGGCGGCGGGCGGAGTGGCGGCGGTGGCGGGGTCTCGTAGGTGTGTAGGTGATTATTATTAAGCATGGATCCGAGACGGAAACATCCTTTTACCGCTTTGATTGCGGGACCAACTGGGTGTGGAAATCTGTCTTTGTGCAAAAGTTTCTGACTCATTTATCAAACATGGTCTATCCGATTCCAGAGGAGATTATATGGTGCTACGGAGAATCGCAATCCATGTATGAGACTATGAAGGGTATTCAATTTAACGAAGGCTTACCGGATATGGAACAGTGGACAGGCGATAGACGTAGTCTAGTTGTAATAGATAACTTAATGTCCGAGACAGATGATAGGGTGACTAAACTATTTGCTAAAGGTAGTCATCATCGCAACCTCAGTGTCATGTCTATAGTCCAGAATCTCTTTGGGAAGAATAAAGAGCAAAGAACAATCAGCTTGAATTCACATTACCTAGTGGTGTTTAAGTACCCACGTGACGGGTCTCAGATTACCAACCTGGCCAAGCAGATGTATCCAGGCCGCGTGTCATATGTCCAAGAGAGTTTTAAGGACGCGACAGCGGCTTCACACGGTTATTTGCTTTTTGACCTTCGACAGGAAACACCGGATCAGCTCCGCTTACGAAGTCATATTTTTCCAGATCAGCGTCAAGTCGTCTAGGTGCCTAAATAATATGTCCCACTGAATAAAACGTCACGGGGCCATGCTGCGATTTCTAGGCGAGGCGAAGCCGGCTGACGCGAAAGCCGTAATTAAATCGGCTTCCCTAGACCTCGTCCAATCAATATGCGAGTGTTGTCACAATGTGTTAAAAGGTAATGTTCCACTGACACCGGTTCAGAAGAGACGTTTGCGACGCCACAGAACAGTCTGAGAGCCCTCACTCGTAAGAAGCTATCTATCAAGAAGAGGAAACAAATCTTGCAGCAAGGTGGTTTCATGGCTGCTTTATTAGGTCCCATTCTCAAAGTGTTGAAAGGCGTCGTGGGTTTATAATGAAGAAAATGATCCTGATCGATCCCGGGATGCTGGAAAAACCCTACGTACCACCCGTCACATTAACAGATAACTTGCGCGACTTGGATCAACAAATGCAACATGTCCTGGATAACGAAGATCTACCACCTCGTGAAAAAGCCCCCGAGTATCAACATACTTTGCAACGGTATCTGAATCGACTTGAACAGTACAGACATAAGCCATTAGGGACAGTGGATATCAAGGAACAAAAACTTGAAGTCAACACTTTACCGGCTTCAGTAGCCGAGACATCTCTTCAACCGACGCTGGCTGAAAGTTAACCTACACTTATTCAACCGGCTAAAAGTCAAGTAGTCGAACAAATAGTCGAGACAACATCACCTTACAAGCTCAGGCGAAGCAAAAAGTAGTGTAGGATACCTACACCCAAGTGGGAAAAATGGCCTCGCAATTAAGAAAATATTACTACGACCTTCAGAAACCCGGAGCCGCCGTTTTAAAACGGAATACTAAATTGAAGAAGGTAGAGACTTGGCTAGGACATCAGGATACGTATACATTGCATAAACCGATTCGTCGTCGTTTCCAGAGACGTCAAACTATAACCGGTGGTATAAATCAACAGTTTCAAGCCGATTTGATAGATATGAGAAAATTACAAAGATACAATGATGGGATGTCGTACCTAGTGACGTGTCTCGATGTGTTTAGTAAGTATGCTTGGGCCATCCCGATCAAGAAGAAAACGGGGAAAGAGTTAGTGGACGCCGTGAGTAAAATCTTTGCTGATAGACAACCGATAAATTTTCAGACTGATAAAGGATCGGAATTTGTCAACCGGACGTTTTTAAAATTTCTGAAAGATCGAGGTGTGCATTTCTTTACCACTGAGAATGAAGATGTGAAAGCCGCGATAGTGGAAAGATTCAATCGAACCCTGAAAGAGAAAATGTGGCGCTATTTCACCAAGACCAATAAACTTCGCTACGTCGATGTGATAGATAAACTGATCTGAAACTACAACGAATCGTATCACAGAAGTACTCGCATGGCACCCGAGCAAGTCAACTATGCGAACCAAAACGAGGTGTGGAATAACCTGTATCAGAAAACTTTCGACAGAAAAGTATATTTTACACCCGGCGGTCGAGTCCGACTGGCTCAACCCAAACAACCTTTTAAAAATGGGTATACGCCCTCGTGGACAGAAGAACTATTTACCGTCAGTCGTATAAACCAGACCAGTCCGGTGACGTAAGTGCTAACAGACGATTCGGGGGAGGAACTCCAAGGCTCGTTCTACCGAGAAGAAATACAACTCGTCGGAGACAAGCAAGTGTACCGCGTCGAAGCAGTCTTACAAGAACGACCCAGGTGAGGTGGTAAAGAGTACTTAGTCAAGTGGTTCGGATATCCCAAGTCATTCAACAGTTGGGTCTCAGACCTAACCAGTTACTAATGGAAGAAACCAACGTGGAAACTGACTCACAAAATACCACAGAAGGAGAAAGAAACTCGGTCTGGTGCATGTTTGGTCGGCGAGTGCCGCGACTAGAAATTGTCTTCTGTCAACTGGTCGTTATATACACCGTCATCGGCGTATCACTATTCAATCTGTCTCGAGACAGTGTCGACGCAGCGGAGGGCAAGCTGTGGATCGCTCTGCTAAGCAGTTGTCTGGGTTACATGCTACCAAACCCTAAAATATGAGTTTCTAAGTGATATTACCGAGCAATGCTTCGCCCAACATGTTTCCCAAGAACACTCCAGGTCACTATTTCGTCACGTTACCGCAAACTATTGAGGTGAATCAGCATTACGAAGTGGGTCTAGCCGAAATTCAATTTCCCAACTACTACTGCAATGTGTTAGAGCATGAAGTGTGGATGAGATACAACTCACCAACCAGAGGAAATTCCAGAAAACTGTGTCCCCCAAGCCCATACAGCTCACCAGATGCGTTTATAGCTGAGCTGAATCGAATAATGAAAGAGTCGGAGGTGGATGATCAACCGCGAATCATATTCTATTTCGACAATACCTCAAAGAAAGTCATCGTGAAAATATTCGAAGCAGGGGCCGTGGCTATGTTTAGCGAAAAGTTGAAAGAGATATTAGGACTTCCCTCCTCGAAGAAAGCACACATCAATCCATTAATGGAAGGCCATCTCGCAATAGACCTAAATAATGACCTGCAAAATATCTACGTCTACTGCGATCTCATAGCTGCGAGACCAGTCGGAGACGTCATGGTTCCATTACTGAGGACAGTTCCTATCATGAGTCAGCTGTCGGCTTCGGTGTATCGCGCCTACGACAAACCTCATTACGTACCGCTGAGTCGGTACTCCTTCGACACGGTGGAAATCCTTTTAACCACCGATACAGGCACAAACGTCTCATTCATTTCCGGGACTTCAGTGCTGACGTTACATTTTCGAATTCGGCGGAGATCAGACCTAAAATAATGAAATACGTGGCGTTACGTAGTAATCCCAGACTATACGAAGACTTCTACTGTAACCAAGCTGGACATGGCATGCCGGTCTTTGTGGGTGGTCGGAGTCAGAGAGGTCGTGGTATCGGCAGTTTCTTCAGTGGACTCGGTCGCACGATTATACCCTGGCTAAAGACCGGTGGTAAGGCCCTACTCAGAGAAGGTCTCGGGACAGGTCAGCGAGTGGCCCAAGATGCTTTGGCTCGTAGGAATGTTGGGGATTCCTTCGAAGAGCACGTCAAGCAAGCCGGTCAGCGTCTACTGCAAGGAGCTGTCAACCACGTTAGCCAATCAGGTAGCGGTATCAGAAGAAAGAGACGTGCAGCGCCACCTGGGGAGCCCAGTAAACGTATAAAACTAGCCCCCGCACATCGCCGAGCTCATAAGAAGAAGCAGCAGCACTCGGATATCTTTGCATAATGGCTCTGATTCACCCTCATTCCTGCGAGTGTATTCATTCTGGTCTGGATCTATTTAGTGTACCACCCACGCAGACCGCTGTGGAAGAGGGACAGTTTCTGGAGTTACACCCTTTAGCCTCACTAGCCCCGTGCGCACCTATAGAATTTGCCATCTCTGGTGCCAGTGAAGAGTATCAGGATCTGTTTAACACTTTCTTACACGTCAGAGCTGAAGTCACACTACCCAACGGTGACATACTACCACCCACGGCCGAAGTCGCTCCCGTCAACTATTATCTACACAGTTTATTTTCTCAAGTGGATGTCTCACTCAACGACACGCTAATCACCCCTAGTAAAAATACCTATCCGTATATAGCCTACTTGGAAGCGACGCTGAACCATGGGGAAGAAGCCCAAAAGAGTCATCTCTCAGCCGCCCTCTATTACTATGACACGGTTAAATCCTCGATGACACGCAAGGCTAAAACAACAAGGGACTAAGAACACGACGTCAACTAACCAGTGAGAGTCAAGAAATAGATTTGATGGGTCGACTATACGCTGACAGTTTTGTGCAAGATCGCTACATGATAAACGGTGTGGATGTGAAAATCAAGCTGACTCCGTCCAAGGCCACCTTTAATCTCTTGGCCCCTGATGGGGTGCTTGGTTATTCATCTATTATAACCCATGCCACGTTGGTGGTTCGTAAAGCCAGACTGAATCCGGCCATCGCACTCGCCCACGAGAAAGCCTTGATGAGAGCCACCACGAAATTCCCGTTCAAGCATGTGGTGCTAAAGACATTATGTATCCCTCAGGGTATGTTATCTCACACACAAGACAATTTGTTTATGAGTCAAACACCCACTCGCGTCGTGATTGGACTTGTTACATCAACAGCATTCAACGGTTCCTACGTAACCGTCGATGGTCGAGCTGCCACCAGCAAGCCCCTGACCATGGACTTTGACGCAACCTATACGTACGAGCATATTTTGGTACTAACCTAGCCATGGGTCTAATGAGCAAAGATGCCGGCAACTCAATTGACTATAATCAATTCAAGTATGGCTGTACGCTTTTTGCTTTTGATCTGAGTCCCAGTTTACTAGATGGAGGAGACCAGTTTGAGATGCCGAGGACGGGACCTTTAACACTGGAATTTAAGTTCAACACACCCACCCCAGAGCCATTACAAGTCATCGTCTACGCCGAGCACGACGAGATAATTGAAGTCTCCAAGACCAGACAAGAGCTAACAGATTACGCTTCATAATGAACACATAGCAGATTACCAGAATACTACTAGCTGATACGTATGCTCGGTGACTACCGGTCAGAGTGTGCGCTCGAGATCAGCTACCCCGACATCTAGCTAGGAGCAGACCAGCGGCTTTTATTGTAAACACTGACACTAGCTATAAACCAGGTTCCGACTGGGTCGCCATGTACTACGACGGGCCAGGCAAATGCGAGTAGTTTGACTCATTTGGGCTGCCGCCCTTACACAGTGACCTGTACAATTTTATTGACCATCATTCAGACAAACCACTCATGTATAACACCCGTGTCTGACAAGATGTTTTAAGCGACGCCTGTGGCCTCTACGCTATCTATTTCATCCTGATGAAAAGTCATGGGGCGAGCATGACCCGCATTCTCCAGCCCTTTTCAAGGAAACAATGGGTCAACGATCGGTTAGTACGTTGCCTAGTCATGCCATACGTAATGCAGCTGAGCCGGTATAGCCAGTTTACACACTAGTATATAAACACGACTCGAGTACCATTAGCTCATTCTGAAGATGGCTACAGAATGCAACACAGCTAGCTGGGTCTACCTGACTCGTAATGGTGACATTGTTAGACCAGTGGGAGATGGCGTCAAGGCGTGACCACCGCCGGGGTGCCCCACCCGAGCCGAGGTCCGGTCCGGTTCGCGCCGAGCTCCGGTCCGCCCCGGGTCGCCTCGGTTCGCGCCAGGTCGGGTACAGGGGACCTGGGTAGGGGGACCTGGGTATGGGGTATCCATGGACCGGAAGTAGTCATCAGGACAACCGGAAGTAGTCACCCAGACCCAAGAATATAACCGCCAAGTTCAAATATTGAGGTCAATTGTGGTCGTAAAATATGACAAAACAATATGGCCGGATTACCCCGTTATGAACGATTTATCGATGGTTTGAAACCACAAATAATAAGTCATTTGCACATTGTATACTACTCATATATAAATTTCCTTAGAGTGTGAATGAATGCCGCAGGCAGTCATAATCTTGTCGGGTGCTCAACTGCTCCATGTAGACATATATGGACTGAAATTCTGCGTCCGCTAAGGTGAGAAAGGTGACAGCTACTGACAGCAAACTTGCGATCTTCCCAGTTGAGTAGACCCCTCTAAGCACGCGGAATTTGCTTATCCCAGGAACAATTACTTTCCCTGAGAAACCTGGGTTCTACACATTAGAAACCCAGTCCAATTCAGTTCATCGGGGATCCGGGTGCTTACCGCCACCCGGAATATTAATAACTTAGGCAGAAAAGAACCTACTAGAAGTTGCTATGTTAGACGACTTCCTCGCGCCTAAAAATAACTTGCGACCCCGAATCTCAGCTAAGCTCCGCCTCCGGGAATTTCCCTGCCCCGAAGATACGCGGTTTGGACATTTCGCAACACTGACTACACAAAGGCTTTCGATAAAGTGAGACATATCGACATGAAAAGGATGCCGAAGATCTACAAATTGACGGAAAAGACCTTAGACTTGTAAAAAAAAAAAATATTAGAAACAACAAGCTGCCATCAGAATTGATAATGATGTAGGTCAATATCAGCCTATTTGTAACAAGCTATGGGGAGGGTCCCAAGTTCTCCTGTCACAATGTTTCAAAACTATTCTTTCGCCCTGGCTGGGGATAGGTCTTTGCTGCCAAACCTCTTCCGTTCCCCGGACTCACTGTCACTCTCTCTTTCGACCTCGGGGTCTATTTCCTGCAGTGTATTTCTGGCTGACACAAACACAACATGACGATCGTCTCAGTCACTATAATTAGAATTTAATACCGTAATAAAGGACAACACAGAAAAACATCAAGACAGATGAACCTATAAAAGTCTTAAAAAAAAAACAACTGAGGAGATAACTCTAGTCCAGACATGAAGCAAGAAAACTCTGAACATCATAGACCACAGATCTCTATATTGTCCTGTTAGTTCACATCCACCTCACCGGACAAAGTTTCAGGTCTCTCTTTCCAGCGTAGGTTGTTCGAACAACAGCTTTCAGGTTTCCGTGGCCAACACGATATAGTCACTCATCTGGTCTGGGAAAGTGCCATGGGATCACTTGGCACAATTTTGGTTGGGACATAATATCATGAGACCAGATTGTGTATAGGGAATGAGTCAGAGTCTTTCGCTGTCCCGGACAAGGATGGGAATTAGGCGTAGGTCCAACCAGAATCATCAGCAAACACTCGACCCTAAGTCGATGAGAAGACTTGAGTTGCGGTATTGTCACTCGTTTAATTTTAGTCCTGCTTCTCCCTCATAAATAGAAACATTCTACCTGGTATGGCCACTGACTTGCCCTGGCTTCATCAGTTGCATATAGCTTTAGGCATAGAAGCCCTGTCGAGTCTTTCAACTCACTTTACGGTCAAAAGAAGGACCCTGTAGATGACAAAGATTAGTGAGCGACCGGGCTGACTCATGCACCACAATCCTGAGGTCCAATTGGGCCTCAGTTAATAAATTGGTTATGCATTTTGGCTTACCTAATCAATTAGATAAGTGGCCTGCTTGAATGGGTCTGACATGTCAGGTAGCCCCTGGATTGGCTACGTCCTGGCTTGAGTAGACCTCCATCTTGTAGACGTCCTGTCGGCTACCCTATGCACCCTTTTGCATACAAGACTCACTCTCCACACTCATACCCTGCCTTTATTATTATTGGGCACATTCGTTTCCCGGCTTCTCTCTCCCTTGCAAACCATGCCTTTCTCACGACAAAGCTCTTGTGGTGTGGTGTGTTTAAGGATATGTGTTTCTCCCCCTTAACTAATATTATAGTAGTGAGGATGTATGGCACTCAGTGTAGTTCCCCATCCCCAGCAAGAATCGAAAAGAAGATACTACTCCTTCGGGCTGCTGAAGATAGATCATAGATTGGTGGACCCCATCCCCAAGGAGCCCTTCCCTCCTTCCGGCATACCGTAGCTATCCAATGATTATATTCTAAAGAAAGATGACAGTATGCCCAGTTCAGGCCGTAGAAGGAAAGATAGCAACAGCTCATCTGCCGCCAAGAACAAATGCAATCCCCTGGGGAGATATATTGTTCAGATTCACTCCCCGGCGATGCCAAGAACAAGACGCTTAGCTAGATTGGCCAACGGTCAACCCACTCCCAATATGGCAAGACTGCCGTTTCGCCAATTCGTCTCACTAGTCGAGACAACCAGTTAGCCTTTTAGACCAAGGTCTAGCAGTATTAAATAAAACCCAATTATTACCTTTCATTTCCCCAGTAGTAGGCTGCAGTGTTGTCCTAATCTTTGAATTAAATAGACATTCTGCAATTACCAAACGGTAAGTATGGGAACGGACATGAATTGCACCAGAAGTTGCACTGGTGTGTATTTGGTGTAAGGTGCCCTATCGGGTTTCCCCGAAGACAA
This sequence comes from Cepaea nemoralis, assembly GCA_014155875.1. Classification (NCBI taxonomy): domain Eukaryota; kingdom Metazoa; phylum Mollusca; class Gastropoda; order Stylommatophora; family Helicidae; genus Cepaea; species Cepaea nemoralis. Next base: position 291,891 of record JACEFZ010011536.1, read on the forward strand.
GACATATATCTAATCGTTCTATTAAAAAGATCGTGTTGTTAAAGAATCCCAGAGAACTATCTTCCATGGTGATTGAGCACATAAGAGAACTGAGGGTTCCCGAAAGCTGTTTCCCCCGATTTACCCAAAATAAAAGAAGGCATGAGGACATCGGCCATTGGCGTTTTGCCACATAGGCCCCATCTTAAGAAAGTCGAACCCTACGAACTTTCTACTGCCGGAGGTTCTGTTCGAATGGCCCCACCCTCACATTCAACCATAGGATGCCGTGATAGAAAATCCGCTCCCACATTCTCCCTTCCGGGGATGTATTCGACCGTGAACTGATACGGTTGTAGGAGCAATGACCATCTCATTAACCTCGCATTCAGTTTCTTAGAAGTTGCCAAAATCGTCAGAGGTTGATGGTCGGATTGTACCTTGAACGGTACTCCATAGAGATAAGGTTGAAATTTCTGTACCACCCACACTAGAGCTAGACATTCCCGTTCGACGGTGGAGTAATTCCGTTCTGCGGGTAACAGTTTTCTACTTGCATACGCCACCGGACATAGCACCGAAGGATCATCTCGCCCTTCCTGCAACAGAGTTGCCCCAATCCCTATGTTACTCGCGTCGGTTCTTAGAACAAACGTTTTCTCCAAATTTGGGAGTTGCAGGACTGGCCTATCCACCAAAGCCTGTTTCAGCTTCCCATAAGCTTCTTCACAGCTCGGGGTCCAGACTATAGGATCTGGCGATCCTTTCTTCAGGGTTTCTGTTAACGGCGCCCCAATTTCGTTGAACTTCGGAATAAATTTCTGGTAAAACCCACACAGAGACAAGAAAGACCTAACATCCTTTTTGGACTTAGGACGGGGTGCGAGTCTGACCTTCTCAATATTCTTTTCTTCCGGTACCAGTCCCCCTGGGGTAATAGTATGTCCCAGAAATTCCACGGATTGATAGTCAATCATGCATTTGGCTGGACGGGCGGTTAACCCTTCCTATTTTAACCTGGTGAAAATCTGTCCCAAGGACTTCAGGTGATCTTTCAGATTGTCAGTCGCGATGAGAATATCATCCATAAACGAGACGACAGAGGGATCCTTTAAAGGCTCTAATAACATTCTCACCATGCGGGTAAACACACTGGGCGCATTGCTCAGCCCAAATGGCATCACCTTGAATTCGTAGTGCCCGCTCGGAGTACTGAAGGCGAGCAAGGGGCGAACCTCGGGTTTCACAGGGATCTGATAATATCCCCGGCTTAGATCAATCTTTGAAAAGTACTTTGCCTTATTTAGTCTGGCAAACAGTTGATTTGTGTTCGGTAACGGTTCAACTTGGAATGTCGTACAACTGTTTAAATGCCTGTAATCAATACATAGGCGGTGCTCCCCACTGGGCTTCCTCAACAAGACAACCCTGGCATTATAAGGAGAAGTCGAAGGAGTGATGATGTCATCGTCCAGAAGTTTCTGGATTTCGGCTTCCAGGGCCTTCTCTTTCGAAAAGTGCACTGGATATATTTTTTGGCGAATGGGGTCTTGGGTAGTCAGAGTCATATCAAACTCGACCAACCCTGTCCGCTCTGGCCGATCGGTAAGAATCTGCTGATGGGACTCCAACAAACGGATGACCAGGTCTGTTTCTTCAGCCGACAGATCAGGATTTATATGTACATCCCTATAGGTGTCCCCAGGGTGTAAAGGATACTCCCTATCCGCGTCTTTGCCCGATTCAGTTTCCATCGCGACCGCCATAGTCATGAGTGGGAGAGAAGTACCATCAGATCGTTCTTCATACTTTTTGAGGAGGTTAATGTGGAAGATTTTGGATTTCCCCCTGATCCGGATGGCATAGTTGGTGCGGGACACAACCCTTTCCACCGGGAACGGCCCCTGGCAACCAATCTCGAGTTTATTGGAACCTACTGGAAGCAACAACAGAACCCGATCCCCCACTTTAAGAGACCTATCTTTCGTCCTTCTATTGTAGTAGGCCGCGTGTCTCTTTCTGGCCGCCCTCAGATTCTGAGCTGCCAAAGCCCAACCCGTCTGGAGTTTCTTCTTTAACTCTTCGACGTATTTATATGAGGATACAACTTCTTCGGAAGTTTCTTCCTCTGTCCAACATCTCAATAGGGCTTCTAAGGGACCCTTGATTGGCCTCCCGAATAGTAGAGTGGCTGGTGGCAACCCGGTCGACCCATGGGGAACCTCCCGATAGGCGAACAAGTCGGCTCGGATATACTCATCCCATCTGTCTGGTTTCTCTTAAGTCAGCTTCCGAAGCATGGTCATCAAGGTACCATTAAACCTCTCTACTTGCCCATTCGACTGAGGGTGGTATGGGCTTGTGTGAATGTGGTTAGTCTGGAAGATACGAAAGACTTCCTCCATCAGCTTACCACAGAACTGAGACCCATTGTCCGTTAGGATCTGGTTCGGAAATCCCAACCGAGTAAAGGTCTCCATAAGTGCACCAGCCACTCGCTTAGAGTCGATTGTGGCCAACGGTATCGCCTCACCCCACATGGAACAGCAATCCACCATCGTAAGAATATACATATTCCTCTTCCTAGTCCGAGGAAGAGGACCAACAATATCGATGGCAACTCTCTCGAAAGGAGAGTTCATAATGGGCATGTCTCCCCAGATTACTGGAGCCGTCCAGTGTTTTGGTGCCACACGCTGGCACTCTGGGCACGACTTGACGTACCGACGCACGTCTCCAGTCATCCCTGGCCAGTAGTAATGGCAGGAAATGCGCTGGAGTGTTGCCCCGACACCCATATGTCCACTGAATGAAATGGTGTGTCCCATATGAAGAAGCTGTTCCCGATAGGCCTTAGGAACTTCCAGCTGGCCATGCTGGCATTCCTCCACTCCGGCTCTCCGGTACAGTAACCGATTCTTCATATAATACTGCCCCCGTCTTGGTGGGTCAGAACTTTTTGGCAACTGGTTGAAGCAAGGTTGCAAAGTAGCATCCTGGATTTGAGCAGCTCGTAACTCCCCAGGCAAGGGATTCACGATCAAGGCCGGCGTCACCTCATCTCCCGATTGAGATCTGGTTTGCATTGCCCCTACGTACATAGGTTCTGTTGGGATCCCTAGAAAGACGTAGCGACAACCCAAGATCATTGGGAAGATAGGATCGAGCAGAACGGCTGCCTGTATAGTGCCGGTAACATATTTCGATTTGATGTCTACCTTCGCAATTGGAAGAGACATCGCTACAGCACTCTTGGTCGCCGTTTGAATCTCAATAGACTCCCCGGTTAACTGCTCTGGGCTCACTAAGTGTGAGGAAATTACGGCCTCAAACTGTAGACCTGTGTCATAGAGACACTCGACTGGTTGTCCGTTCACAAGTATCGTCTCTACTACTGGTGGTTTCTCTGAATCTTTGTTCTCAAGACCAATCCCTTCTACCTCCCTGTTAGACCCTTCCCCGGTTTCTACAAGACAGGCAGCATAGTGAGAGTCTTTCAGTTTGCGCCTGCAATCGGCCGTATAGTGTGTGGGAGATTTGCAGTTGGCGCACCACTTTTCACTCCACTTTCTTTTAGGAGATCCAGGTGGACTCTTACCAGAGGGTTTCTTAATTGGAACTTTATCGAAAGGATCCTCCTTCTTGGTGTGAGCTGTTTTAGGGTTCTTCTTCTTTCTTCTTCTTCTTCTTTGCGTTCATCCGGAGTGTTTTTTCAGATGTGATTGCGGTGTGTCTAGTTAGGCACCCTTGGATCGAAACCCTTAGGCCAACACATCCGGCTTTTAGCGTGCATTTTTGACCAGGTTAGCATTCCTGGGAGACTCTCACTTTTGTGGTACTGTCCACCTCCCAGCTGGTAAAGTTGGAAGAGTCGGAGACTGCACGGTCATCCCTCAAATGAAGGCAGGGACAGTCCATAGCATTTTCCGCCATCCTGGGTGGCTTCCATAATTGCAGGGCCGGCACATAGCGCCCTGGTACTGGGCACACAGAGGGAATCGTCACGTCCTGCTCATGGCTGCTTTAGTTCCTCACTTCAATATATTGGGCATTTCGTTCACCCCGAGCCTTTCCCGCACAAACCAAGCTGGTCTGCAGTCAGCATCCACTAAGCGAGTTTTTTTCGGACATGTGCTTGTCGTTGTGTCCGTCAGAGCTGTTCCAGACACGTCGGACATTCGGAAACTACCTAGCCAGAGCTGTTCCGAACAAGAGCGGCATTCGGAAACTAGGTAGTCAGAGCTGTTCCTAGCACAAGAGACAATCGGACGAGACAATTCACTCGGACGTAATTGCGTAGTGTCAATTTTTAGTTTGCCACCCGTAGGACGACACTTCCGACTTCCGGCGGGCATTTTTTAATGAGGTTAGCCTTCCTCTGGTTTCATAGCACGTAAGACTGTTGTGATGTCGCCAACATCTCAGCTGGTCAAGATAGAACGATCAGCGACATCGAGGTCGGCCCTCAAGGGAAGGCAGGGGCAGACCTTGGGCATTCCCTTGCTATCCAAGGAGGCTTCCATAATTGCAGAGCCGGCACATATTGCTCTGAGACTGGGCTCACCCGAGGAGTTGCTACGTCCTGCTCATGGCTGCTTTAGTTCCTCACTTCCATGTGTTGGGCAACTCGTTTGCCACTGATCGCTCAAACACACACCAGGAGCGGTCAGACTGCGAGCGACATCCACTCGGTAAGCTTTTTATTTTGACTTCAGACCACGCAATAGGTCCGCTCGCCGTGCGTTCCATTTTGCGTCATTGACCATGTGTCTGGTGGTCGGGGATTGGGTTGTGACAGTTCCGCATTATCCCCATGAGCTAGCACATACCTTTCCGCTAATGTGTTGACTACGTCTAACCTTTCTGTCCCGTTTTCAAGCAAGAACGTTTGCAATGACTTAGGCATCATCCTCTTCATTTGGTCCACGACCACTAATTCTTCTAAACTTTCATAGTCGTTAGCAAATAAAGCTAATGACATCCACTTCAAAAGGTAAGACTTAAGTCTAACGCTGTAAGATGCGACCATCTCCCCTGGCTCTCTCTTCGACTTTATGAACTGCTGTCGGTATGTATGGGCTGTCATCTGGAACCTTTTCAATAATGCTTTTTCCAGAGCCTCATAGTCATTCTCCATACCAGGTGGCAACCTTGAGTAGACCTCGTACGCGGTCCCCTTCAGTCCCTGTGAGAGTTTCAAGTTCCATTTTCCACGTTCCAATCCCATAGCCAAAGCCATCGACTGAAATCTGTGAAGATACTGGTCGATGTTATCTTTGTGTTCATTGAAACGGGAGCAATGGGAACTTCATTGCCTGGTATGGAACGCAACTAGAAGTTGTTGAGTCATTGAGAACATGCGCCTCCCACTGCACCCTCGCTTTCCTTGGCAGTTTGAGCTTTCAGCTCCAACTCCCTCATACGGAACTTATGGTCTCTGACTGCCTGCTCGGCCTCCATCTTCCTAGCCTCAGCCTCAGCCTCAATTTTCTTAGCTTCGCGCACAGCTTGTCTGAAGTATCTTTCCATTTCCTGAACATATTTCTGTAACTCCGCCCCATCATAGCCCATCTCACGCCCTGTAGCCTGTACGTCAGCAACATTAAACTTAGCTGATGCCATCTTAAACTCAGAGGGTACGAGTATACAATTCTATATTAAATTTCTATCTCACGTACACAAATGGATAATTATACGACCACAACACGTCGTATGTCGGTCAGTCTGTGTCAGGCAGAGTATAGACAATAGCCAGGCACGGTAGGCAGAACCTATTGATAGTAAACAAGAATATCTGTCCCCTATCACTATATCAGCCAGAACTCCACCAGGATTTCAAATATCCCGCGACTAGCCCCCAATTATTGTAACAAGCTATGGTTCTCCTGTCACAATGTTTCAAAACTATTCTTTCGCCCTGGCTGGGGATAGGTCTTTGCTGCCAAGCCACCTCCGTTCCCCGGACTCACTGTCACTCTCTCTTTCGACCTCGGGGTCTATTTCCTGCAGTGTATTTCTGGCTGACACAAACACAACATGACGATCGTCTCAGTCACTATAATTAGAATTTAATACCGTAATAAAGGACAACACAGAAAAATATCAAGACAGATGAACCTATAAAAGTCTAAAAAAAAAAAAAAACTGAGGAGATAACTCTAGTCCAGACATGAAGCAAGAAAACGCTGAACATCATAGACCACAGATCTCTATATTGTCCTATTAGTTCACATCCACCTCACAGGACAAAGTTTCAGGTCTCTCTTTCCATCGTAGGTTGTTCGAACAACAGTTTACAGGTTTCCGTGGCCAACACGATATAGTCACTAATCTGGTCTGGGAAAGGGCCATGGGATCACTTGGCACAATTTTGGTTGGGACATAATATCATGAGACCAGATTGTGTATAGGGAATGAGTCAGAGTCTTTCGCTGTCCCGGACAAGGATGGGAATTAGGCGTAGGTCCAACCAGAATCATCAGCAAACACTCGACCCTAAGTCGATGATAAGCCTTGAGTTGCGGTATTGTCACTCGTTTAATTTTAGTCCTGCTTCTCCCTCATAAATAGAAACATTCTACCTGGTATGGCCACTGACTTGCCCTGGCTTCATCAGTTGCATATAGCTTTAGGCATAGAAGCCCTGTCGAGTCTTTCAACTCACTTTACGGTCAAAAGAAGGACCCTGTAGATGACAAATATTAGTGAGCGACCGGGCTGACTCATGCACCACAATCCTGAGGTCCAATTGGGCCTCAGTTAATAAATTGGTTATGCATTTTGGCTTACCTAATCAATTAGATAAATGGCTTGCTTGAATGGGTCTGACATGTCAGGTAGCCCATGGATTGGCTACGTCCTGGCTTGAGTAGACCTCCATCTTGTAGACGTCCTGTCGGCTACCCTATGCACCCTTTTGCATCCAAAATTCACTCTCCACACTCATACCCAGCCTTTATTATTATTGGGCACATTCGTTTCCCGACTTCTCTCTCCCTCGCAAACCATGCCTTTCTCACGACAAAGCTCTTGTGGTGTGGTGTGTTTAAGGATATGTGTTTTTCCCCCTTAACTAATATTATAGTTGTGAGGATGTATGGCACTCAGTGTAGTTCCCCATCCCCAGCAAGAATCGAAAAGAAGATACTACTCCTTCGGGCTGCTGAAGATAGATCATAGATTGGTGGACCCCATCCCCAAGGAGCGCTTCCCTCCTTCCGGCATACCGTAGCTATCCAATGATTATATTCTAAAGAAAGATTACAGTATGCCCAGTTCAGGCCGTAGAAGGAAAGATAGCAACAGCTCATCTGCCTCCAAGAACAAATGCAATCCCCTGGGGAGATACATTGTTCAGATTCACTCCACGGCGATGCCAAGAACAAGACGCTTAGCTAGATTGGCCAACGGTCAACCCACTCCCAATATGGCAAGACTGCCGTTTCGCCAATTCGTCTCACTAGTCGAGACAACCAGTTAGCCTTTTAGACCAAGGTCTAGCAGTATTAAATAAAACCCAATTATTACCTTTCATTTCCCCAGTAGCAGGCTGCAGTGTTGTCCTAATCTTTGAATTAAATAGACATTCTGCAATTACCAAACGGTAAGTATGGGAACGGACATGAATTGCACCAGAAGTTGCACTGGTGTGTATTTGGTGTAAGGTGCCCTATCGGGTGTCCCCGAAGACAAGACATATATCTAATCGTTCTATTAAAAAGATCGTGTTGTTAAAGAATCCCAGAGAACTATCTTCCATGGTGATTGAGCAAATAAGAGAAGTGAGGGTTCCCGAAAGCTGTTTCCCCGGGTTTACCCAAAATAAAAGAAGGCATGAGGACATGGGCCATTGGCGTTTTGCCACACTATTAAAAGAGGTGTGAGACAGGGATGTTTAATGTCTCCAGGTATATTTTTTTCTGTATACAGTGAAACTATTTATAAAAAAACAACAAATAGAAGATATGGAAGGAAATAACATTGGGGGACGGCACATCAATAACATTTGATATGCAGATGCTACAGTCTTGATTGCAGACAATGAACAGGACCTGCACAATTTAGTAGATGCTTGTTGCACACAGTGAACAACTAGGTTTAGAACTGAATAGTAAGAAGACATAGATTATAGTCGTCACTGGGAAGAAGGAAATACCACAATATTATATACTAGTAAATGGCATATTCTTAAGTAAGTGAATCTATACAGTTATTTCGCGCACAGTCATAACATCAGATGGGAGATGCCTTGAAGAGCTTGGAATAAGAACTGCCATTGCGAAGGTAGCCTTTTGCAAGAGGAAAAACATACTGACCAATAAAAAGATATCAATTGAAACGAGAAAAAGAGTGTTGAAGTGCTACATAGAACATATACTTCTGTATGGATGTGAAGCGAGGACAATGAGCAGACAAGCTGAAAAACATCTTATTTCCGTGGAAATGTGGTTTCTGAGGAAAATGCAAAGATTACCGTGGACAGACAGAAATGCCAATGAATACGTCCTTCAAGAAACAAATGAAGATCGTAAACTTATTAGAGTCATTAGACGTAGACAGTCAAGATTTTTGGGCATGTTATGAGAAGAAATGACTTGGAGACCTTTGGTGACGACTGGCAAGATCAAGGGAAGAGACCAAAGGGATGACCGAGAAGTAAATACCTGGATGGCTTGACCACGTGGCATGATCGAAACAGGAACACAGAGCTGATCCATGACTCTGGTGATCGAGTGAGAATGCAGAACATGATCGCCCACGCTTAACGGCAAGGCACATGATGGTTGGATGGATCACATTCCAAGTCTCCTGATTTTTTTGGGATTGCAATAAATACATAATTACATAATTCAGAAGATATATCTCTGGCATCATATAATGTATTGAGCAGTCTGATGATTTGATCTATTCCATATTCTTCTAAAGCATTAATCATTTCTGTTGTGATGTTATCTGAACAGGGAGTCTTTCCAGCTTTCATATGTTTAGGAACATTCCGAACTTCCATCTTCAGAATTGGCGGTCCTTCATTATTAAATCGAATATCATACTGTTCATATCTTTTATCATCATTAAGGTTTTTCACATAATCTCACCATACATGTAGAATATGATCTTTTTCTATTATGATTTTGTCATCTTTAGTTCTTAAACAGCCTGCTGATGTACTTGTTCTTTTATTAGTAAGTTCCTGAATTCATTTGTGCACTGATTTGGTATTTTGACTTTTGTGTTGTTTTTCAATTTCTATTCAATTTTTCTCAAGCCATGCTTCTTTTTCCTCCTTATATAATATTCTGACTTGTCTGTGAATTTCTTCACATCTGGCAGGATTATTTTTTGTTGAGTCTTCTTGTTTCCATTAGTTGTAAAACTTCTTCAGTCATCCATTTCTTACGACCCACCTTCTTTAATTTTGGAATAGTTCTTTTCTGCAGCCAAACTGATTGAATTCTTCAACATTTCCCATTGATCGTCGATATCTTGAAACAGGATCTCTAGATCAGACAATATATCAAATCTGTTCTGTACTTCTATGTTGAATTTGTTTTGTATTTACTTGTCATATCTCAATGTACACAGATCATATTTAGTGTTTCCTGTTATATACTTGGCTTTCAATAGCTTTACCCTCAATGTACCTGTAAGTAATCTATGGTCACTTTAGCAATCAGCACTGGGAACTGTTTTTGCAATTGTTAATGCATTTCGAAACCTTCTGCTAATCAGAATGTAATCAGTCTGGTTTCTAATCCTGCTATCAGGACTCCTCCATGTCCATAATCTTCTAGGGTGTTGTTTAAACAAAGTGCTTCCTACAATCACTTCCTGCTCTTTTGCCCATTCTATAAGTCTATATCCTCTTTCATTTCTCCCACCCAAACTATGGTTTCCTACTGTGTATCCATCACCTTGATTTCCTACTTTTGCATTGACGTCACGCATTATGATGTTTATTTCTGAATTTTTACATTTCTTTAAAGCAGACTCTATATCATTATACAATTCCTCCCCACTATCTTCACTGGATTCTCCTGTTAAGGCATATGTTTGAATAACGTGTATGCTAAAAGGTCTGCCGCTTCATTAAACACTAGCAATTGATTATTGGGTGGCGGGATATGGGTATACTCTATCAAAGGCGAAGTAAAGTGCCTCCTTCCATTCGTTAGGTCACTGCTAAGAGCAATGGAAAACTACCTTCTCTACATTTGCCCAGACAATCATGTTTCTTCAATGCATAGGGAATCTGAGAAACGGCGACAATGGATGTTCAATAGTAGCAACCTGGCACGGTAGGGGTAGTCATGTGAACCAGGTTACTCCACACCGTCAGCAAGGGATTGAGTGCAAACGATTGCCAACATTTAAAGTGGGAACATAGAACGTTAGGACAATGAACGGGGATGATAACTTTGATAATATTAAGAAAGAAATAAGAGGTCTGAATTTTAATATGTTCGGTATATGTGCGACCAGAAAGAAGAGAATAGCCATGACAGCATCCGAGGAATATAACAACATCTATTCTGGTAGAGAGAAAAAACAGCAAGGGGCAGCACTTATAATTAATATGGAGAGATCAATATCTATCAAAGGATATTGGGCTGTTTCCGATAGAATATTACTAGTGAAACTGAGTGACAGACCTTTTGATCTCTCTTGTTTATGCACCAACGACAGACAGCAGTTTATAATGATTTGGAGGATGCCTTCAAGAAATGCAAGCATTCAGAATTAAACATCATAATTGGTGACTTTAATGGTAAAGTTGGCAAACACCAGGACGGATGCATAGTATGCAAATATAGACAAGCTGAACAGAATTGTCATGTATCAATACTCCACCAAGTTTGCAAACTTGTACAGTGAGCAAAACGGCATGATATGATTATTGGAATTACCTGGATCAACATCACACTAGGAAGTTATAGACATGGCCGAGTCCTGGCCATAAGATCATAAATATAATTGAAAGAAGGTTAAAATATACGCAAAGAAACGGAAAAAAAATTGAACAGTGAGGAGATAAAAGATAAATTCAACGTAGAAGTAGAGAACAGATTTGATGCATTGTCCGATCTGGAAATATTATTTCATTATGTCAGCGGTCAATGGGAAATGTTAAACTCTGTACATCTGCAGAACCAAATATGCTAAAATATAAAGATGATGCGAAGTAAGGAGCGGATGGCGTTATCAGTTATCAGTTATCAGTTGGGGTATCTTCGTTGCACTCCGGACATGTCCATAGGTGCTCAGATCCTCCCCCCAGCATATGCATCAGCGTCCGGTGGCTAATAGTGCCAGTTCTGTGTTGGTTGACGAGGCGCTTTGTTTTCCCGATGTACCTCTCGCGTCTGGCTGTGCCGATTCTTACTCCCAGGACTTTCATCCTGGAGAGCGATGTGGAATCACTGGCGTCAAAGTCCTCTGTTCTCGCCATATCTTTAAGGGCGTTAATAACATCCGCACGATCAATGGGCTGGCCATCTACAGGGGGTGCAGAGCCAGCCAATTTATCAGCTCGTTCATTTCCCTCGACTCCCGCATGTCCCGGGACGAAGATGAAGGTGACTTTGCGGACAACAGACTTCCGCAGCGACTCAGTCCACTGTCTACGTACAGATCCAGCTTCGACCTTCTGAATCATGCTCATTGAATCACTTAGTACACACACGTTGGTATAATGCTGTGATTCCAGCCATATGAAAGCCTGTGTAACTGCCATCACCTCCATCGTCATGCTGCTCGTGGTCATAGAGTGGGCACCACTGGATTCTTGAACGGTTCGGCCCGCTGAACGGGCTGTAAATGCCCACGCACTTCTCTGCTGCTTTACAACAGTTCCATCTGTATAGATGAGCACTTCGGGGCTATCTGAGTGATCATAGATGAGCGCGTTAACCTCTGCATTGACAGCGGCAGGGTTCTGCTCTCTGCACCGTCTGTCGAGTGTGATAATGCAGGAGAAGGTACACTTAAAAGCTGGAGGCACCGGCACCCATTCCTTGCCGGGGTTGATACTGGTAAGACTGCAGACCTGTCCGACGACATCTTCCGCCCGACCCATCCATGATTTGCCCCTCTTTAGCCTGTCACCCTTTTCTCCGAATACAGCGTCATGCAGAGGGTGCTGCTCATCTGCACTTATTTTTAAGTATGCACGAGCTCTCCAGATCTTGATCCTGTGTTCCATTGTCGGGAAGTCAAGGAGGTATCTCATTGCTACACAGCTGGTGTCTCTCGTGCAGCCCAAAACGATGCGCATGGCTTCGTTTTGTACCTTTTCAAGTCTTCCAATCTGTGTAGGGCTGACAGTGAGGATGGCCAGGGCATACTCGATGCGTGAAAGCACAAGTCCTTGGAACAGAAGTAATAGCAGTCTTTGCTCGATATTGGCAGTCGCCATGACTCTCATTGCTGCCAAACCTTTTCGAGCCTTCGTTATGACATAATCGACATGATCTCTGAAGGACAGGCTACGATCAAGCCTCACGCCAAGATATGTCATTGACTGGGTTCTACTCAGAATGCTCCCATCCATTCTTACTGCCGGCAGGTCTGTTTTCACAATATGGTTGTTTAGTGAGAACCATGTAACCGTTGCCTTTGCAGGGTTGACAAGGGCATCGGCATCAGCACACCATGAGGAAATTCGATCTAGTTCGCCCTGCATATAGTTGGCAACCGCCTGTCTATCTCGACCCTGTCGATACACGAGGATGTCGTCAACGAATGATAGAGTCCTACCCCTCCCATCCAACTGTTGTTCAGTGATCGGCACCGTATACACGTTGAATAGTACTGGTGACAGTGGTGAACCCTGCGGCAATCCTGGACATATCGTTATCGGCTCAGAAGACCAACTCCCGCATCTTAGCACCACCTTCCCTTGGAGTAGAACTGCAGCTATCCATCGTACAAGGTGAGGGTGCACTTTCAGTCTGAGGAGGGTTTGCATCAAATGCTCGAAAGATACTCTGTTATATGCGTCCTCTAAGTCTATGGCGGCCGCACATGTCTCTTCTCTGACCTGAAATCCTTCGTAAACATCTTGAGCAAAGACCGCCGCATTCAGCCATGACTCTTTGTTGCGTCTGTATCCTCCAAGTGTGGGCGGGAAGCAGCCGAGCTGTTCCAAGTCCCAAGCAAGTCTGTGTGCTACAATTTTCTCCAGTAGCTTGCCAACAGTATTCTGCATAGTAATGATTCTGTAGCCGCTTATCTTGGAGTGGTCTTTGTTCGGTTTTGGCAGCGGCAGCAAGTAGCTGTGTAGCCATTCTTCTTTGACCTGACCCCTCTGGATACTGGTGTTGAATTCTCTGGCCAGTTCTTCCATGTCATCATCTGATATCACCATTAGGTCACCATATCGGATCCCGTCTGGGCCTGGGGCGGTGTTAGGTGATTTCTTGAGCATCGCACGCAATATGTCAACTGTGATTGTCCATTCTTCGTCTGTCCCGACCCCCTCGCACAACTGAGAGAGTGTTGTTGTGGTCCTCTGTCTGGCGGGCTCGTCTTTCTGGTCAGTCTGTTCTATGTAGCGTGCAAGAAGGGCCTTACCTTTATCCGCATCCGACTTTTTCCATGCGAGGTCTGTGCCTTGAAAGTCTGGAATACCCCTACGTTGTGCAGCACCGTTCATGCTCTTGTGGAGGCGCCAGAATGTCGTAAGAGATTGCTCGGAGCACACCTTCCTGCAGAACTCGTCCCATTTGTCGGCCTTGGCCTGTTTGGCGCAGGATTTGAATAAAGTCGTGGTCCTAACGACCTCAGTCTTCAGGTTCGCCAACTCAACCTGTGGCATGTTAGTTTGCCAGTCTTTGAAAGCCTGCCTCTTTCCCAGCCACACCTTCTCGACCTCTCCATTCCACCATGGTGGCTGCAGCCATCTTTCTTGTCTCCTACGGGAGGAAGTTAGTTTCCTTCTTCTGATCTTGCTTATGGCGTCTTGACCAGTGGTGTCGTACGGGAAGGCATTGGTCTTGTTTCTTTGACTCATAGCCCCGTCTTTCTTGATCAGGATGACACAAGGGTAGTGGTCACTATCGTGGTATCCTAGTGTGCCCCACCGGCACCTTGGTGCGATGGTGGGTGACACCAGAGCCAAGTCAATGAGTGGATGGCGTTATGCATGTTAAAGCACATGGAAATAAGAAGAAATAACAAAAATAACCATGAATAATACGAAGAGATTGCAGGATAAATAAGAAATTTTGCAAAGAGGCGAAAGAAACATGCCTTTGAGGAAAATTGCAGGGAAATTGAAAACCAACACAACACCCAGAATGCCATATGAATGCAGAAAATAATTAATAACATCGCTAACAAAAGAACACATACACCAAAGAGTTGCCTAAGAACCAAGGATGGCAAAATCATAATAGAAAGAGATCAGATTTTACATGCGTTGTCCAATTACGTGAATACGTGAAAGGTCTTTAAGATGATACAAGAGAAGAACAGTATAACATTCGGAATAATAATGAAGGACCATGAATTTTGAATATGGAAGTTCAGAATGCTCTTAACCATATGAAAACTGGCAAGACCCCGGGTCAAGACAGTGTAACAACGGAAATGATTAATGAAATAGACCAAGTCACGAGACTGCTGAACACAATATATGATAGGGATATAACTCCTGAATTATGAAGTTCTATATTTATTGCATTCCCGAAAACATTAAGAGTCTTGAAATATGATCAAAATCGAACATCGTATCAAAATCGTATAATGATCCTCATCAGGGAAAAAAATAAAACCCGAAATATGATCAGAATAATGTGGGTTCGTAGAAGTAGGGGTACAGTAAATGCTGTGTATATGCTGAGAGCATTATTTAATCGTTCTATAAGAGTAAGTAAAGACCTAAACCTTTGCTTTATTGACTATACAACGGCTGTCGGTAAAGTAAAACATGTCAACATGTTCAAAATATCTGAAGATCTACCAATTTTTGGGATTGATTGATTGATTGATTGAATTAGGAATCGACATCACAGCATTCGGGGCATTCCCATAAGTGTTCCGTCCCCATCCTCAGTAGCCAGCGAAGAGTTCCAACACTAATAGTACCAGTAGCAATCTGATTTTAAGTCCGTCTCGCCTTTCCTCTGAGCGTTGAGCGTCGGCGAGATCCCCTCGTCACTCCTCGCTGTCTCATTCTTGCCAGACCATGGTAATCCATTTGCTCCTCCGAGGTGTGCACGTGCTCCCACAAGGGCGCAACCACATCTTCCTTGTCATGTATCAATACTCCACCAAGTTCTGCAGAGCCAGCAATCTGTCCGCCTGTTCATTCCCCAGCACACCGGTATGCCCCGGAGAAAAGTTCCAGGCGATGCTTGTCACCCGTGACCTCCGAATCATTTTTTAATGCAATTTATGGGATAGACCATAGACTTAAAAATATATATACTGGATACAGCAGGCTGCCATCAAGATTGATAATGAAGTAGATCAATATCAGCCTATTAAGAGAGGTGTGCGACGGGGATGTGTAATGTCTCTACATCTGTTTCTCTATACATTGAAAGTATTTTTATAAATTTAGAATATATAAGATGAATCACCATTGGGGGACGTAACATCAATAACGTGAGATATGCGGATGATACAGTATTGATTGCAGGCAATGAGCAGGATCTGCAACATTTAGTAGATATGGTTGTTGCACACAATGAACAACAAGGGTTAGAATTAAATTGTATGAAGACACAGATTATGGCTGTCAATAGAAAGAACGAAATACCACAATGTAATATACAAGTAAATGGGCATATTCTTAATTAAGCAAGTGAATCGGTACAACGAACTTGGAACAGTAACAAAATATGACCGGCGGTGCCTTGAAGAGATTAGAGCAAGAATCGCCATTGCGAAGGTTGCCTTTTGCAAGGTGGAAAACATACTGACCAATAAGAAGATGTCACGTGCAAAGGGAAAAAGAGTGTTGAATTGATACATGGAACCTGTACGTTTGTATAGATGTGAGGCGTGCACAATGGACAGGCAAGCTGCAAAACAAAATGAGAAGAATACCATGAACAGACAGAACAAACCAATGACCACATCCTACAAGATACACATGAAAACCGCAAGCTGATTAGAGTAATTAAATGTAGACATGGTCTGTGTACACGTTATGAAGATAAATAAATTGGAGAACTTGGTGAAAACTGTCAAGATTGATGGGAAAAGTACAAGGAGAAGGCAGAGAAGTAAATAC
The DNA here is from genome assembly GCA_014155875.1 of Cepaea nemoralis. NCBI lineage: Eukaryota > Metazoa > Mollusca > Gastropoda > Stylommatophora > Helicidae > Cepaea > Cepaea nemoralis. Next base: position 308,107 of record JACEFZ010011536.1, read on the forward strand.
TTGAAAGGCTTGGCCACGTGGTATGGTCGAGACAAGAACACAGAGCTGATCCGCGACTCAGGTGATCGTATCGAACTGCGAAACATGACAGCCCACGTTTGTCGTCATGGCATATAATGGTGATGAATTGACTATCCCACATACTAGCAGCGTGATTTATGACAAGGAAACAATATTCTCGTATTTATGTCACAACGGTGTACAGTAACCACGGTCAACATCTGTTTCTGAGAATTACTTTTGTAAAACTAATCATCCTTCAGAGAGAAAATTGTTTGCTGATTATTCACAATACTAGACAACGCTATAATTATACTAATTGGCTATGAAACTGTTTCGTTATTGATATTGTATTAATATTACATTCCATGATTCATATAATGTGCCTGTTGGTTACGTAACTGAATAAACAGTATCACACTAAAGCATTGAGACAGTTATGTTGGTAATTGGAGAGACACTTTTAATTAGTTGGCCCATATACCATTACCCAGCAGAAACCGGTTTAATTAAACTTGGCGGATCTCGAAACAACATGAGGGAAATTTTCCAAAGAATACAAAGTAAAATTAATCAAATTTTGTAGTACACAATCACAAGAAAAGCAATTAGTGTTGTGGCCAAATAGTCTATGCATAACACAACAAGCGAGGAGTAAACAATACAAGAAAATATGGACGTTTAATTAGTAGGAATAAGATTAAAGAAGGGGGTAGTTTCTAAATTTGTTTGGCAATATTCGTTATGGTTTTGTAGGTTTCGTCAATCTGCCAAACATTCGTTGTTGACTTTCCCAGTGTCTTCTGGCTGTCTGCATCCCTGTACATGCCAGTCTGTCAGCGGATCTGGGCAGCACAGTTCATACACCAGCGAGGGGAGGTACATTAACCACTCTATCGGTACAATGGTAAGAGTCAAGCTGAATTTCAATCGCGGAGCTTCTAGGCTGGTTTCTCCTGTACCCGTTAGCTTCATACTCTATAACAATCGCCATTAACACCAGCCGTTCGGCTTTCTCTATAATAGAATGCCATCTTACTTTAGTAATGAAAGTTTAAACAGTACTGTCCTGTATTTGCGGTCTGTTCTCTTCTAAAATAGAGTGTCACATAGGATTAATTGTTATCTTTGCCACGAAGGACAGAACCTAGATCAGTACCTCAGAGTCTGGACTAAACTCTGTGCCATGACACTCTCCGGTGCAATGATTTTAAACACAAAGAATTCCCAAAGCAGTAATCTGCTAACTGTCCTAAACCATCACATTTTGTAGGCCTGAGTGCATAGAATAGTTTAGTTGAGTTAAGAACCGACATCACTGCACTCAAGTCATTCTCATACGTGCTCCGTCCCTTCATTCAACAGCCAGCGAAGAGTCATACTACTATTCGTTCACACTGCTGTTTGAAAGTTCTACTGATCTTTAATCTCAGTTTTGTGATTCTTTCAGACACCCCCCCCCCCCCCCCGCAATATCATTCTGTCCACATACTGGTTCTCAGTCTGTTCCCCACCTTCTCTAAATGGCTTCACAGGCGCTTGATTGCCTCCAGGCCTATGATCATCGACTCGACGCGCTATCGAGATCAAGTCGTCTTATCGGTTAACGCAGAGGATGCCTCGCGTTAAAAATGCCTCGCAGAGACACGCGCTATACACAGCCGGGAAGAAGAAGGTAGAGGCGAGGAAGGCCGCTACGACTGCTGACGCTGTATCTACGAACAGCAGTCCGGTTCCTACACCAGCTGAAGCCGTCCCAGTTGATGAAGAAACCACATCTCAAGCCAGCAGCAGCCGGGAAGTTCCAACCAGCTCCAAGACGATGCAGCCCAATCTACCAGTGACCTCCACACAGGAGGAAACAACAGCAACATCTGAGGACTTCACCGGCAGAATACTGCTCAAACAGACAAGCGTGGGTGAAGCTAAACTGTCGGCGCTACCAACAGACAAGATAATCAGTCTGTTGGAAAACGAGCTGAGAAGACACAGCATCAACCAGCTGCGCAAGACACACGAGGGAGTAGTGGTCTCCCTCAACAACAACCCAAAGACCACAGCACTTATGAAGAAGATAACACAAGATGAGAAAGCCGACATCAAGCTTCACCACGGCATCTTATTGGAAGCCAGCCGACACAACATGATGAAACGATGGGTCATCAAACGAGTCAAGACCCATCTCACCAACGACCAGATCAGGGAGTTGCTGACAAGGGAAAACCACAAACTCAAGATCACCAGTGCCGAGAGGATCATCGGAAAGAACAACATCCCCTCTACTGTCGTCGCCGTAACATCAGAGGACCGACTTATCCCTCAATACATCAGATGGGACAAGAGAGACCAAGTTCCAGAGCACTACATACCCAGAGTGCTGCAGTGCTCTAAGTGCCAGAAGTTTTGGCACACCCGTGCCACCTGCAAGAGTGAGGTTGAGGTTTGCAGATACTGCTCTGGACCTCATCCATACAGCCAGTGCCAGAACGCAAAGATCGACAAGGACTTCAAGAGGCCTAACAATAGCAGAAAATGCGCCAACTGCCTCGGCAACCACGGCGCCAGGTACCTCGGCTACCCCTGCCACCAAGACAGCAAGGAAGCTATGAAGATCGCCATCAAGACTAACCTGCCTACAAAGAAGCTAGGAGGCAGTACGAGGCCACCAATCGACTCACCAAAAGTGACAAAGCACAACTGGAAGGCCAACTGAAGGACCTGCGATCAAAGTTCACCAGCATGGAGGAAGAAAAAGACAAAACGCAAGAAACACAGATAACAGCCGCTCAGCGCATCCTGGACGAAGCGAAGCAAGTTCAGCAGAAGATTGAGCAGGATGTCGCACGAATGGCTGTTATACAGGCTGAGACAGAAGAAAGGCTATCAAGCAGGGAGAAAGAAAAAGACAAGAAGCAAGAAATACAGTCAACGACCGCTCAGCGCATCCTCGACGAAATGAAGCAAGTTCAGCAGAATATAGCTCAGGATGTCGCTCGAATGGCGACTATAAAGGCTGAGATGGATAAACAGCTACTCAAAATACAAGACACTTTTCATGAGATGCTCGACCTGCTCCAGACCAAGACCCAGCCAGCCACACCCGAACCAGAGGATACAAGGGCACAAACAGAAGAAGAAGCAACAGAGGAAGTACGATATCGGTCACCACCAAGACCAGACTGGCGAACACCGAGAAGATTCGAAGGCAAGCCAAGACGGGGAAATAGTAGGAACACCAGGAGAGACGACAACTGGTAAAGTTCCCTGAAGGAAACAGCACCATGTGACGGGGTGGGACCACAATCACGCCGGGCCTCAACAAGCGCGCAAATCTGACCAGACATGAAAAACCTCATCAAGAAAGAAAAGAACGCAATTAACCCACCAGAAGCCGGGAAGCTGATAACAAGCAGTCCAAAGTACGAAAGTCAAACTACAAGCTGCACCATAAGCACCCTACAAAGCCAAGTCGGAAATCGAAGGCTGAAAGGGGGGTACTCGTACCAGAATTGGAATCGGAATCGGAATTGATTGCCTCTTCCTTGTCCATAGGTAATCTACCATCAGGAGGTGCATTCCCTGTCAGCCTATCAGCCCGTCCCGCGTCTAGCGTTCGTTGTCTCGGATGGCTGTGTGAGGTTCACCAAAATGGGATCTTCCCAACCAACGCAAGTTAGCGAAGCAGGCGTTTCGAGAATGTAACCGCATCGTGCAGCCAGGGTCGTGGTTTGAGCGGGCAAAAGAGCAAATTTGTACTACCGTTCGACAAAGTCTCGATAATCGCCCACTCTCTCTCGATGAGTAGTGGGCCTGCAGTCAGTAAGCTGGTATAGCTTTTCGGTCAGTCCTGGCGGCGTAGGTTGAAAGCTCGTCGGTAGGCGTCCAGTGGTTTTGCATGTATCACCTTGTACCGAGAGGGCGCGCTTTAGCGATGCTACTCTTGGCCAGTGTGTGCGTGTATAGTCTGTCCTGCCAGTAGTCATATGTGGTGCGAACTGCTGAGGATCGGCCGTAAATCGGCAGATTTGTTCGCAACTTAGACGAGCAATATCTTCTGTCGTAGAATCTCGCTAATCGCATGTGTGTGTAGTCTGTTCTGGCTGGCGGTCAGTCCGTCTATCCGATGGATATCTGATTGATCCTATCAGTAGTCATACGCTCATACGCTTGTCGCTACGCTTGTCTTAAAACTGAAAATTAAAGGAATTGACGGAAGGTCCGTTTGCACTAGACTCTAGGCTACCATTTGTATGTGAGAGTCACTATATACAGGGATAACTGGCCTTTGGCAGCCTGACGTCCACTGCATCTGTGTCCGCCTCCAGTCGTCTTGCCATGCTCGCCACTGGAACCAAATGGACGCAGACGAGAGAGTTAGGTCGACGGAGTTGCGCAACCACTTCCTCACTATAATCCAAACTAAAGCGCAAGTTATTCGTTCTTCATCAAGTCAAATCAAAAGATGCATGAAAGAATGGTCCTCATCATTCGTGATGGACGAACATCCATCAGCCCGTTCATTCCCCCGTACTCCCGCATGGTCATGGCAAAACCTGCATACAATTCTCATAATCTGTGACCTCTGAAGGGAGGATAGCCATTCCACATGAAACTTTCCTTTCTCCACATTATTAAGCACACTCTTTGAGTCCGTAATGACGTCTAAGCACCAAGTCTAACCACCGGAAGACCGCTGTTACTGCTTCCACCTCCATTCTCCATGGATATCTCATATGTCATATGTCTCCATTTTCAAGCATCGTCCATTAGCCTTGGCAATAAAACTCCAACCGCAATTTCTATTTCTCACCACTGACTCATCGATGTAGATCACTATGTCCCTTTGATGTGTGCTACTTAGGATCAGTTTTTGACTCTCAAACTCCGTCCGGCCAGCTGCCCATTCTCTGCACTCACGACCTAGTGTTTCTGTTACATTGTGCCATCCGACATGTCTTTCAGTACTTCAACCCACTCTTTTTCACTATTAATGGTCTCTAGATCTCACACTGGCGTATAGGTATTTCTGCCTGTGCCATCCAGACCCGGCCTCTTCTCAGTATATGACACTTGACCATATCCATGGCTTAATGCAGAGGTTTATCCCTATATGCAGCAACTCTCGAATACCATTTGGCTTGAAGAACCCTATGCCTGTCCGTCGTTGTTGGTAGTGCCAGGATAAGCCTAATGCATATAACTGGTATGTCCTTTGCCCGTCCAAGAATCATGATCGCATTCTGTATGCACTCCAGCCTTCAAAGCTGGCTTTTTGACACTGTCAGCAGGCCCAACCCATACTCTATGACTGAAATTATTAACTGCTAAAAGAGAGCCCGTACAGCATCCTCTGTTCTACCGCGGTTGCTGCCATCGCCCTCAATGCATCACGTCCCTTAACAGCCTTCACCACCAAATACTCCACATGATTCTTAAAAGACCATCAAAGGCGATCCCCAAGTACTTCAGTTTACTCTCTATACTAAGAGGACATCCATGCAATATAATACATGCGACATCTGCCTTCACGATCTGGTTATCCAGGGAACACCACGCCACAGATTCCTTGTCTGGGTTGATAACGGTCCCTGCGTCCCTGCACCACTCCCTCATCCTGTTTACTGCCGTCTGTAATTCTTCAGTCGTATTTGCCCGGTGTCCACCCTGTCTGTATACCAGCACATCACCTGCAAATGTCAAGATCCTACAAATTCCTGGTGTCTCAATAGTTGCTACTTTGCTGGTGTAGACAACAAAAAGCACTGCAGACATGGAAGATCCCTGTGTCAGCCCAGGTATAATAGTACAGGGGTCAGAAGTCCACCAATCCACGCGCAGTGCAATTTTACGCTCATAAAGGAGTGCCGCAATCCATTTGACAATCCAAGGACAGATCTCAATGTCAGCAGAGTTTATATCAACCGATGACACCTGGCCCTGTTTTAAGCATCATCCAGGTCAAGTGTCACCGCCACTGTCTCTTGTTTATCATGGAAGCCCTCATAGACATCAAATGCTTTATTTTGCCGCATTGGTCCATGTGTCCTTCCCAGGCCGTTAACTCCCGAGCCCTTTGGGAAGCAGGTTACGATTTTCCAATTGGCACTGTACCCTGCATGCTACTTACTATTTTCTGGAGTACTTTGCCAAATGTGATTTATGGGGTTATGATTCTGTATCCATTAAGTTTTGGGTGATGCTGACCTGGCTTTGAGAATGGGACTTTGTAGCTGTGTAACCACTCCTGAGGTATATCTGCTGTTTTTATCCTTAGGTTGAAACAGAGACCCATCTCCTCCAAGTCCATATCATTCATGTTCATCATATGGGTGTATCTAACCCAATCCGGGTCTGGTGCTGTTTCTTTAGCTCTCTTCAACATACGGCTAATATCCTCTACCTATAACATGTCTTCATATTCCTCATCCCTAGAGACCTGTGTCAAGGCTTCCCTGACCGTATCCCTAATAGCCCTGTCCTGCTGATCAGTCTGTTTAAGAAATCATGCAAGAAAAGACTCCACTCTGTCCTTGTCAGAAGTTATAGGTCAGTTGTTATCATTAGAAACTGTACAATGTGTACCGGGCATCTCCTTTCTGTTCATCTGTCGGTGCAGCTTCCAGAATTTTTCCAATGTCACATCCCAAACTTTTTTATAAACTGTCCCCACTTCATCGTGTGTGTCTCTGCTGCTTGGAGTTTTAAATCCTGCTTCTCAACTTTTTTTTTATTTCTTTCCTCATCCTCCATTTCTGTGTTAACTGAATTGGTTGCCCTCCGCACCCTCTGCCAATTCTTTATTGCTGCCCTTTGTTTTCCTCCATGATTGCCCCACCTCTGGTGTCCACCATGGTGGTTGTGTTAAGAGGCTTCTTGTTGGTTTAGACCGTATCTGAGGTCTACGGTGCCTCAAAAGCGAAGAGTGATCGCAATCATAATTAAATGTCATGCGGGCTCTTTAGCCTTGGTTGTTTTAGACTTCACTATCAGTACAGAACAGGGGAATGTGGTCGCTTCCATGGTCCCCAAGGACACTTCATTTTATGTCTGAGGCCGCCTCTTGGGATACAAGTGCCAGGTCAATGGCCGTGTCATGGTCTCCCGGTCTCAATGCTAGCCAAGTTCCAATTCCAATTCCAATTCAATTTTCAAAACAAAAATTCCAAATTCGGCTCGTTCAACCTGCGTCTTTCAGCTGTGGTTATTGTTAAGGTTCGTGGTTTTTGTGGGTTCATTCACCCTAATTCTTGTCTTGTGCGCTCTTACGAGTTAGGCTTTATCCGGACTGGTTCTGTTTGTTTGTGTCTGTGACGTCAGCTGGGAGATCGGTCGGCGGCTGTCCTTTGTGCTCGTCTCCTTTTGTGGTATCTTTAGTTAGTGAAGGCTACTGGCTCGTCTGGCTTGACTGGTTGCAGTCCTTGTAAGGACTTTTTTTTTGGGGGGGGGGGGGGGGGGGGGGAGGGGGGGGGGTTTGCCTCCTTTTTTGTGTATTTACTGTATGAGCTTTTCGATGTTTTCATTTTCCTCCTTGCACCTTTTTCCTTCTTCTTTTCCGTTTGAGCTTCTGTTGCCATTCGATTTTTTTCCTCTGCGGTCATCCACGTGAGCATCTCTCCGTCTTCTATATATTACGTGTAGCCAGGTCCATCCTCAAAGTCAGTAATTCAATCTGGGTATTCTACCGGTCTCCTGAGTTTCTTGGGTTTCTTCTTTTCTCTTTCAATCCTGCACCTTTTGAATTCCTGATGCCTTAGTTCCCCAATCCTTGCCGACTCTCGTAGCCCCTCCAAGGTAGGCCACCGGGGCCTCTCCGTGTCGTCATCAGGGTGCTCATCTCGGTTTTCTTCGGATGTCTGGCGGGATATTGTCGTGACTGGGCTGCTGGCTTTATCTTGCGGTTCCGGCTCGGTCTCTTGTTGGATTTCATCTTGCGGTTTCTCTGTGTTCTTTTCCGTTTCTTCTGCTGGTTTGATTTAGGTTGGCACCCTTTCAGTTGTTAGCATTTCTCTTACCGCTTTGATGTCTCGTAGAATCTCTTCATTTATCTTTGTCATCTGCCTCATGTTCTCCACCACTTGTTTGATGTCCCGCTGGATCTCCGTTATTTCTTTTTTAGAAGTTTCCAAATGTCGCTGGTTGGTGCCGATGTTTGCAGTAGCTTTACTTGCTTCTTTAACTCATCAATCTGGCTTTGCAGTTGCTCTTTCTCGGCCTGTAAGATGCAGGTTGCTGTCTCACACCTTCGCATTGAGTCCTTATATGGTGTCTTTGTGGTGATGGCGATCTTTAAGACGTCTCTGTGTCTTTGGAGGTACGGACAGCCTAAGTATCTTGCTCCATGCTTGCCCAGGCAGTTGGCGCACTTTCTTTTGTTGTTGGGTGCTTGGAAGTCCGTGTCCAGCTTGGCCAGTGGACACTCCTTGAAGGCGTGGTGATCGGCGCAGTACAGACAGATTTTCGTCTTACTGCGACATGTTGCTCTGCTGTGGCCGGCTCTCTGGAATCTTGAATATTGATTGACTCTTGGGAGGAATCTCTCTGGCTGTTGTATTTTCTTGCTGATTGATACTGTGTGCCAAGGTTTTAGGTGGATTTCTTCGTTTGTCAGCTCCACTTGTATCCGCTTGACAACCCATCGGACTTTTTTTGAGTCTGTGTTCCCTGCTCTGGTGTCTTTCTTCTCCTTCTTCTCTGCTGTCTTGGGTCTTGTCTGTGGTGGGCTGTCGACCTTCTCCCTCGTGTAAGTTTCAGTAGTAGCGGTAGTTGCAGGTTCGTTGTTACAGCTAGCAGGCAGGCTCTTCACGTTCGTCTTCTTGACGGTCTTCTCGGCTCCCACGCTGCACATCTTTGTTGCCATGTGTCTTTTGGTGTTCTTGCCACGTGCCATTTTCCCCCCGGCATCAGGCTTCTTGACTTCTTCAGGCGACTTGTCTTGATAGCGCTCGCAGTGCGAATCGGCGACGACCTTGCTACTTTGAGCTAGCCTAGACGGTCTCCAGGTCATTTATACAGACCATATCCGGCTCAAGCAAGGCTTCATCGATAGCAGTACACTGCCTGTTTTCCCGCTACAAGTCCCACTCTTTGGCGCGCGCATTTAAGTCACCAACTATCAGATAATCATAATGGGAATACTTCGTAAGAAAATGGAAGAAGAAATTAACGTGGCCCAAGCTGGATTTAGACAAGGAAGAGGAAGAAGAGATCGCATACTAAACATGCGATTAGTAATAGAGAAGTGATGAGAATATAATGTAAACCTATTCTCATGTTTTGTGGATTATCCAAAGGCATTTGACTGTGTACAACATCATAAACATTGGGAAATCAATAGGAATATAGGCTTTCCATCATATGTACTATATCTCATAAACATGCTCCATCTAGACCAACAAGCAGCGGTTAGAATAGTAGAATAGATGGTGAGACAACAGATTAGTTTGACATCAAGCAAGGTGTCCGCCAGGGCTGCATGCTGTCCCCCTATTTGGTTAACCTGTACATCGAAAATATAATGAGTAATGTCAGAAAAGATATAAGCAAGAAGCTATATGATGCTTTAAATATTGGTGGTCATGACATACTTGATACGCTGATGATACAGTATTGCTATTCACAACACAGAGTGGTATAGAAAACATAATAACATCAACACAATTGAATAGTGGAAATCACAACGTATATCTTAATATAGCAAAAACAAAGATAACGCATGCAGATAAAACTACTATGTAGAACGACATATATGTTAATGAGGAAAAATTGAGAGTTGTGGAAAATTTTGAATATCTTGGATCATTGATTACCAACAATGGTAACACAATGAAAGGAGTTAAAAGACGAATAGCTATTGCTCTTCAAAGACTAAAACAACTGAATAAATTGTGGAGAGGGACAGATACAATTACAAAAATTAGATTTTTAAGAGCATGCATCTTTCCCATTGCAACATACGCATGTGAGACCTGGACACTTACTAAACAAGCTCAACAGTGCATAAATGCCTTTGAATATAAATGTTATTGTCAACAACCTAACTTTGACAGGCACACATGGATTCTTCTTTTGCACCACACGAATGATAACTCGTACGTCGTACAAAAGGATATCAATTTATTCGGGACTAGTTGCATACTAGCTCCGAGAGCTGACAATTATATCGATCACATCAAGCATGGCAATATTACATTACAACATCATCTATGGTACGATCACTGCACTAGTCTAAGCCTAAGTCTATCACTATTGCTACTGTCCTGTAAACAAACAAAGTATTCTGGGCGAATACTATGATCCGTCTTCTACGCTGTCAAGTCCCCGTCTGCCCGACTTTCGTGGCGTGTACAGCCACGCGTCGTTGACCCTTCGTGCGTCAGCAGGTTTGCGTGCTTGGTAGTCTAGCACGCGTTTAGTGGCTTGTCAATTGTCACTCTTCTAGAGTAACCACTATTAAGGGATACACCATGTGGTACTGGTATCCCCACTCTATTCTGGGTAACTTCCGATCATGTCCTACCGTGTCCCCTTTTAGGACACGTGTGTGTCCAGTCGGAGAACTGTTCACAGTTCTCCTCGCTGCTATTGTCCCTTCTATTCCCTATTTCCTATATAGGGATGTGATCTCTGATCTGTCTTAGCTATATTCCTTTGTTCTATTCATCTCTTCTCTATTTGCCTACTTGCAGCACTTTGACAGGGTCTCCCTCCCTCTGTGTTGTGTTACAAGCATTTAGCTTATGGGTGTAACACAAATTGATATCTAACAATTAGGTCTGTCTAATTTTGTCAAAGGCTGCATGAGCTTGTTAACTCTGTTCTGGGTATAGCACAAACTTCTACTTTCCATGGTCACACTGTTGTATCACTGCACTTGGCTATTGATTATCACACCACACTAGTACAGTTGGCTAGAGCCCTTGCTCATCTAACATTATACTTGGTGAGAGTTGCGTGAACCGGAGCCGTTGCCATTATAAGACCTACCCCTCAAATCGTCAATTTACTGACGACCCAAACAAATTGTCCCTATTAAGGGTACAATACATGAATAATATTCATGCTCCCATATAATATATACTCCAACTTGTATACATGCTTTGTGTGCTAATGTTCACCTATCTAGCTTCCGCTCGTGAAGAAATCTTTCAGTGTTTCACTAGGGTTTCAAAGTTTATAGTTTCCCCTGTTGAGAGTAGTTATGCCCCTTTGCAAGTAATGATGTTTGCACATTTATCTGTTAGTTTTCCTGATTGGCTGCGTGTTTGTATTTAACTAATGTGTGCTTAAATTACAAACATGTGTATCTGTCTATAATTTGCGTGTATGTTGTCTTTCGAGCGCCATAAAATGGTTTACTGTTGTCACAAACGAGTGTGTAAGGCTGATTTATGACTACTTGGCCGGTTTAAGAGGCTCAAAATATGTTTCCTATCTCTATCATGTAAGTATGGCAACAACACGGATAAAAACGAACGACACACTGTGTTACACAAATTGACACGGACGAATTACAACAACTCGCGCTTTGCGGCAAACAATCCGCAAAATGATTCACTCTTTTGTATATTTCTTTCACTCATTCCCTTTCACACTTCTTTCATTCCCGCTTTCATACCACACTGGTTTAAAAAGGTGTTATGTCATTAAAATACTGTTGTACAAAAGAAAATAAATGACAACTCTATTTATATTAAATGGTTGGCTCGGTTTACACCAGCTTTTGAGCCAAATGACTGTGCCGTATTTCTGCACCGGTCATTTCTGTACAAAAATTTACATGATTGTGAGGATTGTTTACTACCAATCCTGAGAGTACTGATTACTATAATTACTCTAATCTAAGTTGGTGTGCTGAGCTAAGCTAATCTAAGGGAAATAATCTAACTAAATGAATAAAATGGGGTGATGTGTGTTAGTTACCTTAATGTGTGTTTCTAAATATGATGTTATGAATTGTAAATGAAGGTATAAATTTAAATAATGTTTCATTTAACTAAACTATATGAAAAATGTGTTTAAATGATGATGTATTAATGTTGTGTTTACTAAGTTTAAGAGTACTATCTAATGGTTTGACCTATATGAATTTCTAACTGAGTATAGATGAAGTTTAACTCCTAAATGTTAATAGTTTGCTATTAAACAAAAATTATATAGGGATGGTTTTGAACATTCTATTACAACTACGAAAGTTATTAAATTAAATGCAACTGTAATAAAAACATGTTATGATACATATCACAAATAATTCTAATTATACATTAACTAAACTAATTACTTCCAGGTGTGTTCTTGAAGTCGCGTCCTCAGTTGAATCTCGATGAGATAGAATAATATATACAATGTCTGATATATACGCGCTCATCCTGGGTAACGTTCGAATACAGTTCTACTCCTGGTTACATATGGAATATGATGATGGCGTAGACATCTTCTAATGTGTCTGTCCTTTCTTACTTATAATGGCACAGTTCGTGCTAGTAACTTTCAGGCGATTCACACTTTTAAGAGCACCAGAGTGTCTATCATTTAACATTCTCGGCACAGATTTTTTACAGTGTCAATGAATGAGGTGCTGTCGAATCGCTCCTCTCAGGTACCTCAGGTATCTCAATTCTGAGAAGGTCGGCTGAGTGTGTCTGCAAGCAAGTTCATCTTTCCCTTTATATGTTTAATAGTGAACGAGTAGTTCTGGAGTATCAAAGACCACCTGTAAATCCTGTAATTGTTGTGGACTCCAGTTTGCATAACTGTCAGAGGGGAATTATCAGATTCGATGACAAAATGAGTACCCGCTAAGAATCGATGAAGTTTACGAACACAATATATGACTCTTAAGCCCTCTAATTCAGAGACTCCATACCTAGACTCAGCAGGTGTGATTTTCCGGCTTACATAAACGATTGGGTGGAAGATTCCCTCATAGAACTTTCCTAGTACGCCGGCGATGGCAATAGCGCTTGCGTCTGTACGGAGAAAATACGTAAGGCTTGGATTAGGTAAGCGTAAGATCGGTACAACGCTAAACATTTGCTTTATTTTTGATAATGCATCAATTAAATCTGCATCTTTTACATTGAGTTTTACAGATGATTTCAATATATTGCAAAAACGCTGGTAATTTCAGCTAAATTAGGTATAAACTTGTTGTAATAATTTACAAGACCAAGTAAGCTTCTAACTTGCTTCTTGGTCGTTGGCATTGTTAGATTTAAAATTTTGGTAACAATTTTATCGTCTGTTTTGAGTTGGCCTCTCGTGATGGTATGGCCAAGGAAATCAATTTGTTCCAGCCCCAATTCAACTTTTGTTGGTTTTACAGTAAGACCGAAAAGTCTCAATCTATCGAAGACGTGTCGCAGTTTCTGTAGATGTGTTGTCCAGTCTGCCGTATGAATACATATATCGTCAATGTACGTCTCCGTATTCGTCACTCCATGAAGAAGATCTCTAGTGAGTCGAACAAAAGTGGCTGGAGCATTACGAAGGCCAAAAGGAAGGAATCGCCACTCATAGAGACCTAAGGGTGTTGAGAATGCAGTCAGATGAATAGAAAGTTTGTGCATCGGGACCTGCCAATATCCCTTCGTTAAGTCGAGTTTGGAAAAGATCCTAGAAGTTGACATATTGAGAATAAGATCTTCGCATGATTGGATTGGCTCTGCGTCTACCTTGGTAACATTATTTAACTTACGATAATCGACACAGAGGCGAATGGTTGAGTCCTTTTTCTTCACTAAGTTAATTGGAAAAGAATATTCTGACTGCGACCTTTGGAATATTCCACTCGACTCAAGACTAAGGATTTCCTTGTCGAGTTTTTCCCTGTAACTTAACGGGATGGAATAAGGTCGGCATTTGATAGGGGTGTTATCAGACAGAATAATGGAGTGTTCGATTATGTCAGTCCTACCTGGAATGTCGGAAAAAATGTCCCTGTATTCTTTTACTAACGCTATCATCTGTCGTCTTTGCTCGTCTGTGAGTCTTGGTTCTATTCGTAGGCTATCAATTGTCGTAGTCGTGTCTACTGTCGGAACTGGTAGTTCCATGTCGTCGTCCTCTGTCTGATTTAGTACTGTGGTAGTGCGTGTTCTGTTTGCTGACTATGTGTGTATGAGGTGTCGTCGTCTTCTGTCACACTAACTAGTGTAGTTGCGTTGTGTGCGTCTGTCGTCTGGTTGCTTGGTGTAGAAGCATTCTGTTCGTCTGTCATCTGTTCTTCTTGTCGTGAAAAGTAAGGCTTCAGCATGATGATATGAAATATCTTTAATTTTTGGTTTATGGATATTTCATAATCGACATCTGTTATCTTTCGTTCCCTTTTGAATGGCCCTTGCCATGACGTTAACAATAAATTACGTTTATCTGGTAATAGAAGTAGCACCTCTTGTTCAGGTTCGAGGTGTATGGTTTTGGCACCTTTGTTGGCATAATGGCGGTAGATCTGTCCTTTTCTCTCCAAAGATGACTTAGTTATTACACACGCCTTCATAATTTTGTTGCGTGTTTCTGTTACCATCTCGTAAGGTGTTACAGGGATTGGACTATCTGATGTATTATTAATTAGCTGATGGTAAATACTTAGGGGTCCACGTGGGTTAGCCCCATAAACTAGCTCAAATGGAGAGAAATCCGTACTTGAGTGCGGAATTTCTCGATAGGCGAACAGCACTGTTGGTAACAGTGTATCCCAATCAGATGGGGTCTCTGCTGTCACCTTAGCCAGCATATGTTTCAGATCCCACTTCTGACACCAATTATAATCCTGCCTGTCAAAAACCTAACAAAAGGATATCAATTTATTCGGGACTAGTTGCATACTAGCTCCGAGAGCTGACAATTATATCGATCACATCAAGCATGGCAATATTACATTACAACATCATCTATGGTAAGATCACTGCACTAGTCTAAGCCTAAGTCTATCACTATTGCTACTGTCCTGTAAACAAACAAAGTATTCTGGGCGAATACTATGATCCGTCTTCTACGCTGTCAAGTCCCCATCTGCCCGACTTTCGTGGCGTGTACAGCCACGCGTCGTTGACCCTTCGTGCATCAGCAGGTTTGCGTGCTTGGTAGTCTAGCACGCGTTTAGTGGCTTGTCAATTGTCACTCTTCTAGAATAACTCCTATTAAGGGATACTCCACGTGGTACTGGTATCCCCACTCTATTCTGGGTAACTTCTGATCATGTCCTACCGTGTCCCCTTTTAGGACACGTGTGTGTCCAGTCGGAGAACTGTTCACAGTTCTTCTCGCTGCTATTGTCCCTTCTATTCCCTATTTCCTATATAGGGATGTGAACTCTGATCTGTCTTAGCTATATTCCTTTGTTCTATTCATCTCTTCTCTATTTGCCTACTTGCAGCTCTGTGACAGTTATAGACGAGTTCTAATACTATCTTGGATATTTTAAAAAGAACACAAGCATCCATACTTCAAGAGCTGAATATTGAAGAAGGTTGGCATTTAAAGACGATAAAACAAAGAAAATGTAAATATTTTGGTCACTTGATACGTCACGAATGTGTGGAGAGAACAATTATGGAGGGGTATATACCTTGGAATAGAGGAAGAGAAAGACCGAAGAGAACATGGGTGCAGGATGTGGGGATGATCTTCAAATGGTTGTATCGGAGGCCGGATATCGAGGGGTTTTCCGGAAGTTTGTTATGGGAGCAAGTTTCCTTAAAGGACATGCTACTGAATGAATGAATGAATGAATGAATGAATGAATTGTCGGATGTATGGATTGATGGCTCAATCCCAAAGAGACAAGGGATACTACGTTCCTCTCTCTCAATGTGATCTTGCCGTTTAATTATGTTAACCTTTAATGGCTCAGTTGCTTGAGTTCATAAATAGAGTTTCAGAGAACCAAGGAATAAGTCTAGGAAAACAATTAAAAGTATTTCCCCTTTATACCCAAAATTCCTTTTTCGTGGTTCCTTGCCTCTCCTCTCTCAGTTAACCTAATTTTATCTAGAGTTGTTTTGATTAAACTAATTGACTATGACAAGTAAAAAATACACCCATGAAAGGAAATGACTTCCCTTTATTATTTATCATTTATTAACTATATATTGAGTAATGAACAGCAATATATCAAATACATACATGAAAAAATCAGAAATCAATTACATCAAGATCTTTACACATATATTCACCAGTGACCTCCTCCTAAAATATGATTTAGACTACGGGTAATTTTGCAGCTAATTTTTCTACAGATCCTCTGTGGTAGTAAATCTGAAACAGAAAAATTGGTCTGCCCTCCCTTGTCTGGACTGGTGAGTTCTGAGTTCCTGCTCCAAGCAGTCACTGCATTTCTATGTTTATCTTGTAAGCTTTAGAGTGTTGTTTTTCCCCGGTTGTAGAATAATATTGTTTTAGTTGGCTCTATTTCTACTTCTTTAAAAGGCTAAGTAAATTTTATACCTGTCCTTTGCAGAGGAAAATCTTGCAGGTTTCTGCACTACTCTATCAAGGGCATCACTCAACAAGGTGCTCACGCAACAAGGTGCTCACTCAACAAGGTGCTACATTCGCAAAGTGCTGCATTCACAAAGTGCTGCATTCACAAAGTGCTGCATTCACAAAGTGCTGCATTCACAAAGTGCTGCATTCAACCTAGTCAGGTCTGGATCTAGCGGTACTTAGCCACTATCTGAAATTTCAGCAATCAACATACATCTAATCATACCATCAATATGACCTTAGAAATTTAATGCTGTAAACTCCTAAGTACAACTAGCAGATGTGCAGTTTCATCTTCACATATGCCTGTCCTCAGGTCTCCAGGTTAAGTAATACCTTGATTGATTTGGAATTTGATAATTATGTTGACCATCCTCTTCTGTACCTATTTATGCTCTCTACATCTTTTTCCATTAAAAGAAAAAGGGTCTCGTCCATTAATGGTTTTAGAAATAATTCCCCATTTCAATGAGTAGTTGCTTATAAACAATATAAGTGCATCATGGTATCAATTCTTGTATAGTAATCAGGTGAATTCTTTTCTAATGAAAAGTTTCAAGGCGAGTATATTCCCTCCTCTTCACAGTGTCTATAATATGCTTGTACTTTATTGATCATCATCATCATTCTCATCATTATCATTATATAATTATTATCATCATCATTACAATCATCATCTTCATTACAATCATCATCTTCATTACAATCATCACCATCATTATTGTTATTACAATCATCATCTCATTATCATTACATTCATCATGACACTAGACCATATGTTGTAACATGAGTGATCTAGAATACAAAATGGGGTTTTGTTAAGACACAAACCAGATACATATAGTATGCGTGATGTGAAATATGGGCTGTGTCGTGCTTAGGCATAAAACCAGATGATAGTACCATAAGTGATATATTATACAAAGTGTTGTCATGCGCTGGAGTGCACTAAATGATCAATTAGTGTTTGAGCTATGCTGAACAGATTCTCTGTTGATAGAAGGACATTACACATCAAAGTTGCCTTCTATCATGAGATTTATTGCTAGCTTATACTTCTTTTCTGCATGTCTCTTCATCTCACTCATACTCATTCATCAGACATAATATTATGTGCATGGATGATCATTTAACTCACCCTTCAGACATCATATTCATATGTGCATGGATGATCATTTCACTCATTCATCAGACACAGTCATATGTATATGGATAACAATCAAGCATATATACGTGCTTTACACAGAATACATTCACAGATTCAATAACCATAACATTACAATGGAATCTACATCCTCATTCATCCTTCATCAGCAATTATAATATTTTCCTGGATGATAAGCAGTCTTACTGATATGGTTCATAAATGATACATTCAAACCTTTTTAACAATAATCATGTGAATCATCCATGAATCCCCACAGGCATGCTTTCATAAATTACATAGAATTATTTGATCTCTAGGCTGAATTATGAGTGTCACAAATGATAAGTCCTCATGTTTAACAATAATGAAAATACATTTGTCTCCCAACATAAAATTCTGATACATATAGAAATCTATTTAAATCTCATGTGCTATGTACTTTTCTGTTACACATTACACTAATTGCTCTCACCAGTGTTGTCGCATGTAAAAGTTTCTTCTTAGTGAACTAAGTATCTGAGCTTCTTAAATCTTAAGTTACTTACAAACAAATTACTGCTGATTGAATTTAGCAATTTAAGAATAAAATGTACAACTAGGCCTAATGCTTATACATTAAATAAGTTGTTTAGCTGGGAGAAAAATAAAACTCACTGTAGTTTTCCTAATGGACAGTTTATACATAGGCTATGATAACTTAATATTTTATTTAGTTTCTACTAAATTAATTTCTTAAGAACTAACCACATGGGTTTACGATACATTGACTTACCACCAACTTCTCGAAAAGGTCTCACGGACTCTCTAATTATAAAATAAATATTGTGTTTACCTTATTCTAAGAGAATGACTTCCAACACGACGACACAGAGTTCTGGACCCAAGCCTTGAATTTCCCTTCAAGTTCTCTGGCTGCTTCTGGCATGTAGTTTCTTTCTTCTCACACTTTGATGTACTTTCAATGTTGAGGATTTAAACTTTTACCCTCAAACAGTGGTCCTTTCTCTCGTGTTGGGTTGGTGATCAAACAAACAGTTTCATTGCCAGCATGCGGTATTTATTTGGTTTAGTTGTGTTCCGGTTGTGACGTCACAATGGGTTGCATTAAATCTTGGATTGTAGAGGTGCGGAACAAACCAACCCGGTTGCGGTGTCAATACTCAATTGTTGTACGGAGAAATATTCCCAGAAGCTTTACGGCTTGTGAAAAAATATATTACATGAATGAATGAATGAATGATTGAATGAATGAATGAATGAATGAATAAATAAATATCAGATAACTGATACCATGGGTATCCACAGAGCCCGTCAACCAGTTCCATCTCTCTCCACTTACGCATGACTCCCCATTGGCATATATATAGCTTCCAGCTATACCCTCCTATTTTAATCTGCACTCCCTGCACCTCATTGCTTTCCTTATCGCATCCACTCATATCCAGTACCGTGTGCCATCCTTGACCACCAGAGCCTGCCCGTGTTTTTTGTCAGGATCTTGCGGCAGCAAAACTCTGGCTCGTTGGCTGACAAGTGAGATACTAAATACTGTCACTAAATAACTCAATGCGACACAATGCAAACACTTTATTCGCGCAACGCGCAACTCACAATCAATGCATATATCGCGTAATCACAATTCATCATACAATCAATACATGCAATCAATCAATACATCAATGCAATACACTTACAAGTCAATAACCCAGGCGTTCGGTCTCTTACACTCGTACAGGCTAGCTATCGATTCACGCTCAAACATTCGCTTCATTGCATTCGCCATTCAAACGTCTGTCCGCTACGATCTCCCAAGCCTGTCTGATGAGCCTTTCAGCATTCTCGTCAATCGTAGTATAGTCCCATTGCGTGAACCACAAGTTTCACGCTGTGTCCCGACTGACCAGTAACGGGCTTAGCGTCGCTCAGAATTGAGCCTGGCTGGACTTCCCTGGCGCCGTCGAAGACGCCGCGTTGTAACAAGCGGGTTTAACATCGCTCAGAGTTGCGCCCGGCTGCAGTTGTCTGGCGTTGGTAAAGACGACGCGTTGCAACCTATGGGTGAGAATCTGACACCATTGCTTTCCTTATCGCACCCACTCATATCCAGTATTGTGTGCCATCCTTGACCACCAGAGCCTGCCCATGTTTTTCTTGCCCGATAGGGTTTATGTTACATGAATAGCCAGGGCACTCTAAAGAGTTTGTCTTAAGTTCTTGCAACATGAGGACATCACAATCGTATACCATTTTCTCCAATATTGGTCCTCGCTGCTGGTTGCTTGCTTGCGTTCGCTGGCTGTGAACTCCAGCGTGAAGACCATTATGTCGGATGAAGACATCCTGTTGTCCAACATCAGTGTGATATCATACCGGACTGAGGTTTGCGTGAGTATCCTGTGTCCCATGTCTGGCTTATTGGTATGCAGACTGGTGGTTCTTCGCCGTGTAGGCAGATACTCTCCGACTTCGGAAGAATCAGCGATACTACTATGTTAGCCAGGACCCCAAGAGGCCTGTTGCCCAGGACGCATGGCGAGGACGTGTTAGTAGGTCTTGGCCAGTATAAAACCTGGCCCTGTGCGTTGGAAACACATTTGTGTCCCTTCCTTGCTGCTTTACACTATGGCTATTCCAATACCCATCCCGTACATTGTTAAGTCCCATGCGATCCGTTTTCCCCTTACTCTTTCTGGCTGCAGCCCTTTTCTTTCTTTTCCTTCCCCCCTCCCTCTCCACAGACCCTTCTCTACCGTTTCATTTTATCCACACTGGTAAAAGGTATCGAGCAGAAAGCACACACCCAGTTGCTCCGGCGATAATTCATTTTAATTTCCATAGTTGTTTTGATGTGAAGTCAGGAACTAACAGGTCACCCTAGTAGAGCCTGCCTATTAGGAAAGGGGCAGGGGATGTACATACGCCTGGTGCAGCCCCGCCACGCCAGCATACCAGACTTTCCACGTTCACGACCAGCTCACTTGTGCCCATTAAGGCCTCGGCACGTCGGTCCACTTTAAACTCGGGGGTTTATAATCGGAGTTTTCCCATCTTCTGTATATGCTGCTGTAATATTGGCTCTAAGGTCAACATAGCCGAATAGATAAGAACGCACATTCTTGAACATACGGTATGCTTATTCCCAGGTAAGGGGTGCAACCCCTACACCGGACAGTTGTATTAAAATGTTGGCTTCTCGTCCTTGAATTGGGGACGTAAATTACAAGTACCTCTAAAGTTGGAGTGGGTTTGTGTATGGACTACGCTTAAGTTCAAAGCGAGCGAGCGGGAAAAAAAATTGGCTCTAGAGTGTTTGGTCTTGAAGCTATCAAGCATTGATATTACAGCATGTCAACAGAACTCACTTCTATATTACCGCATACGTGAATATATTATTACTTGAAGCTATCAAGCATTGATATTACAGCATGTCAACAGAACTCACTTCTATATTACCGCATACATGAATATATTATTACTTGAATCTATCAAGTATTGATATTACAGCATGTCAACAGAACTTCTATATTACCGCATACATGAATATATTATTACTAAACAGCCTTGTAAAATATGATTACGAGCAATTACTAACACATGTTTTCATGATTTATATTTCTGTGATGACTCTTACAATAGTTCACTCCTGACCTTTGTTTTTTTTTGTTTTTTTTTGCTTTCGCATATCCTTTACAGGACATCGCTGTCAAAATCACCATCTTTCAGCTGATTGTTGATTTCTTGGCAAGATTAAGCTCAGTAGTTTGCCATTGCTTTCTGAGCCACCGGCTCAAATACCCCCGTAAGTTACCGACGCGGAGAGAACCGCTACCAATTCTCGCGCAACGTCACGTTACTTACAAGAGTATACGAGATTTCGGAGAAAGTTGTGTAACTTCTAGACCAGAGAGACCGGCCACTCCTGAACTACTGTACCAGAATACGTCTTCAGTAGTTACGCTTTTTGCTTGGGCCGTGAACCCACTTAGCCTTTCTGGGTCTCCTCTGTATGATGTTTGACTCTTTGCAGTGGTTTTGCTGATTACCAGTTTATGGTTACTCTTGAGTGTTAGCAAGTGTTTGGACCTTACTACTGTCTTCAGTGACCCAAGTCCGCTTTCAAAATAACACCACTCATTAATTATCTGCTACTCACAGATGAATGTCTTCAAGCTGTTGAATATACAGTATTCCTTTGATCCGCGTGATACACGGGGAGAACTATTGTTATGTGCGTTGACTTGTTTCAAAATGGTTCCAGTCAACTTTATGTTAAATTTGGTTATACACTTTTTCTTTGTAATAACCAATAATTCCGCTTTTTTTGTTATTTTGAAAACGTCTCTTGTTTTGGCTTTCCGTTGCAATTGTATGTTTCCTTTTTAATAACTATGTTTCATTTTCATCAAACAAAACCTCGTCAACATAATTAGGTTGCTTTCATTATGGCCACTGACCGATATTCCTAATGCATTTGGGTATGCATTATTTTATTTGTAATAACCATTACTTCTGTTTATGTGGCTTTCAGACCACATGCAATTTCAGACAAACAATAGAGATTTTCCAAATGTGAAGTGTGCGCAATTTCATGTTTGTCTCTTTATTACTCGCTGAGAAAAAAACATGAAGTGCATTTCTTTCTGACGGATCCTCGTAGATGGCAGCAATAATAAAATCTCTGAACAAGTACTGACAGTAATAAGGTTAACAATGTATTTCCCTCAACCTTAGATAGGAAAACAAAGCAATTATGCTCACTAGTGCCGCCTCGGGATATTTGCTTGATAAAGTCAAAAGTTCTGACAACATTTCATTTGTTAGTTATGTTTGTCTGATGAGAATAAAACTGCGCTGTTTAACAGACAGTAAAGAACATACGATAAACTCTTGCGAGATTCCTTCGCAGTATCTTTTGATAGTTTGCAGTAAACTTTAAAACAATTATCCAAATACTAAATTCTTGTTAAATAGTCTGCAGACTAGGTCACTGAGTTTTGAAATTATTGAAGATATTTGAAGAAAATTGAAGATAGTGTCCCCTTTTAAACTGGTGTGGAATTTAATCTGTAATCAATTGCCAAGTTCATGTATGCACGTAATCATCTGAAAAGACAGGCCTATATTTTTCTCTGCTTCCTTTGGAAAAGATCGACTCTCGAAAAATAGGAAACATGGCTCCGAATGATACAGAATGGGCAATGTATTTGGCCCACCAGGCATTCAGAGTATATAGGTTGTTTCTGGTGTTTTATTTAAATATAGATATTCCACCAACTACTGTCATTACTTTATATTAGTTTTCATTGGCCGAAGAGGTTGTCGCTATTATTTTCCTCAGATAAAACAAAGTAACTTCCACTAACGATGGAAAAACATACATTCAAGATACCACACAAACGATCCATACCATGGCCTTCACAGACACGAACAAGGAAACGTCTTCAATGTAAGGCCAACACTGTACTCAAGTATCACTTCTTCAACAAGTTATACATTAGTGCTACACAGCAATGTCTGAGTGGCTCAGACAGAAAAGAGAAGGGAGTAGGACATGCGGACATTTTAAATGAATAATGTTATAGGCTGTTCCTGGGATAATATTAATCAGGATCATTATGGAGAAAATAAGAGATGCCCTTTCCTCACACAGTTAGCTAGTTAGTTAGTTAGTTAGTTAGTTAGCTAGTTAGTTAGTTTGTTAGTTTGTTAATTTGTTAGTTATTTAGTTAGTTAGTTAGTTAGTTAGTAAGCTAGTTAGTTAGTTTGTTAGTTTGTTAATATGTTAGTTAGTTAGTTAGTTAGTTAGTTTGTTAGTTTGTTAATTTGTTAGTTAGTTAGTTAATTAGTTAGTTCATTCGTTCGTTCGTTCGTTCGTTAGTTAGTTAGTTAGTTAGTTAGTTAGTTAGTTAGTTATTGAGTTAGAGTGTGTCAGGTCTTAGTCAGATATGACTGAGCTACCGTATGACAGTAGACGATACTACCTGCTTTCTGTTAGCGCCGAATGTTGAGCGGTGCTTACCAAACCCGACATCCCACATTGTGGCAACGGCTTCAGGCGGTAGAGCGCATTTGGAAGGGTATAAGCCTTACCCTGGTGCGAGGAAATGCAAGCTAAAGACAAAATGTCATGGCAGGGCAGACCAGGCCCTAAGCCTTAGTTGGCGGCTGGTCTAGGATCGAAGCTCCGACAGGCGGACAGTTGGAGAAGTGCTTTGCTGATCCGGCAGCTTCTGCAGCTTGTCTTGTTCCAGATGTAGGGATGTTACCTTTCCTCTGGAGTGAATTAGGCAGGCCGAGAGAGGGATCATGCTGCATGGGCAACACATGATCTTTATATTTTAGCCCAGGCTTTGTGCTATGGAGAGGCAATAACTCTATCCCTGGTATTAACTTGTCTCGGAATCAAAGCGAAAGGCAACTGTTACGGGTTATAAGTCCTTGTCAATTGGCGTAGACATGGGGCGCCACGCGTTGCCTCTGACGGTGGGAGACACCTACAGGTGTCACTGATCAGCTACCGCCCTCCTCAAGCTGGGCAGCCCCGGCCAATTGGGTGCTGATCCGCCACAGCCTACCTGCTTCAATGGGTACTTGGGGCTAGGACAAAATCTGTATCGCAGGCTATAAAACCAATGCACCAGATCCATCCATCCATCATGTGCCATGCCGGTAAGCGTGGGCGGTCATGTTCTGCCATCTCACTCGATCAACAGAGTCGTGGATCAGTTCCGTGTTTCTGTCTCGACCATGCCACAAGGCCAAGCCATCCAGATACTTGTTTCTATGTCTTCCCCTTGGTCTGTTCCCCTCGATCTTACCAGTTGTAACCAAGTTCTCCAAATCATTTCTTCTCATAACATGCCCAAAAAATTGTGACTGTCTACGTCTAATGTCTCTGATCAGTTTACGATCTTCATTTGTTTCTTGAAGGACTTGTTCATTGGTCTTTCTGGCTGTCCATGGTATTCTTTGCATTTTCCTCAGAAACCACATTTCTACAGCCATCAGATGTTTTTTAGCCTGGCTGCTCATTGTCCAAGCTTCACATCCATATAAAAGTACAGGTTCTATGTAGCATCTCAACACTCTTTTTCTCGTTTCAATTGACATCTTTTTATTGG
This sequence comes from Cepaea nemoralis, assembly GCA_014155875.1. NCBI lineage: Eukaryota > Metazoa > Mollusca > Gastropoda > Stylommatophora > Helicidae > Cepaea > Cepaea nemoralis. The sequence continues at coordinate 332,857 of JACEFZ010011536.1, forward strand.
TCAGTATGTTTTTCATCTTGCTAAAGGCTACTTTTGCCATGGCGATCCTTGTTCTAATCTCTTCAAGGCATCTCCCATCAGATGTTATTACTGTTCCGAGATAATTGTACCTATTCACTTGTTGAAGAATATTCCCATTTACTTGTATATTACACTGTGGTATTTCGTTCTTCCTAGTGACGACCATAATCTGTGTCTTTTTACAATTTAATTCTAACCCTTGTTGTTCACTGTGTGTAACAACCGCATCTACTAAATTTTGCAGATCCTGTTCATTGTCTGCAATCAAGACTGTATCATCTGCATATCTAATGTTATTGATGCATTGTCCCCCAATGTTGATTCCTTCCATATTTTCAATATTTCTGAAAATATTTTCACTGTACAGGGAAAACAGATCTGGAGACATTACACATCCCTGTCTCACACCTCTCTTAATAGGCTGATATTGGCTTACTTCATTATCAACTCTTATGGCAGCTTGTTGTTTCCAATATATGTTTTTTACAAGTCTAAGGTCTTTCCCATCAATTTGTAGATCTTCAAGATCCGACATCTTCAGATCTTCAAGATCTGTATGCACCAGATACAAACAAAAATAAAAATAGAAACCTCAAGCTACGTCTTGCAACCTGGAACGTGAGAACCATGAGTCCAGTTTTTCCCCACTGACTTGACCAATATTGACGATGATGTCTTAAGATTGATATTGCTAGCCTGCAGGAGACTCGCCTCGCTGAGGAAGGGTCACTCAGGGAAAACAATGACACCTTTTTTTGGAAGGGTAGAGGGCAGGCAAAAAAATGACAACACGGTGTGGGCTTTGCAGTGAAGAATTCGCTACTGGGAATGATTGAAATTCCAGCAGGAGGAAATGAAAGACTATTATCCCTGCGCTTGGTATAACGGTGTGAAGTATAGAGGACTAACAAGTCTTGGGCGAATACAAATTATCTTTATTGCACATAGATGACAGCTTGATCAATCTTCTTACAACATGGCTTCTTCTTTCTTTTAAGCCCAGATGTTCACTGGTTCCTAACAACCAACTACGTCACGACTAGAGCATCTTTCTTCCCATTCCATCCCGATGCTCAAGCGTGCTGTAGCCTTTTCCCACCTAATACCCACATTCTGCTACACCTTCCTATGTTTTCTAAAGACTTTTTCCCTTAAAAAGTCTTTACTCCCAATCCCCTTACTCTATTCCCCCTCTTTCCTTACCTCCCATAACTCCTCTAATCTTCCCCAAACCAACTTTATTTTAAGTAAAACAATCCACTCGTAACTCTTTCCCTGCCACCACTATGAACTTCTTCTTCGTTCTTGGCCCTTCAAATATAATACATAACATTTAAATCTCAACTTTATACAATACATCATAACACATCTGGTTACCTTTTTGAAATAAACACTCCTTTTCATAAGCAATCCGCTTAAAATTTCAAACGCTGTACTCTTCTGATACCAACTCCCTATTGTCATTCCCAACATTACTTACTAATTCTCTACTTTCAATCACCCTGAGAACACTCGCACATGATAGAAAGACAAAGAATCGGTGCGCACCGGAGATTCAAAGAAGTAGAACTCTTCCACACAAAAACCGCACTCACCTAAACCACACACTCCTTTACCCCCCTATGTCATTTGAGACTTTATGTAATAAAGTCTAAAATAATTATATCTCCTACAGTACCACTTATTATGGTAACATTTTACGCTGCTATCTACAGCATCAAAAATATTATTTACTCCCAAGTGTCTATATATTACAGACACTACTAATTTTATAGTTCTGAACCTTACCTCAACCTCGCATTGTAATGTCAACCACAAAACACATCCCGAGGACACAATTAAAAAGGTCCATCATCCCTTAAGACCTGTCCCAATACATATCATCTCTTTTAATCTTGCCGAAATTTTCAGCGACCCCTTACTGTCCATTTATTATGGGCATATCTACTAAAACCTCCACTTATGCCGTTATCAACAGCAACAATATACTACCCCTGAACTTATGTGTGTGATTGCTTGCAACTAACTTTATTCTATCTCAGTCCATATATCACGGACCCTCAAAAACCCCATGTCATTATGTCTTCACAATGTTCATTTCTCACACTTACAACTATTGTACTGCTATCCACAGTGTCTAATCAAACATGGATTCAATTCATGTTTTACTATTTGCCTGGGGTAACACGTTACCCACTTCTTCTTCTATAAGCCAGCAATCTCGTGTCTCTTATGAATGTATATCATGGGTCTTCTGACCCCATGGAAACTATATTCAAAACTTTTCCCTCATTTACCCCACTGCTATATTCATTAATCTTTTCTGCCCCCATATGGCTTCCAATCCATATATTTCCAATCAATGCTCACTTAAATTCCCCATAACCATTTTACTTGTGTAGTAACCCCGTCGTATGTTTCCAACACTTCATAGCCATATCAACCTCTCTACGCTGATTATCACAGCAACAAAATACCCATGAACTTATTCTTCCCAAAGAGAATGTGTCTCTCTATTAGTCCACTGTAGTTTATTACTATTTTCTGAACGAAGGGTCCCAATTAAAGCCCCATGTATTATCTTTATTCTAGACAAAACCATGTAAATTAAACATAACTTAATTAACTACTATTTAACATAGAAAACAGCGAAATAAAATCACAACAGGATATCATACCCCCCCCCCCCCAAATTTTTATAACATCATTTATGTTTCCCCTCATCAATTAAAGGTATGAACTCGTTCAAAGAAAAACATATATTAAAATAATACCACATACATCCTAATCTATTGTTACCTAATACTACTGGTCTCTTTTACGGACCAATAGTTTGTACGCAAAAGTCTAAGAACACAATAACCCTATTCTAAAATAATAACAATCATTTTACAGGACCAAATCAAGCAAAAATTTTTTTTTATATATGAGGCATTAAAAGCTCAATTTCAATAAAAACAACTGTCTTCTCGCTAAAGAGAAGGTCTTTAAAAAAAATAATTCACATAGAATTAACTACTTAAAGTGACCAAACAACATTGGCCCCCTATACGAACCAATGACCCAAGTCATGCCTATTTTGTTATAAAACAAAACAACTCAATGCCAAGCATCAATGTCAAAATACGTATATATATATATATATATATATATATATATATATATATATATATATATATATATATATATATATGTATATATATATATATATATATATATATATATATATATATATATATATATATATATATATATATATATATATATATATATATATATATATATATATATATATATATATATATATATATATATGTTAACTAGAGATCATCATAGCGCGGAACAATACTTGTTCCCCTCAACCAAAATCACTACTTAACAAATGACCGTACCTTTTTCTGGAAATCAAACATTGATTATCTACCCTCACAACCTTTTATCTTTTACAAAACCAACTCCTAACACATCACAATATCTGGAATATAACCACTGTAAGCTACAGGTCAACTCATTTTTTCTATTACCAGTGTGACGGCTATCTCAATGTTATCTCAATGTACCAGCAGTCATCTATCTACTAATAGAACCTGTGGCTCGGCACACCAATTGTTTCCCTTGGATTTGTACCAAGCATCACTACAACTTCTTAATCATTACCGTTAACCACGGCATCTCCACTCTACTACGACCAGCAAAAATTTTGTCTATTTACTATAGACCTCTCACCAATACATCTACCTACTGTACCAATCACTAATTCTACTTTTAAGTTTCTCGTCTACCCGACGCAATTAACATTTCCTTCTCCTGTATCAGTACTTTCTATATCTCACCACCACTACTCTAAGCTATCCTCAAGTCTCTCCTAGCACTCTTGCATCGTGACGATAATCAAACCGGTCACCCTTATCGGAACACGTTCTCCAACATTCATTTAACTAACCTTGTTTACCTCCGTATCTTTCACTCTTCTTCCTATTTATCGGGATTCTTTCAGAACAGCAACCCACACCACTTATAATTGACAGCAGACCTCACTTTTCTCGTTTCTCAGTATTAGGCATTCCTGCTTCGACATGTCCCTGTCAAGAATACTAAACATGTTTTATGAAACGTCATTCAGAATGTTAACTCTCTTTCCGCCAACCTGTCATACAACTTCCTTAATTTCCGTCCAAGATCACCCATTCCAAACAAAAGACATCACAATTTAGCACAAGCAACACAGAGGCAACGACTATAACCAAAGAAGCACAACCAACAACAATTTAGCTAAACGAACATTTCTCGAAACAAGTTAAGAGTCTCGAGTGCCTAGGAAGTATAACATCATCAAATGGCAAACCAGAAGATGACATTGACAACAGGTGTAATAAGGCTATTCAACTCTCTGGACAATCGGACTACCATGTATCAACAACTACCAAACCTAAGCGTGTCGATTACTTCCACCCACATTGACATTTGACGACGTTTCAAAACCTCACTTCTGCTTCACTCAGTGCGACGAACACGTTTGTCTACAGTTATACTCACGTATGAACAACGCATAACCAGACGAATTACTCCACAGGACATTCACAATTCACTGCTTTCTTATTTCTACTTTTCTCAATCATTCACTCCTTTACGAAGGTCAGAACCTATACACTATCTCTCTCTCTTTTATACACTAACCAGCACTATCTACTATCTCTCAAAACAAACCTCATTCCGCTGAGCCACTAACCTCGTAACTATCATTCTATACTTCTCCACACAACAACTTTCTCAGATTTAATCAGCTCTTCTTTCTCCGCAAGCATCATGTAATTACGTCATCTCCCTCATCAAGATCTCGTATTCTTCAAACATCAGTTTCCACAGTCTTTTATTCTTAATATTCTCGCGTTCAACTGGCTATTTTACACACAGGATATTCAATTCCTCCTCAATCTATATCTCCTCACCAGACACTCCCGGTTCACCTGTCAACAATACTATACTTACTTCTCAAACCCCCAAGCGAAACTATCTCAGACATCACGTCATAGCTCTGAGTCGAACCATTCTAGTACTTAGTTTATCTCTCACCCTCTACTAATTCTGTGCTGAATCTACTCTACTTTAATCACACCAGTTATACATCACTCAACGTGATTAACTCTCTGTATCTATCCATTCCGGACAAAAGAGTATTTTTACCTTGTTTACTCTCCCTACATCGTAACCAAACACCAGATATCCTGTATTACGTATCCACGTAGAATATCATTTGCCGTAACTCTCTATCCTCAACAACACTATCGCCTACCCTGTACCATGTGATGCTACACCAAAAAAAATTCATCTGCCTATTTTAGACAAGCCATATATCTATATGCTCAAACCGCAATTCTTCTCATAAGCCAAAACTATTCCATATGTCCTTCGTCACCCGAAGAATTTTAACAGTTATATAGTGTATCCAAGTTAAATATTTCATTGTCTCTCAATACATTAGTACGTCTTTTTCTAATTATGTCATCTTCACTATCTGTTGTTAACCTGTTGTTAAAGTACTCAGGTCTTAAGGTCATAAGGTCTTCTATTTTTCTTAAGTCACTTTCTGTCGTTGAGTAAATTCCCGCTATCTGTCTACTATTATTCTTCTTCTTAAATGATTTCTTTCTATTTCCTTTATTTGCGTCGGTCTGCTCACTGTTTCCTGTATACCTTACGTAACGTTTACATTTCCCCATCTCGTCTTCAGATGACATACTGATAATAGTTCCTTCATCAGATTCATAATAATTTACTGCAGACACGTCGACCCTATTCCCATAGTCGGCTTTAGAACGTCTGACTTTCTTTCTCTTTCTTGGTATTCGTCTCTTAGCCTTCCCTACTTTCCTGTCATATAAACTGGTATCTAGTTCTAAAGAGTCACCAACCAAAACTCTGTCCGTCTGTCCACCAGGAACTACACCGTATGAGGGAACATCACTCTTCAAGTCAGGATCTGCTCGTAGTGCAATTCTCTCATTCTCCGAATCATCAGTATTCACAGTTGTCTCAGCATCACGGTATTTACTATAATATGCGGCGGTAGAAATATCTTCTCCGTAACCTGAGCTCTCACACCTAATATTTCTACACCATTTGGGGATTAATTTAATGTCTATACCTGAGGAACTTGACATGGCAGTACCTCTATTAGCTATCATACTACTATTTCTTTCTTCAATACTTTTCCTCTTTGGTTTCCTTTCGTCTTTGGTTCTCGTCTGTCTATCTTTCTTAACTTCAACTGTGTCTTCTTTTTCTAATTTCACCTGAGGTGGTTCCGCAATTTCCACCGTCATAATAGTTTGCGTTCCCTTTTCTATTTTCTTAATTGACTGTACCTGGGTTGTCTTCTCTACAGTATCCATATGCGTCTGCGTACTATCATTTATCGTATTACTTGTCTGCGTCTGTGTCTCTCGGTCTATTCTCTTTATTAATACCGTCGTCTTCTTTTCCTGTTCAATCCTAATATTGGCAAGTACTTTAGGAGTCGTTGAATTCTTATCTTTGTGTTCTACTCTGTCCTTCGATCCTGACTTCAAATATTGTCTTTGTCTCTTTTCAAACCAGTCGTTACGTCTTTTTCTAGCGGTTGCACTGTGAGAGGGCCAGCCCCATGATTTCTTTGAAAGGTTTCTCTCACGCCCATTTTTGTATTTATAACAACTATACCAGTCCGACCTTTCACTATTACGTCTGTTCTCACCGTCTTTTACTCTATATACATCAGGCCTTGGTTCGTCATAACCATATTGTCTTCTGTCTTTATTAAGCAATGGCTGTCTCCTGTTATTCTTTCCTACTCCATTATAGTCTACCTTAAATCTATAAGGGTCTTGTCTAGTCGTTCTGTTCTTCAACGTTTCTACAAAATTCTCTACTTCACTAACTGCCTCTTTTAATTCCCCCAACCATGTACTAATACGTTGTAATTCTACATATAAATAATTCATATTAACTTCTTTGTAATTTCTATCAGGCTTGAAACAATATTTCTACTTCTTCTTCTGCATATTCCTTGGTACCTGGAAAAAAAAAACTCGTCTTGAACTCAGCCGAAATTATGCCTGTTTCTCCACTGTGCTGTGATGGGTCTTCTATGCTGAAATATTTACAGTTATTCAAGCAAAAAAAAACAATCAATACTTATTAATATACAGTCTTAAATTAACCAAATGATGTTATCTTCCTCCTGAAACTCAATAATTTTCTATCTAACAGAAAAATTTATTTATATTACCCCTTTTCTTGTTGAACTAAATTTTCCAATCGAAAATGAAGTCCTTGACGTCTATTCCCTTGTATGCCGAGACTGAGAAGCACGGTATCTGGTACTCGAGTACTTGAACCAGGATCGACAAAGCGGCTTCCGTACTCCGTAAGGATCAAAAATGCTCGACTGGGCTCGATAGGCTCGACTGAGCTCGATAGGCTCGACTTGGCTCGATAGGCTCGACTGGGCTCGATAAGACTCCTCAGGAACAACAACGACGTCAATAAAACAGTGAAGAACGATTGAACGTATCAGCCACCCAGGGACGGGCTCTTTGAAACACAGCAAGGAACGTTTGTGATCAGAGGACAGCACTGGCCAGCCCTCTGAAATCAGCAATGAACGATAGTCAGCTTCTCAAAACAACCGACAGTATAGAGCAGCGGCTGACTGATTTGACAAAGCGGCTCTCTCACACAACGGAGTCCGGAGATGACTTGACAACGGCTCGATTGTAATGACCTGGCTAGCAAAATTTGACGAAGCGGACTGTGTAACAATGATTTGACTAGCAGAACTTGACAAGTAGCTGTATAACAATGACCAAGGCCAGCAAAATTTGACGAAGCGGACTGTGTAACAATGACTTGGCTCGTTACTGGGCTATGGCGATCAAAACCATCACTGGACGACGGCGATAAAAAAAAACAGTACTTCAGCCGAACTTGACAAGGAGCTTCGGTCCAAATCAGCACACCCAGAGTAGCGGCGTCAACATTCTGGAAACGAGCAAAGATAAAATTTGGCAACGTTCGTTGATCGTCCAGTATAGCGTGGAGCAATTTCTGTGGCGCTCATCATACAAAAAGAAGCTGACCATCCATGACGTTGATCCAACAAGATGACCTTCAGCTTTGCCTCTTTTTTTTTTTTTTTCCTTCTTCTGGGAAATCACAACAACTACCTCTGGCCAGGCTTTTAGTCGCTGTGTCTCCCCTAAAATATATTACGTCTTTCCATCATCGTCAAAGGGCTTCTTAAATTCAGTTGTTTGAAGTAAATAATAGGTCTATTTACCGCGACAGTCCAAGCACGGATCCTGGCATCGGCTCCAATTCATCCTCTATAACGGTGTGAAGTATAGAGGACTAACAAGTCTTGGGCGAATACAAATTATCTTTATTGCACATAGATGACAGCTTAATCAATCTTCTTACAACATGGCTTCTTCTCTCTTTTAAGCCCAGATGTTCACTGGTTCCTAACAACCAACTACGTCACGACTTAAGCATCTTTCTTCCCATTCCATCCCGATGCTCAAGCGTGCTGTAGCCTTTTCCCACCTAATACCCACATTCTGCTACATTGGCAACCTCTTGTGGGTTTGCCACCATTATTACTGCATATGCACCGACACTCGATTCCTCTGATGATGTGAAGGATTCGTTCAATGAGGAGTTAGACTCCGTGATCAAGGCAGTTCCAAAATCTGACTACATTTATATGCTCGGTGATTTCAATGCTCGTGTGGGCAAGGACTCGAGTTCATGACCAGTGTGCCTTGGAAAATACAGCATCGGTCGCATGAATGAAAATGGGCAAAGGCTGCTGGAGCATTGCACCAGTAATGACCTGTGTATTACAAACTCCTTTTTTTAAAACAAAAGAGATGCATAAGGTCACATGAAAACATCCAAGATCCGGCCATTGGCACCAGCTGGACTTCATCATCACACGGAGACAACATCTGAACCATGTATCATTGACTCGAAGTTAACACAGTGCTGACTGTGATACGGATCATTCTTTGGTTGTTGCAAGGGTTAGACTGAGACCAAAGAGAATCTACACAGCTAAACACAAATCTAGCCCCAGGATTAATATTATTAACACTCACGATCCTGAAAAGTGCTTTCAGTTTCAACAGCAACTTGAAGTCGCTTTCACTGATACACCAGAAAATTGTACAGTAAATGAAAAGTGGGGTCAACTTAAGGAAATTCTTTATAAAACTGCCGTAGGGGTTTACGGCACTGTGGATCATAAGAGGCGGGACTGGTTTGCGGCAAACAGCAAGATTCTGCAGCCCTTGATTGATAAGAAGAAGAAAGCTCTCTTAAGAAACAAGGAAAGACCAACGCGTAACACTCTGAGTGAGCTAAGGCAAGCTAGGAAGGATGTGCAAAAGGCTGCCAGGCAGTGATTATTGGATCAAGTTATGTGAGTCCATTCAAATCGCATGTGATAAGTGAAACATAAGAAGCATGTATGAAGGAATAAAGAAAGCCTGTGGTGCAGTGATCAAAAGAAGTGCACCATTGAAAACCTTGACTGGAGAAATCATCACTGATAAGAAACAGCAGATTGACAGATGGGTAGAGCACTATTTGGAGCTTTACTCAAGTGAGACCAAACTAGCGGATGATGCCCTCAACGCCATTGTCGTAAGTAATCCTTTATTACTTTAGTGTCGTCCCTGGAGTGAGGGGAATCAACACCCACATTTTTATTACCCCAATATTATTGTCCTAGAGAAACCACCGGTATCCGTCCACAAAACTCCCTCAGTCTGTCGACACCTCTTTCTTACTCTCACTCACCCCTAGATCATGCCCCCTCTCACTCTTCCCCAACACAACATACTCAACAACTCTAGCCTTAACAAATAAATACAAAAATAATTTATTAAAGCAAAGAGTATGTGTGTGAGAAGCGTGTGTGTGTGTAATGTGTAGAATGTATGTCGAATTCTAGTGTGTCTGTAGATTCAGAGCAGCAGATCAGGAGCCAAGTCAGATGATCATCATAGCAAGGGTACGCCACAGCATGATAGCTTAGCATAAGAACACCTCACCCATTGATGCGTCTCTTCTTCTAGACGTTGACTTTCTCCGGGATCCACTGGGTCGACTAGATGCATGATCCTCCGAAAATGGTTATTGTTTAACATTAATCATGGATCTGTCACTCACTATAAAGACTAAGGTCCCTATAACTCAGATAAGTACGGATCTCTGTACCTGTGAAAACTAGGTTTCAATGTCACAGGTCTCACATTTTGTTCTAATCCAGTTTTCATAGATTGTCACACACAAACGGTTCTAAAGTACTTCTTCACTGTACTAAATTATTCCACAAGAACGCCATGTTCAATGTTCTTTTCTATTCACTAGTGTTCAGTGGTATGTGGTGAAGAAAACGAGTATCACCCAACCTGGGTGAATCCCTATTGTAAATGAATCGTTTATAATGTTTTGCTCAACTGAGCCAGGTTCGTATGGACCCTCTGGATCCTGGGCCTAGCATAAACAGTGCTGACCATACTTTCTTCTGGGTGTTTATTCATCTTATAGAATAAAGTTAATGTTCATTTGATGTTCTTCTTAATGAGAGTTGACCTCCATCAAACTCAGTGTAGAGCTTCCTCATAGACGTAGGGGAACCTGTTAGAGAAAGAGACCACATCTGGTGAAGGCCGCCTGATACTAATCCCTACTAGCTGAATGTAGGCCTACTGCCTTGCTCAGAGATTTCTCAGTGAACTAAACTCTGTCATGGATTAGAGTGGCTCATCACCTCAATCTGAATCAGGTTAAGACAAGGAAAAACCAATAGACAGACCGCAGAACCCCAGTAGGCACACCACTGGAAGATCCCACTATTGGACATTTCCCCCATCTCCCAACCTATTCTGAAATCTCTCCAAATATCACCCCCACTACACTATTCTCACTAGTAGAGCTAATTCTCACTTCACTATTCTATTATCAACTAGCAGAGCTAATCATCACTTCACTACTCTAGATAGTTTTACCAAGGCTACTGCCTATATTAATTAGGCCTAAATACATTATCTTTAATACCTTATGCAACACCGCATCACTCCTGGATGGCATCTACCATTTGCCATAAAGACACATGTTACTTAATCTTTAATTAAATCAACACTGTAGATGCTCTCTCCGAATTCCTAACAGCGGTACAAAAAACACGTCAGTTCAGGTCAACAAGTCATGTTTCTGTTCAAGATCCTTGGGTTGTTTTGGTGAGGTTCCTTTCATGTCAATACATCAGATGGTTCCAGGGGCAGATTATCCATTTCAGAAATCTTCTCTCCCTTTGGTTTAATCAATGCAAGAGTTGTCTTTCTTTGTTATGACAACCAACACAGCTAGCGTGTTCCTGCATTCTCCCAATTTGGTTCACAATAACAAGCCTACAACCTTTCTGTCTTGTGGGGACATTCACAGACAACTCCACTGTTTGATCTCGCCGACTCTCCGTAGTAAACAACTTGTAGTGGGGAATACAGCCTGTCGTTGTTATTTTTATCATCTGATTATTAATTACAGTGATTTTCGCGACAGCCATAGAGGCTCTACCAACTCTTGACCACCTGGAAACACTTCCCACCATAACAGAAGTTAAGTGTGCTATAAATGAACTTGCATCTGGCAAGGCTCCAGGTAAGGATGGGATTCCAATAGAGGTTATCAGGAGTGGGCAAGACCCACTCACTCTACAGATCCACCAGTTAATAGAGCTATGCTGGCGAGAAAGACAAGTCTCACAGGATTTCAAAGATTCAAGCATCATAACACTGTACAAGAACCAGGGCGATCGGAGCGGCTGCAACAACTATAGGGGTATCTCACTTCTGTGTTTTGTTGGAAAAGTATTTGCCAGAATTGTTCTGCGCAGACTTCAAGTCCTAGGAGAGCAAGTCTACCCTGACTCACAGTGTGGCTTTCAGCAGAACCGGTCTACAATTGATATGATATTCTCATTGCGACAAATGCAAGAGAAATTCCGTGAACATAATCAACCACTGTTTATTGCCTTCATCGACCTCACAAAGGCATTTGATTTGGTCAGTCGTGAAGGTCTGTTCAAGGCACTAAAGAAGATTGGCAGCCCACCAACTCTTCTGTCCATTGGGGAATCTTTCCACACAGACATGAAGGGTATAATCAAGTTTGATAGTGTAACCTCTGAAGAATTTGAAATCAAGAGTGGAGTTAAGCAAGGTTGTGTACTAGCTCCCACCCTCTTTGGAATATACTTTTCACTTCTACTGAAATATGCCTTTCGTGATCAGGATGGTGGTATATACATTCACTCACGCTCAGTTGGCGGCCTATACAATGCTCAGAGATTGAAGGCCAAGACCAGAATTAGGAGGGTACTGATCAGAGAGTTGCTTTTTGCAGATGATGCTGCAGTTACGACCCACTCTGAGGAAGAATTGCAATGTCTACTATCTGCATTTTCCAATGCTTGTTCTGAATTTGGTTTAACAATTAGCAAAATGAAGACACAGATTATGTCACAAGGACGCCGAACTAGAGATGGTAGACCATTTTACATATCTAGTATCAGTGGTTAATAGCATATTATCCCTAGATAAGGAAATCAACATCCGGATTGGTAAGGCAGCAACAACAATGAACAGGTTAAGATAAAGAGTCTGGGGGAACAGGAAGCTTACTGCAAAATTAAAAGTCCTTGTCTATCAAGCCTGTGTTCTTAGTACTCTTCTTTATGGCAGTGAAACCTGGACAACTTACTGACACCAAACCTTTAAACAGCTTTCACATGCGGTGTCTGCGAAGAATTCTTGGTATTAAGTGGCAAGACAAAATCACAAATACTGAAGTATTGGAAAGCTCAGGTTGTGTGACAGTTTATTCCATGCTCAGTCTTCGTAGACTTAAATGGATTGGACATCTTAGGAGGATGGATGATGGTAGAGTACAAAAGGACATCATTTTTGTGTGTGGAGAATTACAGATGGGTAAGTGATCTCAGGGTCGGCCTCTACTTCGATACAAAGATGTGTGTAAGCGGGACATGATTGATACAGGCATTGATAATGCACATTGAGAGCAAGTCGCCGCTGAACGTGTTGCATGGAGGGCAAATATCAGAAATGGAATAAAGACAAAGGAGAAAATTATTGCAGATAAGTCACACACCGAGCGTTTGAGACTTCAGATGGTGCATGATGGTGGAAATGACCACGTGTTCACATGCACCCACTGTGAACGGTCATTTACAGCGCAAATTGGCCTTATCAGTCACATTCGCTACCGCCATAGGTAAAAGTTATTATTGATTATGTGGTTGTTTCAGGATTTAAAATTTAAATATTGAGCACAACCCACTACTGGCAACGCCGATCGCATTCTGATATGAACCTAAGGCCTATCCACGTCAATATGGAAGCACTATACTCGAGTTTCGCCCTCATTTGAGCTCGTCAGTAGTGCATATCCCTGACCGGATCCGGAAACAGTCCCGCTTCACCCGTGTGAAGCGGGTGTGTAACCACGCGGCACACACTGGACACACCAAATTATCACAACAGAACATCACAACGCTACCCATCGTAGGCTATGCTCAAGATTGCCCAATCGCCGCGACCGACGTCCGTCAATCGATTGGACCCGAACGATCAGGACTTCTCACTGGCAAGGAACACCAGGCCTCCTAAATCCAGTGAGCAATAATCAATTGATTATGTGGTTGTTTCGGGATTTGAAATTTAAATATTGAGCACAACCCACTACTGGCAACGCCGATCGCATTCTGATATGAACCTAAGGCCTATCCACGTCAATATGGAAGCACTATACTCGAGTTTCGCCCTCATTTGAGCTCGTCAGTAGTGCATATCCCTGACCGGATCCGGAAACAGTCCCGGATCACGCGTGTGAAGCGGGTGTGTAACCACGCGGCACACACTGGACACACCAAATTATCACAACAGAACATCACAACGCTACCCATCGTAGGCTATGCTCAAGATTGCCCAATCGCCGCGACCGACGTCCGTCAATCGATGGGACCCGAACGATCAGGACTTCTCACTGGCAAGGAACACCAGGCCTCCTAAATACAGTGAGCAATAATCAATTGATTATGTGGTTGTTTCGGGATTTGAAATTTAAATATTGAGCACAACCCACTACTGGCAACGCCGATCGCATTCTGATATGAACCTAAGGCCTATCCACGTCAATATGGAAGCACTATACTCGAGTTTCGCCCTCATTTGAGCTCGTCAGTAGTGCATATCCCTGACCGGATCCGGAAACAGTCCCGGATCACGCGTGTGAAGCGGGTGTGTAACCACTGCGGCACACACTGGACACACCAAATTATCACAACAGAACATCACAACGCTACCCATCGTAGGCTATGCTCAAGATTGCCCAATCGCCGCGACCGACGTCCGTCAATCGATGGGACCCGAACGATCAGGACTTCTCACTGGCAAGGAACACCAGGCCTCCTAAATCCAGTGAGCAATAATCAATTGATTATGTGGTTGTTTCGGGATTTGAAATTTAAATATTGAGCACAACCCACTACTGGCAACGCCGATCGCATTCTGATATGAACCTAAGGCCTATCCACGTCAATATGGAAGCACTATACTCGAGTTTCGCCCTCATTTGAGCTAGTCAGTAGTGCATATCCCTGACCGTATCCGGAAACAGTCCCGGATCACGCGCGTGAAGCTGGTGTGTAACTACGCGGCACACACTGGACACACCAAATTATCACAACAGAACATCACAACGCTACCCATCGTAGGCTATGCTCAAGATTGCCCAATCGCCGCGACAGACGTCCGTCAATCGATGGGACCCGAACGATCAGGACTTCTCACTGGCAAGGAACACCAGGCCTCCTAAATCCAGTGAGCAATAATCAATTGATTATGTGGTTGTTTCGGGATTTGAAATTTAAATATTGAGCACAACCCACTACTGGCAACGCCGATCGCATTCTGATATGAACCTAAGGCCTATCCACGTCAATATGGAAGCACTATACTCGAGTTTCGCCCTCATTTGAGCTAGTCAGTAGTGCATATCCCTGACCGTATCCGGAAACAGTCCCGGATCACTCGCGTGAAGCTGGTGTGTAACTACGCGGCACACACTGGACACACCAAATTATCACAACAGAACATCACAACGCTACCCATCGTAGGCTATGCTCAAGATTGCCCAATCGCCGCGACCGACGTCCGTCAATCGATGGGACCCGAACGATCAAGACTTCTCACTGGCAAGGAACACCAGGCCTCCTAATTCCAGTGAGCAATTATCAATTGATTATGTGGTTGTTTCGGGATTTGAAATGTAAAAATTGAGCACAATCCACTACTGGCAACGCCGATCGCATTCTGATATGAACCTAAGGCCTATCCACGTCAATATGGAAGCACTATACTCGAGTTTCGCCCTCATTTGAGCTCGTCAGTAGTGCATATCCCTGACCGGATCCGGAAACAGTCCCGGATCACGCGTGTGAAGCGGGTGTGTAACCACGCGGCACACACTGGACACACCAAATTATCACAACAGAACATCACAACGCTACCCATCGTAGGCTATGCTCAAGATTGCCCAATCGCCGCGACCGACGTCCGTCAATCGATGGGACCCGAACGATCAGGACTTCTCACTGGCAAGGAACACCAGGCCTCCTAAATCCAGTGAGCAATTATCAATTGATTATGTGGTTGTTTCGGGATTTGAAATTTAAAAATTGAGCACAACCCACTACTGGAGACGCCGATCGCATTCTGATATGAACCTAAGGCCTATCCACGTCAATATGGAAGCACTATACTCGAGTTTCGCCCTCATTTGAGCTCGTCAGTAGTGCATATCCCTGACCGGATCCGGAAACAGTCCCGGATCACGCGTGTGAAGCGGGTGTGTAACCACGCGGCACACACTGGACACACCAAATTATCACAACAGAACATCACAACGCTACCCATCGTAGGCTATGCTCAAGATTGCCCAATCGCCGCGACCGACGTCCGTCAATCGATGGGACCCGAACGATCAGGACTTCTCACTGGCAAGGAACACCAGGCCTCCTAAATCCAGTGAGCAATAATCAATTGATTATGTGGTTGTTTCGGGATTTGAAATTTAAATATTGAGCACAACCCACTACTGGCAACGCCGATCGCATTCTGATATGAACCTAAGGCTTATCCACGTCAATATAGAAGCACTATACTCGAGTTTCGCCCTCATTTGAGCTCGTCAGTAGTGCATATCCCTGACCGGATCCGGAAACAATCCCGGATCACGTGTGTGAAGCGGGTGTGTAACCACGCGGCACACACTGGACACACCAAATTATCACAACAGAACATCACAACGCTACCCATCGTAGGCTATGCTCAAGATTGCCCAATCGCCGCGACCGACGTCCGTCAATCGATGGGACTCGAACGATCAGGACTTCTCACTGGCAAGGAACACCAGGCCTCCTAAATCCAGTGAGCAATAAGAAGAAAAGGAAATTAGATCCGATCAGTCTCCATAGAGACCCCATACAGACCCCATACAAACCCCATAAAGTTATTATGCCTTTTTAAAGCACAAACTATCGTCTGTCAAGACGGCAAGGTGCCAATGATAGTTACTTAGTTTGTTAGTTAGTTAGTTAGTTAATTAGTTAGTTAGTTAGTTAGCTAGTTAGGTAGTTAGTTAGTTAGTTAGATAGTTAGTTAGTTAGTTAGTTAGTTAGTTAGTTAGTTAGTTAGTTAGTTAGTCGAGGTTCCAACTTCACGGCAACGGGTTGTTCCCATTATGCTCCATTCCTGTGCCAGTGAATATACCACAAAATGCTCCCCACTGTCTAATGTGAAAAGTGAAATAGCACACAGGTACACTAAGCAAAATGCCGCCGACAGAATGCCAACACGAAATTCATCCACGAAAACCGCAGTTCATCGTCGATGGACTCGACAGTCACCAGAAAGACCTCACTGACCCGGGTTTTCTCACATGGCTCTGTCTTTTTCCGCAGGGCGACCCGCCGAAAGCGTCACATAAAGCACGAACTCCGCAGCTTCAGTGCCGACTCCCATGAGTCTCCTGAAAAATGCACTCGTGAACCGAAAAGACAAATCAGTCAATTCAGCAACAGCCGGTAGCCATTGTTCCGAACATGCAGGTCACTGTACAGGACAGATGTACATTGTACATTCCACGCGAATTTCACAGATCACAGTGTTGGGCACGCACACATTCAGTAGCAAGATGACGGAACCATGTACCATCAGTCCAACATGAGGAAAATGCGATTGTAAACCGTAGCTATAAGCATTAACACGCCACAGGCTTAACGGTTCAACGTCTAACCACCATGTTGGCGACCGGAAGTGTCACACACACACACATACACACACACACACACAGCACTCACACATACACACATACACACACACATAAACCACGACGTGAAGCATGCCTATTTTCATTTTCTCTGCCTGCTCGGTGAGTCCGTTACAGTCTCGACAAGTGTCTGCTATTTGTCTGTCAGCTAACGGAACGCCGCAGTGACCTGTTTCATTTCCTTTCTTAGACTAGATTTCGTGGTATCATATGCCAGGCTCTCCAGTACTAAACACAGTCCACTAACCTTCGCCACAAACCTCCAGGGATTTATTTTGGCTCTTAGTACAGAGCCATCCGTGTAAATGATGACATCACCTGGGAGCCAATTGTCACAAATCAAGTGTTGCATCTCAAATTCACCGCAGCTTGCTTGCCAATACCTCAGCCATGTGATTTTGATCCTGTGCAGGACTGACGTTTCCTAGGGCATTGGGACTGGATTCTCTCCTCTCTCCATGTTCTCATGCATGCACATTTCTCTTATTGTTCCTCTTTCTGAACCATCCATGATTTTGCTGTTGCATAAATTAAAGTGGTGTGTCAGAATCAACAATGTGGAGAGTTCATGGGAACAAACAACAATTCAAAAGCCATTGAATGTGGAAGTGAGGAAAAGAAGCTTACGCTAGGTAGGACACATACTGAGGAGAAACGATAATAGTATTTAGCCTACAGAGCCAGCGAATTAGATGAAGACATAATCTATGAGGAGAAGAGTATTAGAGACAAATCAATAAAAATATGAGAGCATGAAGGCGACTGAACTTAGTAGAAAGCGATTAATGGGACGGTTTGGGGCGGTTTGGTTTAGACCTTATGTTCTATCGCGAGGTAAATCTCTGAAGGAGAATAACACCATCAATGCTCCTAATGTGTGGATTATGACAGCATTCTGATTCGACCAATGTCTTTCTTGAGATTCTCGTGGACACTAACGTATGCTCATGGACAAATAAAACTGCCAGTATTGACTATTCTCAATCTCAAGACCTGGATTTTAATTTCCACCTGCAGTAGTGTAGTGATTAGTGCGCTTGTTTACTAATACAGTGGACGGATTTCCTATCTCTCTTCCCCCCCCCCCCCCCCCCCCCCAAGGACGCCTTTTTATGTTGTAAGAAAAGGAAATTAGATGCGATCAGTCTCCATAGATACCCCATACAGACCTCATACAAACCCCATAAAACCCCATACAGACCCCATACAGACCACAGTGCGTGAATCTGGCCAGACATGAACAGTAGCAACAAAGAAGAAAGCAATACCAAGCCAGAAACGCTTACAACTCTGGAAGCGAAACCCATAGCTCTATTTACACAAGCAAAAAGAAAAATGCCATAGAGTCCCAAGTTGTTGTTGTTGTTGTTGTTGTTGTTGTTGCTGTTGTTGTTGCTGTTGTTTGTCCATCAAGAATGATGATGACCATTCATTTCATCCAGTGGGGTTGAAAGTATGGAGCCGTGAGTTCTAAGATGGCTGATAAGGCCTATTTGACGTTGGATGAAGAATGACTTGCGCGATGAATTGGATTAAAGTGAGGAAGATTTGCGCAATTCGTCGACCTCACTCTCTCACCTGAGTCCATCTGAATCCAGTGGCAGGACATGTCAAGACGACTGGAGACGAATACAGGTGCAGTGGATGACCAGGGCGCTATACGTGCCTTGCCGTGCTCATTACGTTCCACAACGCTTTGCAGGTAAACGCCGTCTTGCCCGTTTGAATCAGTAATTATTTCTTCCGCGCAGTCTGCCTGATCCTGTCTTCACATGTTGGGTAGGCATACCCTACTTCACCGCTTGGTTTGACACCAAATCGGCTACCCGCGCCTGGTTTAGCCACCTCTCACAGCTGTTGCCCGGAGGGTGGCCGCTATCGCATGCTGACAGCTACTAGGAGCCACAGGCGTGAGCTGGGTGTCAGGCTTGGACCACTGGGGGATGGGTCCTGAAAAGGACTGAAAGGAGTCCCAAGTAAACCACTCGGCAGGGCAGACCGACACTTGAACGGGTCCTGAACACGTTTTCTTTAAAGCCAGCCAGCCAACCAACCAATAGTACCCCACTTCATCGTACCGTGAATATGTGAAGGCCCAAGACTTAATATCCCAACAGTAGTTTCAACCATGTCACTGCCTTAATATTATCATTAGGACCATGATGCAAACATCGACCTCAATGCACTCCAGGACAAAAACAGAACCCACCCCCTTACCAGGAAAACCAAGCTGTAAATCCTAAATTCGTCAAGTTGAGTCATTGTGCATAATTATTGTCAAAATCGTATCCATTCTGTCCTGATGATAGATGACTTTGAAGCCATGATATCAAGTCTCTCGCTTCCAGGTATCCATGCATGACGGGACAATAGATCCACACGAGTTTCTACAGGGCTGAGGCTTTGACTAGTCGCAACCACTCATGTCATAGAAATCCATGCTAAACCTTCCTTAGCAGGGGGACAATAATCATTTGGATTACCGGAGTTTTGGAAAGCCATCACAGAGTCGCAGTCGAAGCCTCAATCACCATACTCATACTGATCCTGCATAATACCTGCTAGTATTAATGCTGTCCAGTATGTTGTTCTCAGCAGTAGTGCTACACAAAGATATCACATATCGTCATTAGTTTAGGTTAACATAGACATGATTACCACATGTATGATGCCTTTCAAAGCCATAGAGACGTTAGTCAACTAAAGGAAAAGATGAGTGAACGTCTTGTTTATAATGTACACGAAAATAAATGCATCCTGTTGTCGACTGTCCCTGAGATTACATTCGAAATAGTCTTTAGGATATGAAAAGAACTGGGGTAACTTGAAGCCAACATTATTGGCCAAGAAATGCATTTAGTAGTACTTACTTTTTAATGTAATAAATAAACAATAAAAGCTAATTGTGGGATCAGTGCATAAATGACAATAACTTTTCAGGAACATCTACAACAGTTAGGGCTTAGGTGACGGAGTGGCTAGAGCGCTTGTTTGCTGTCTTGTTGGCTTTATCGGCGAACCCCCTTCGAACTGGAGATTACTTTAGCGTGCTATTACTTTAGCGATTACATTACCGTGCTATTTTTGGCAGATGTGATACAGGGCACATCAATCGGTTGTATACTGTGAGCCTAGAACAATATACCGTAGAGCCTCATGGTGCGGACACTTTGAAATGTCTATAGCTGTGATTATATTATCATCATCTTCAACACCATCATCATGTAGCAAATCCCTTGAGAAGGTCACTCTCATCACAACCCGTGGACAGAATGCTCCATCTGTCGCTAGCTCGTTGCGTCACGCTTGTTCTTGTCTCAGGTGTCTTACATGTCATGTGTCCACCGCCGTGTTTGTTCACCCCTGACTCCTCTTCGACGAGATATGTAGTCTGCTAATTGTTAATCTAGGCTCATCTCATTTTCTTCCTCTGGTGCCTTGCGGTGTCGAGGTGAAGTATAAACTGCGGGAGAATGCCCGTTTATGGGCTTCACGTATCGTGATTTCCATGAATTCTATTATTCCCCCTGATCATCGTTTACATGGTCGGCCTCTTCTTCTGGTTCAGTTAAGTCTGTACATTACTGTTTGTTGTGGTATACTGTTAGTTGGTAGGTAGCCCTGTGATAAGACAAAACAATTTAACTTGCTGTTTTCTGATTAAATCTAGCGCTGTTATAACCCCAACTTTAGTCCTGATTTCTCCATTTCTGATTTTCTCTCTTCTTGTTATATTGAGTATTCTTCTCAGGAATCTCATTTGCGTTGTTGTAAATATTCTTTTCTATTTTTCTGTCACTGTCCAGTTGTGGCATTGGTAGCACAGATTTTGTAGGAAGATTGTGTTGTAGAGTGCTTTTTAGCATCTATTGATACGTGTTTGTTCGTAAGTTTTGGTGCCATTTGTCCACAGAGTTGGTTTACCTTATTGCAACCAGTTTCAATCTCGTCTTATGATTTGTCATGTGATAATATATACTTTCTATATACTTTAACTCTTTACGTGTTTCAGGGGGTGTTCTTTTAGATGCATCTTTGTTGTATTTTCTTCTTTAGTTATAGATAGTCATGACCATTGTTTTACAGATGCTAATTATCATGTTATGCTCCTTACACATTTCGTTTAGGCTATATATATATATATATATATATATATATATATATATATATATATATATATATATATATATATATATATATATATATATGGGCTTTTAATTCTGCTTCTGATTTTGTTATTAATACTTGATTGTCCGCAAATAAGAGTTATTTAATGGTGTAATTCCCTGCTGGTTCTTCTTCTTCTGTGTTCTGTTCGCCAAGCGGTGATTTTGCGGTCTCGGTTTGGCTGGAGTAGATGTGTACTAGCGGCTTGGGGCCAAAACACCCAGGGCACCACAGGAGCGCCAAAACAACAGCCCCCTAGGGATCCAACCCCCCGGGGCCCCGCCCCCCTAGGCCCCGGGGTGCACACCAAGCGGTGAACCGTCCCGGAGCGCTACTTAGATATATAGTATGTATGAGGTACACACCATGGACACACATCAGTGGCTAAAAGCGAATCCAACACGACAGCGTATGTACTGTTGGAGGAATACCGATGGAGAGTGGACCCACTACCACCCCCCAGGGGTTTGGTGCAACTACCAAAGATTTGATGAGTCGCGCAGGGGACGTCGTCGTATTATAATGCACCACCGCAAGTGAATTAGAGCTACAACCTCCCAGGGTATATCAAGATGAATGGTTGTGAGTGGTCCAAACTCGGCACAGAGCTGCGCTGCGGTCGGTCTTGTGTTGGTCTTTTCTGTTCAAGGCACAATGCACAAGTGAAGCGGGGTGTGACCATAGAAGAGTGTATATTCTGTGAGAGGGGGGTTAAGCGACCTTATGAGATGTGTGAGCGTTGTACGCTAGAGGTCTTCCATAGGATGATTAGGAAGTTTGTGAGGAAGACCGACATCAAGCTGCTTCCATATAGAGGTATGAAACTGGATGGTGTTTCAGAGACATGCCTACTTGCCAATGGTTCAAGAGTCCCACAACATTTTGTGGAAAGCCCTCAAGACGACGCTTTTGCGACTATCATCTCCGGATCATCCGACGCCAAGGCAGAAGAATAGGTGGGGGAACTATAATCATTCATACTCCTTGGGGTTGGAGGTCCTTAGGTGTTCCACCAGACTGTTTGGAAACAATCGCTGAGGAGGATGTGTAGAACGGGTGAATGTCTAGCCTGCCAATTTGAAGCTGACTGGGATAGTGAACCGTGGAGCGGCGATGTATCGGTGGCTGCACGATGTATGGTTCTGCAACATACCTTTTCGCTCTGGATAAATCCAAACTTGCGCGCCAGTCAACACACTTCCGCTTAAAACGATCACGCCGGATGTAACGTGACTGAACGGAGCAAGCGTGATCGTTTTGTTTCTGCGTGACAAGTTTTATGAGCCGCGCGACAATTTTTTCTCGGTAAGAAAATTGCGCGGCCCAGAGCGGAGTTCAGAATTAGAGACTAGCGACTCAAACTTAAAATGAAGAATTGTAAGTGGCTTGTGCAAGAAGGGGCCTCGATCCGGTGCGATCGCAGGTGCCGCGGCGAGTTCTGCTACAAACACCTCCAACTACTTAAAAAGGGTAGGAATGTGTTTGGGTGCACTATCTGTAATACGGTAGTACAGCAACCATTCGATATGTGCCACACTTGTGATAGTGAACTAGCTGAGCGCTATGTGGCTCTGACAAGAGATTTGCCAGTAGACGATCCCTTGGAGAAATTCATCGAGGTGAAAGAGGCGATGAAAAAAGAGCGCGCTATCTAGCGGGCTATTTAGCAGGCGGGCTTCTGGCTGGTGGGGTGAAGTCAGTAAGCTCTTTTTTCTGGTGCAAGTCGGCAGAAAGTTTGCGTCGAATTTCAGCCTGCTGTTGTCGAAATTTCACTGATTCATTCAGAATTAATTTAAATTCCGCATCAGAAATTTCCTGGTCCTGCAAGGCCGCCGAGACAAGATCGGAGATTGTTGAAAGTTTCGTTTCAGCCAAAATCCTGATTTCGTCATGCTTCTTGGCTTTAAGTGCACATCTGCGGGTCACCAACTTGCCGGCCGCCCCCAATAGCCCACATACGAGAGCGCCTATCTCTAGACCGAAGACGACTGGGACTGCAATAGCTGTTGACAGAAGTCCCACACTCACCGTAATCAGTGCTGTATCAATCCCATCCAAGACATTCACAATCCGATGGTACTTCTTATACAATAGAGACCGTTTTTCATGCTCAACCTCCAAACTCTTCTGTAGTCTAGTGATCTCTTGAAGACGAAAGGTCTGGTCGGGCGCCATTGTATAGTAGTGCACCTATATATTCAATTCGTGGTTATACGTTTTGAATCCTCCTCAGTGACAGGGTTGATGGTATACAAAAGTTTTATAAGATGAACCCATGGTGAAACCTTAACTTCTCTCAGATTGATGGTATCAACACCCCTAGCATCCTTAAGTATGTTTACTGCAATTCGGTCATCAGTAACTTCCACTTTTCCACCGAAAGTAACAATAACCCAACCCACCGCCTCGCGAGCTAGAGATTTTACTTGAAGGCCAGGCATAACATCCCCCCAATTTGTAAAAGGCCCATCCTTAAGAAGGAGCTTGATATATAGTTTGCTCCCTGGGATAGGACGATCGATATATTCAGGCGGGGGCCGGCTGTTCACCTCCAAACTAAGGGTGTAAACCTTATCATCACCTTTAAGGTAGAACTGACCTACCTCATAGCCTACATATACCCCATCAGTGAAGCTAAGTATGCATGGTAGTACTCCCATATTTGAAAGGTAAATGAGTTTATTATTTGAGTACCCAAGATAGGGACTTTTTACCTCAAACCACAACACCCAATCACCACCGAATCGGTCTTGTATATATGTTTTTGTAGCATTCCAGAAGGTCTTACCCAAAGACTGGGTATTTAACAGCGCAGCTCTATGTTGCTCATCAACATATTTTTTAGTGGCCACATCTTGCTCCCCCACTGGTTCAGCTACATTGGCGATTCTATGGGTACCCATATTGAGTTCCTCTGTCATCGTTCCACGTTTAGAGAGCCGCTCCGTAAAACCACGCGTAGCGGCATCACTAGGTCCCGAAGGCTCCCCCACATTAGTGAGGCGAAACCCACCCATGGATAGTGTACCTTGCATAGTGTCCCCATACTTGCTCACGAGCCCAGCTCGGCTGAGCTGGACAACTGTACCTCCGTTGCACTTTCCAACAGACATGGTCTATACCATACGCAGTATTATGTCTTCAAATTGCTGCCCGCCCGCAAGCCCACGAAGCACATGAAGACATAAATGACCACAGATCACATCGTCTGCTCTCTGCAACTGAAAAGTTTGGGTGCGCACGGGGCACCCTAGATAATCCAGGATCTCCTGGGGTGGGTCAAGCCCGAAACTATCGAAGTAAACTGCCTTGTAATAAGCCACCCAGTGGGTCCCCTCACCCTCTGACGAGTCTAGATTGACAATCCCACATTCCGGGCTGTGTAGAGCTGCGGGAAGACCATCGCGCATAAACACACCGCGGAAGTGGGGTATATCCTTAGCCACCTTCTCAATATCAAAGTTGCTTAATGCTTCTTTTTTTTCATCCCCTTACCACCTCTAGCCAGGTACACACCCTTACCCCCCACCCCCAGCATGTCCCTAAGACCTGGTTGGTTGGCCAACACCAACTTCAAAATATCCTCTCCTAAACCCCCCAACTGAGGCCGCCCGGCCATCTTCATAACATCCTCGCCTAAACCCTGACCCTTCCTCGGGTGGCCAAACTGCTCAATACTGCGAGACACACCACCCACTTCACGCATCACCCTACCCAGAAGGTCATCCCCAAAACCCCGACCCTCCATCGCCCGGTTATGACGAGCCTGATCAACTGCCTGTGCCACACCAGCAGCTCCGCCCATCAACCCCCCTAATCCACCCAACCAGGGGAGTGCCTTAGCCAAGAGAGGGATCACAGCCCCCAAGGCGGGGAAAAACCCACCCACCTTAACCATCTTTTTGATCTGGCTCTTCGAGAAGACCAGCTCAGCCCCAGAACCCACCGCCACATTCTTCTTAATGTGGTTAATCTGACGTTGGGTCAGGCCGACTTTATCAGCACCGTGCAGCTGCCCCACACTCAGACGTAGGGTGGCACCAGTGCCGTCTTTCGCCGCCTTGACCAACGTCTCTTTCTGCCCCGGAGAGAGGCTCAGCCCATATGATACCAGCGCCATAGTCATTTCACTATATCTCTAGTGTTTAATTCAAGACTGTAGTAAACTTCCTGCCGTCAGATTCTAAGAACAGAGACTTATCTGCAATGACCACAGCGAAAGCCTTGGTGTCTGCAGGCACAGCAACATCGAACTCCACCTTGAGAGTGATAGCTTGAACAGCGTTCTTAATAGCCTCAGACTGGGCCCGCAAATCAATAACATGTATGGGGTAGAGGGCCACGAAATCTATAGGACTCACCAGGTTGGACGACTCCCGGCTGGTAATACCATAGAACGCCTCCTTGAAGTCTGCAAAAGCTTTGTAGGCCCGAGAGGTTCTATACTCAGCGAAGTTGACATTCAGATCCACTAGGGGGTAGCGTGCACTGTTGATCAGGGCGTGAATATTCTTCACCTGCACATGATCAAATATGGCATTGTTCTTCGTCTGATCATTTTCACGAGCTGTTTGAAAAGCCACCAGGATCCACCGAGGCTTCTCTGTTTGGGATTTAACTCCCAACTGCCAGGTGAAGGATGTGGACTGCGGCACTGCCAAACTATCACACTGTAAGGCGCGGAAAGCCACAGGCACTCTAACTTTATTCTCTATCAGAGTCATCAGCGAGCTCATATAGGTTAGAGAGGGAATAATGTGAGGCATCATCCAGGCAATCTTAGACAGTTCAATCCTACCATCTGGTGGGGGGACCACAGCGCTTACGGCGGCTCTACCTTCCGCGGCGGCCACAGCCGCCCGCCTGAAACTACTGCGGTGGATGGCCTGAGTGTCGTTCTGACGATCTAGCAGTAGGGACTGCTTGACACCGTAGAGCACCTTCTGATAATCATTACAAAACCCAAAGAAGTATTTGAGTGGGACACAGAAACTGAAGTTGCCTGGAGTTGTAGGTTTACCCATCATGATAAGCCGCCGCCTTTCCCAACCGGAATTCCCCGCCGCAGCATCCCCCACATCAGAGTCCTTATACCAACCCATATTGAGGCCTTCGCCCCAAGCAAAGTCCTCCCCACACGACAGAAGAGTCATCATGGTGGTGGCCTGTCCCGGATATGACACATCATCAATGGTGTTGTTGTTGAGTTGGTAACGTATTTTGTTGAACATGAACGCGACCGCATTGTTAACCAAAGCTACCAGACTATTCGCATCATAATGTTCCTCTCGAAACGGTCTGAGCCGGCCTTCTACAAGAAGATAGCTCTTGGAAGGGCAAGTGAAGGTATCCTGAGTGTGTATATCAATCTGGATGGTGTTATTCTGGTTGAGGGCAGCAGGGTTCTGCGACTCATACTCCCGATACTCAAAGGATTCAATACCCTCATCGGTATGTACAGGCTCGGTAATTTCAAGCATGGAAGTGCGTTGCTCGTCCATGGTGATATTATAAACGTCTAGACTTATCTCTAATTGTCTTGAAACCTCCTCCCCGGCTGGCGATATCCAACGCCTCCAGACTGGGCTGGACATCAGGCTGGACAGTGAGCTGGATAGTGGGCTGGACAGCGAGCTGCTTTAAAACCTCAGCGCTCTTAGCTGTGAGTTCCCTCTTCAGCTGGGGTGGCAAAGGCTTGAGCGCGTCCACCAGCTTCTTGGCAGCCGCACCTGCGGAGGCCACAGACTCCGTCGTCTTGGCCACATTCCTAACTAAGGGGCTGCCAACAAATTTGGCAACTTTACTGACAGCGCTGGGTATCGCCTTAGCACCTGAAGAGACCAGACTTCCAACCGCCCGAGCTGCCGAGCCCAACCAATCGAACATCCCCCCACCTACCCGTCTCCGACGTCTTGGGAAAACATACATGGTTACACACTGCGAATATGTAGCCTTATAGTTATTTGCTCACCTCTAAAGTTTAATTGTGCACCATCTTGGTCAGTCAACCAGACGCGTATGCCGTGTATACTACCAGCTTGGGAGATGGGGAGGTAGACAGCAGTTCTGGGAGACTCTAAGATCTTGTAGCCGGGGCACACGTTGGGGAAGAATGAGTAGATGGTGGGGTGAGATCCCCCACCGAGGTAAGACCCACTCACCACATTGCAATTGACCAGAATGCTATTCACGTGGAAGATGTCTATTGGTTTCTCCCCTTCTTTATAGCCCTTAGTCAGTATTTGTGGGTCGAACCCCAGGATTTTGCGCAAAGTTGAAGCACCCATATCAACCTCATAGTCGGGGCTGGTTATCTTTACAAAAGCCCGAAGGGTTGAAGGGTTGGGTCCTATGGCGATGTAATACTTCTCCTCAGCCTTCTCATCCCAATCCTTGGCCTCCTCCATCTTTCTTTGAATCTCTCTATTGATCTGGGCGAGCTCATAAGCCCCATCTTCTATAGTGATGGTTTTCCACTCCTTCTTCCCCACACGGTAGACGAAAGTATTGTTGGTGGAGTTAACATTGCTGATGGAGTTGTAGGTCTCTAGATTCAGCAAGGCCAGCTCGTATGACTTCTGGGGGTCAAGGTACAGCGCTGGGGAGTAGTAGGTTGTCCAGTCGCTTTTATCCGACGTTACCACCAGGGATATATTCTCCTTCGGTGCGAGTCGCACCTCCATCGCTGCGAGCCGGTCGCGGATGTCCTTCAACACTTGAAGCTCCATGTTTAATGAACAAAGATTCTTCTGTTCAACTTGATGGCCTGCTCCGTAGAGATCACTCCACTACGCATAAGCTCATCCAGTATCGCAGATATTTCTGTGTCAACACCTGTATTCCCGGCCTCCTTTGAGGCCACTAACAAGGCTAGACGCTCCACCAGAGTGTTAGGGTCGTTGTAGTATAATACACCACTACCTCGGATTAGTCCGTATTTTTTCCCTTTTTTGCTATAGACTGGTATTTTGGCAAGTTGGGCCAGCCGGCTAAATGTCTCAATAGCTTGTGGGGTGTATTGTCTTGTTTTGACGAACCGCTTGGTTAGGAGATCGTACAGCGTCTCATCGGCCGGAGCCGACAATACTAGGGAGTCCCCATCAAAAGCTTGCAGCCGGCCCGCGGCCAGAGCTGCTGGATCAATAGTTAGGGTACCGAATTTGCCTCCTCGGAGTTTCAGCCCTTGCCCACGAACAATAACCTCTTGTCGATTATCCAATATAGTTTTAACACGCTCCCTATATGCGGCCATAGCAGCAATATCACGATCTATTTCAATAATTTCCTCCGCAGTGGTGTCGCCCCTCCTCTTCCTCGAAGCGAGTTCGTTTGAATTTAGTTTTCTGGAGCTATCAAGGATGCCTCGAAGCAAGTCATCCGACTCCTGGAGGAGTGAGCTAGGCATTGGGTACTTATATTTCCCACTAACGATTTCCTCGTCCAAGCCCTGATCTACATCAATTATAATAGGTCCTTGTAACAAGCTACGTGGAGGGTCCCAAATAGCCCGGTCACAATGTTTAATTAATCTTCTATAGCCCTGGCTGGGATAGGTCTTTACCTGCCAACCCTCCTCCGTTTTCCCTGGACTCACTGTCACGCTTCCTTTCGACCTAGGGACCTATTTCCTGCAGTGTTCTTCTGGCTGACACATAAATAACATGGCAGTCGTAAGAACAACTTGGAAGTAATTTTATTAACCTAATCAAGAACAGCACAGGAACACATAAAGGCAGATAAACAGATAGATCTACACAGACACTACACTGGTAAAGTTTTGACACAGAGCCTCCAGTCACCACAGTCCCAGATCCAGCTTCAGATACTGTCTGATCTGTCCAGACATATCTCACCAAAGATGTCAGAATCTCCTTCCTTCTCCAGCAACTGGTTGTAGATTCAACAGGCTTTTGTAGAATCCAAGCGACTGGTGTGTTGAGGACTTCTGTTCATTTCCACATGAATTAATTCGGCACCAGGTCTTCCCTGACCTATGAAAAGCTTTACGGTTGCAGATACGGTGAGGTGTTCGTGGAGGGATAATGGATGGGTGCCTTTTAATGTCTGGTGTAAAATGGGTATGCAAGAAAATCACTCTTAGGCTCCCTCCAGACAACAACTGCTCTCAGGCGTATGTTGTTGAAAAAAAACCGGCAATGCACCAGTCATGCAAAATGTCCTTGCCTCAAGACCTGCACCTTGCCTCTGTCTCAGAGTTAAGCACACCAAACCTTGAGTTGGCCTCGTCGGACATATTGGCGTTAGCCTAGAAGCACTGGTGATAATGTCCGTTAGAAGACATAGTCACTTCCCATAGAAGAGGACCCTGGAGATGACAAACAAAACCTGAGCGACTGGGCTGACTCATGTATCACACACATACACTATATTTAATACCTGAATGACTGGGCCTGACCTGTCAGGTAGCCCCTGGATTGGCCACGTCCGGGCTTGAGGAGACTTCCAGCTGGACGAAGTCCTGTTGTCTTTTTGCCCACACGACACACTCTCCACATTCATACCAAGCCTTTATTATGATTTGGCACAATCATTTCCATGCTTCCCTCTCACTTGCAAACGCTGCCTTTCTCACAACTACGATCCTGTGGTGTGGTGTGCCTAGTCATCTGTGTGTTTCCCCTCGTTACTAAAAGTATAGTATTGGAGTTGTAATGGCACGCAGTGTAGTTCCCCACTCCCAGCAAGAATAGGAAAGAGGATACTACCCCTCCCGGCCGCTGCTCTTGTCTGAGCTGTCGCCGCAAGGTACTGGTAGTGCCTCACAGAACACATAGATTTAGAGGAATGCAGGTTCTCTCAATGAGATAGAGAAGTCCATTATCTTCCCGACATCATCCTATCAAGTAACAGACGAAAGAGATAGTCCTGTGTATAGCCTCTTCTGGCTCAAGAAGATAGATCATAGATTGGTATAGCTATCCAATGATGATATTCCACAGAAAGATGACCAGATGCCCAATTCAAGCCGTAGACAGAAAGATAGCAACAGCTCATCTGACGCCAAGAACAAATGAAATCCTCTGGGGAGATATATTGTTCCGTTTCACTTCCCCGGCTATGCCAAGAACAAGACGCCCATTTAGATTGCCAACGGTCAACCAACTCTTCATTGGTTATGATTGGCTTTTCGCCAATTCATCTTCCCCTTTGAGACAAAATACATTTATAAGTCCAGGTCTGTCTGGACCACCCACAACCCAAGTTTACCTTTCAAAATGTCTCCGTAGTAGTTGCACTTCTGTCGTTATCTTTAATTAACTTTGACAAGTTGCAACTTGCAAACGGTACTTGTTTGCCCGGCCATCAATTGACCAGCCGCTGCACCAGTGCACATTTGACGCAAGGCGCGCCTTCGGGACTACCCGAAAGGAAAGACAAATATATACTCGCTCCATGTAAAGATTGTGGTATGAAGATAACCCAAAGAACCATCTTTCATGGAGAATTGAGCGAATAAAGAACTGAGAGCTTCCGAAAGCCGGTTCCCCCTGTTTACCAAGAATAACAGAATACATAAGGACATGGGCCACTGGCGTTTCGCTACATAGGCCCCCTCTTAAGAAAGTCGAACCCGACGACTTTCTACTGTCAGTGGTTCTGTTCGAATGACCCCACCCTCACATTCAACCATAGGATGCCGTGATA
This sequence comes from Cepaea nemoralis, assembly GCA_014155875.1. NCBI lineage: Eukaryota > Metazoa > Mollusca > Gastropoda > Stylommatophora > Helicidae > Cepaea > Cepaea nemoralis. Next base: position 364,165 of record JACEFZ010011536.1, read on the forward strand.
GGAAATCTGCTCCCACATTCTCCCTTCCGGGGATGTATTCGACCGTGAACTGATACGGTTGTAAGAGCAATGACCATCTCATTAACCTCGCATTCAGTTTCTTAGAAGTTGCCAAGAACGTCAGAGGTTGATGGTCGGATTGTACTTTAAACTGGACTCCATACAGATAAGGTTGAAATTTCTGTACCGCCCACACTAGAGCTAGACATTCCCGTTCGACGGTGGAGTAATTCCGTTCGGCGGGTAACAGTTTTCGACTGGCATATGCCACCGGACACAGCACCGAAGGATTATCTCGCCCTTCCTGCAACAGAGTTGCCCCAATCCCTATGTTACTCGCGTCGGTTCTCAAAACAAACGTTTTCTCCAAATTTGGGAAGTTGCAGGACTGGCTTATCCACCAACGCCTGTTTCAGCTTCCCATAAGCTTCTTCACAGCTCGGGGTCCAGACTATAAGATCTGGTGATCCTTTCTTCAGGGTCTCAGTTAACGGCGCCGCAATTTCGTTGAACTTCGGAATGAATTTCTGGTAAAACCCACACAAAGACAAGAAAGACCTAACATCTTTTTTGGATTTAGGACGGGGTGCGAGACGGACCTTCTCAATATTCTTTTCTTCCGGTACCAGTCCCCCTGGGGTAATAGTGTGTCCCAGAAATTCCAAGGATTGATAGCCAATCATGCATTTGGCCGGACGGGCGGTTAACCCCTCCTCTTTCAATCTTATGAAGATCTTTTCCAAGGATTTCAGGTGATCTTTCAGATTGTCAGACGCGATGAGAATATCATCCATAAACGAGACAACAGAAGGATCCCTTAAAGGGTCTAATAACTTTCCTCATCATGCGTGTGAACACACTGGGCGCATTGCTCAGCCCAAAAGGCATCACCTTAAATTCGTAATGGCCGCTCGGAGTACTGAAAGCGAGCATTGGCCGAACCTCAGGTTTCACAGGGATCTGATAATATCCCCGGCTTAAATCAATTTTTGAGAAGTACTTTGCCCTATTTAATCTGGCAAACAGTTGATTTGTGTTTGGTAACGGCTCAACTTGGAATGTCGTACAACTGTTTAAATGCCTGTAATCAATACATAAGCGGTGCTCCCCGCTTGGCTTCCTCAACAAGACAACCCCGGCATTATACGGAGAAGTCGAAGGAGTGATGATGTCGTCGTCCAGAAGCTTCTGGATTTCAGCTTCCAGGGCCTTCTCTTTCGAAAAGGGCACTGGATATATTTTTTGGCGCACAGGGTCTTGGGTAGTCAGAGTCATATCAAACTCGACCAACCCTGTCCGCCCTGGCCGATCGGTCAGAATCTGCTGATGGGACTCCAACAAACGGATGATCCGGTCTGTTTCTTCAGCCGACAAATCAGGGTTTATATGTACATCCCTATAGGTTTCCCCAGGGTGTAATGGATACCCCCTATCCGCGTCTTCGCCCGATTCAGTTTCCATCGCGACCGCCATAGTCATGAGTGGGAGAGAAGTACCATCAGATCGTTCCTTCATACTTTTTTGAGGAGGTTAATGTGGAAGATTTTAGATTTCCCCCTGATCCGGATAGCATAGTTGGTGCGGGACACAACCCTTTCCACCGGGAAAGGCCCCTGCCAACCAATCTCGAGTTTATTGGAACCTACTGGAAGTAACAACAGAACCCGATCCCCCACCTTAAGAGACCTATCTTTCGTCCTTCTATTGTAGTAGGCCGCGTGTCTCTTTCTGGCCGCCCTCAGATTCTGAGCTGCCAAAGCCCAACCCGTCTGGAGTTTTTTCTTTAACTCTTCGACGTATTTATAAGAGGATACAGCTTCTTCAGAAGTTTCCTCCTCTGTCCAACATCTCAATAAGGCTTCTAAGGGACCCTTGATTGGCCTCCCGAATAGTAGAGTGGCTGGTGGCAACCCGGTCGACCCATGGGGAACCTCCCGATAGGCGAACAAGGCGGCTGAGATATACTCATCCCATCTGTCTGGTTTCTCTTGAGCCAGCTTCCGAAGCATGGTCATCAAGGTACCATTAAACCTCTCTACTTGCCCATTAGACTGAGGGTGGTATGGGCTTGTGTGAATGTGGTTAGTCTGGAAGATACGAAAGACTTCTTCCATCAGCTTACCACAGAACTGAGACCCATTGTCCGTTAGGATCTGGTTGGGAAATCCCAACCTAGTAAATGTCTCCATCAGTGCATCAGCCACTCGCTTAGAGTCGATTGTGGCCAAAGGTATCGCCTCACCCCACATGGAACAGCAATCCACCATCGTGAGAATGTACTTATTCCTCTTCCTAGTCCTAGGAAGAGGACCAACAAGATCGATGGCAACTCTCTCGAAAGGAGAGTTCATAATAGGGCATGTCTCCCAGGACTACCGGAGCTGTCCAGTGTTTTGGTGCCACTACGCTGGCACTCTGGGCACGACTTGACGTACCTACGCACGTCTCCAGTCATCCCTGGCCAATAGTAATGGCAGGAAATGCGCTGGAGAGTTGCCCCGACACCCATATGTCCACTGAAAGAAATGGTGTGTCCCATATGAAGAAGCTGTTCCCGATAAGCCTTAGGAACTACCAGCTGTCAATGCTGGCGATCCTCCACTCCGGCTCTCCGGTACAGTAACCGATTCTTCATATAATACTGACCCCGTCTTGGTGGGTCAGAACTTTTGGGCAACTGGTTGAAGCAAGGTTGCAAAGTAGCATCCTGGCTTTGAGCAGCTCGTAACTCCCCAGGCAAAGGATTCACGATCAAGGCCGGCGTCTGCTCATCCTCCGATTGAGATCTGGTTTGCATTGCCCCTACGTACATGGGTTCGGTTGGAATCCCTAGAAAGACGTAGCGACAACCCAAGATCATTGGGAAGATAGGATCTAGCAGAACGGCTGCCTGTATAGTGCCGGTAACATATTTTGATTTGATGTCTACCTTCGCAATTGGAAGAGACATCGCTACCGCACTCTTTGTCGCCGTTTGAATCTCAATAGATTCTCCGGTTAGCTGCTCCGGGACTCACTAAGTGTGATGAAATTACAGCCTCAAACTGCAAACCGGTGTTGTAGAGACACTCAACTGGTTGACCGTTCACAAGTACCGTTTCTACTACTGGTGGTTTTTCTAAATCTTTGTTCCCAAGATCCTTCCCTTCTACCTCCTTGTGAGACCCTTCCCCGGTTTCTACAAGACAAGCAGCATAGTGAGAGTCTTTCTGTTTACGCCGGCAATCAACCGTATTGTGTGTGGGAGATTTGCAATAGGCGCACCACTTTTCACTCCACTTTCTTTTAGGAGATCCAGGTGGACTCTTACCAGAGGGTTTCTTACTCGGAACTTTATCGAAAGGATCCTCCTTCTTGGTGTGAGCTGTTTTAGGGTTCTTCTTCTTTCCAGACCATGTGTCTGGTGGTCGGGGATTGGGTTGTGACAATTCCCCATTATCTCCATGAGCTAGCACATACCTTTCCGCTAATGTGTTGACTATGTCTAACCTTTCTGCCCCATTTTCAAGCAAGAAGGTTTGCAATGGCTTAGGCATCATCCTCCTCATTTGGTCCACGACCACCAATTCTTCCAAACTTTCATAGTCGTTAGCAAAACCAGCTAATGACATCCACTTCAAAAGGTAAGACTTCAATCTGACACTGTAGGCTGCGAACATCTCTCCTGGCTCTCTCTTCGACTTTCTGAACTGTTGTCGATAAGTATGAGCTGTCATCTGGAACCTTTTCAATAGTGCTTTCTCCAGAGCTTCATAGTCATTCTCCATACCAGGTGGCAACCTAGAATAGACCTCGTACGCGGTCCCCCTCAGGCCCTGTGAGAGTTTCAAGTTCCATTTCCCTCGTTCCAATCCCATAGCCAAAGCCATCGACCGAAATCTGTGAAGATACTGGTCGATCTTATCTTTGTGTTCATCGAACGGGAGCAATGGGAACTTCATTGCCTGGTATGGACCGCCACCAGAAGTTGTTGAGTCAGGGAGAACTGTGTCTCCCACTGCACCGTCTCTTTCCTTGGCAGTTTGAGCTTTCAGCTCCAACTCTCTCATACGGAACTCATGGTCTCTGACTGCCTGCTCGGCCTCCATCTTCCTAGCCTCAGCCTCCATCCTCTTAACCTCAGCCTCCGCCTCAATCCTCTTGGCTTCGCGCACAGCCTGTCTGTAGTCTCTTTCCACCTCCTGCACATATTTCTGTAACTCCGCCCCATCATATCCCATCTCACGCCCTGTAGCCTGTACGTCAGCGACATTAAACCCAGCTGATGCCATCTTAAACTCAGAGGGCAAGGGACGAGGTAATTGTCCAATAAAATTTTTCTCACAATTACACAACAAGTTACATTACACGACCACAACACGTCGTATGTCGGTCAGTCTGTGTCAGGAAGAGTATAGACAATAGCCAGGCACGGTAGGCAGAACCTATTGATAGAAAACAAGGATATCTGTCCCCTATCACTAAATCAGCCAGAACTCCACCAGGATTTCAAATATCCCGGACGAGCCCCCAGAAATTGTAACAAGCTACGTGGAGGGTCCCAAATAGCCCGGTCACAATGTTTAATTAATCTTCTATAGCCCTGGCTGGGATAGGTCTTTACCTGCCAACCCTCCTCCGTTTTCCCTGGACTCACTGTCACGCTTCCTTTCGACCTAGGGACCTATTTCCTGCAGTGTTCTTCTGGCTGACACATAAATAACATGGCAGTCGTCAGAACAACTTGGAAGTAATTTTATTAACCTAATCAAGAACAGCACAGGAACACATAAAGGCAGATAAACAGATAGATCTACACAGACACTACACTGGTAAAGTTTTGACACAGAGCCTCCAGTCACCACAGTCACAGATCCAGCTTCAGATACTGTCTGATCTGTCCAGACATATCTCACCAAAGATGTCAGAATCTCCTTCCTTCTCCAGCAACTGGTTGTAGATTCAACAGGCTTTTGTAGAATCCAAGCGACTGGTGTGTTGAGGACTTCTGTTCATTGCCACATGAATTAATTCGGCACCAGGTCTTCCCTGACCTATGAAAAGCTTTACGGTTGCAGATACGGTGAGGTGTTCGTGGAGGGATAATGGATGGGTGCCTTTTAATGTCTGGTGTAAAATGGGTATGCAAGAAAATCACTCTTAGGCTCCCTCCAGACAACAACTGCTCTCAGGCGTATGTTGTTGAAAAAAACCGGCAATGCACCAGTCATGCAAAATGTCCTTGCCTCAAGACCTGCACCTTGCCTCTGTCTCAGAGTTAAGCACACCAAACCTTGAGTTGGCCTCGTCGGACATATTGGCGTTAGCCTAGAAGCACTGGTGATAATGTCCGTTAGAAGACATAGTCACTTCCCATAGAAGAGGACCCTGGAGATGACAAACAAAACCTGAGCGACTGGGCTGACTCATGTATCACACACATACACTATATTTAATACCTGAATGACTGGGCCTGACCTGTCAGGTAGCCCCTGGATTGGCCACGTCCGGGCTTGAGGAGACTTCCAGCTGGACGAAGTCCTGTTGTCTTTTTGCCCACACGACACACTCTCCACATTCATACCAAGCCTTTATTATGATTTGGCACAATCATTTCCATGCTTCCCTCTCACTTGCAAACGCTGCCTTTCTCACAACTACGATCCTGTGGTGTGGTGTGCCTAGTCATCTGTGTGTTTCCCCTCGTTACTAAAAGTATAGTATTGGGGTTGTATGGCACGCAGTGTAGTTCCCCACTCCCAGCAAGAATAGGAAAGAGGATACTACCCCTCCCGGCCGCTGCTCTTGTCTGAGCTGTCGCCGCAAGGTACTGGTAGTGCCTCACAGAACACATAGATTTAGAGGAATGCAGGTTCTCTCAATGAGATAGAGAAGTCCATTATCTTCCCGACATCATCCTATCAAGTAACAGACGAAAGAGATAGTCCTGTGTATAGCCTCTTCTGGCTCAAGAAGATAGATCATAGATTGGTATAGCTATCCAATGATGATATTCCACAGAAAGATGACCAGATGCCCAATTCAAGCCGTAGACAGAAAGATAGCAACAGCTCATCTGACGCCAAGAACAAATGAAATCCTCTGGGGAGATATATTGTTCCGTTTCACTTCCCCGGCTATGCCAAGAACAAGACGCCCATTTAGATTGCCAACGGTCAACTAACTCTTCATTGGTTATGATTGGCTTTTCGCCAATTCATCTTCCCCTTTGAGACAAAATACATTTATAAGTCCAGGTCTGTCTGGACCACCCACAACCCAAGTTTACCTTTCAAAATGTCTCAGTAGTAGTTGCACTTCTGTCGTTATCTTTAATTAACTTTGACAAGTTGCAACTTGCAAACGGTACTTGTTTGCCCGGCCATCAATTGACCAGCCGCTGCACCCGTGCACATTTGACGCAAGGCGCGCCTTCGGGACTACCCGAAAGGAAAGACAAATATATACTCGCTCCATGTAAAGATTGTGGTATGAAGATAACCCAAAGAACCATCTTTCATGGAGAAAGTGAGCGAATAAAGAACTGAGAGCTTCCGAAAGCCGGTTCCCCTTGTTTACCAAGAATAACAGAATACATAAGGACATGGGCCACTGGCGTTTTGCTACAGTCCTGAAGGGGGTTCTGGGGCTATGGCCTCATCTGCTCTGGCCGCCTCTGCTCTGGCCTCCTCTACTCTGGCCTCCTCTGCTCTGGCCTCCTCCAGGGCTCTGGCTCTGTCCTCAATGGCCCTGTTCAATGCCACAATGGCCTGAGCTAGCTCGTTAGCTTGTTTGTTTGTCCGTCTAGCCAATTCATCGGTCTGTTTGTCTGCTATTTGAGCCAACTCACCGGTCTGAGCTTGGACCATTTGGCTTATTGCCCCCGTTTGTTGCGCTGACCTATCTGCTACAGTTTTAGTAATTGGTGTGAAGAGTTTGGCTGCCTCCTGTTGTAAATCTGCTTCCCCCACCCTCTCCGCCAGAAACCGCTGCTTCAGGCGGTCCCGACGTGCTAGATAATCCTTCACAAAAGCGTTACGCTTTGTTTGGTTAGTCACATCAGCCCACATGTTGTTGCTATCGCAATGATATATATATCTAAATAGAAGACTTTGGGATATAGAACCGATCGAACCCACATCGGTATTTACCATCGTGGGCCTTGCTGGTCAGGTCGATTACTGCGAAACCGTAAGGTTTGCTAGTGCACTCTGTGAAGAACTCCCTGAATTCATCAAAGGGCATATCACCACCAACATAGGAGTCATGGATGGCGCGCAGGTTCTTCGTGTCTTGGTTGAAGATCACCAATAGATTGGCATTGTCACGGATGGCCTGCTTGGGAATTCTGAAGAAGCTCTGGGTTAGGTAGAATGTGTCGGCACCGCCGTGCCGGCCCTGGCAGAAGTACTTCTCGATCGGTCCCTGCTTCTCCAGCATGACATCGTCAAAGACCATGACAGCTCTCTCTTCAGGGTTCAGGTCCTCAACGGGGATGATGTCTTCGGCTGAGCTATGACAGGAGGCAATATTTTGCCCCGCAACCTCCCCGACAGACTCGGCCCAATCCTGGAGGAACTGGTACTTGTCCTGTCCCAAAGACTTCGAGTACAGGTGCAGTCGGTCATAGTTTAGGTAGCCCGGCTTCAGTAGTAGGTTGAGCATCATGTTTGTTTTTCCGCACCCCGATGGCCCGCACACAACACAACGAACGGTGTCCGGCAGCAACCAGTGGTGGTGGTGGCGGGCTTTGTCCTCAAGGTCGAAGTTGGTTATCTCCATTTTAAATATATACATATTTGCAATATCTTCAATATGTATTGCCTGCGCTGTAAGAAGCAGACTCCAACGCTGGAGGAGTCGGAGGTCGTGCTGAAAAATCGTCGAATAACCAGGCGCGGCCTCTGTGAAGTTTGCGGTGCTAAGAAGAGCCAGATTGTTGGTATGGGGCTCCTCAACAAAGCACTGAATATGTTGCCTTTGCCTGAGCTGCATATGAGGCTGCCTGAGGGCGTCAGCTCTGAGGATGTTCCTGGAGGCTCGTTCCAGAATACAGGGAAATATAGCTACTGTGGCCCTTTCACTAAACTAGATAAGCGGATGGCCCAAGGCTATGAGGGGGTCAACACACTCGACCGCGCCTGCAAGGCTCACGACATTGCTTATGCGGCTCATAGCGATACAGCTAACCGCAACGTTGCTGATGATGTCCTAGCCGCGGCGGCTGAAAATATTGCAGCATCTGCTCCCGACTGGGAGAGTCGCGATGCCCGCATAGTCTCGGCCCTCATGTCGGCCAAGAGCCGCTTTGGTATGGGTGCGCCCTCGTTTTGAATATATAGACATCGGTAGTATATCAATATGTATTGTTTTCGGTGTAAGAGACAGACCCCCACTAAGGGTGGGACGATTAGCAGGATGAAGAATGGGCGACCGGTTAAGCGTGGCACCTGCATTGTGTGTGGTGGAAGGAAGAGTCAGATTGTTAGTGGGAAAGGAATCATCTTTGGGCCCAATTCACCAATCAAGGACATCCCCGTCTTGGGCTCCCTCTTGGGATGGCTGTTATAGAGATATGTGATATGGTCTTACAATAATGGAGCGTGTTTACTACAGCCCGCAAGGTTATTGGAAAGGACATTCAGCTGTGAAGAAGTTGGCTGCTGCGGCTAAGGTCAGTGAGACTGAGGCTAGAGAGTGGCTTCAGAAGCAGGCTATCTGGCAAATCTACCTGCCGCGCCCTCGCTATATTCCACGACCCCACATCGCCGAGTCCACACCGAACGCCGTCCATCAAGCAGATCTTTTGTTTCTCCCACATGATCGCGTTGGTTCTGGCCGCACGGCCAGGACCTATAGGTATGCCTTGACGGTGGTCGATGTTGCCTCGCGCTATAAGGAGGCTGAGCCGCTAACAGACAAGAGTAGCGACGCGGTCGCATCAGCGCTTGGACGGATCTATAAACGCGGGCCGCTCAGGTGGCCTAATCTTTTGCAGATTGACCCCGGGCGGGAGTTTATGGGTGCTGTCAGTCAGCTGGTGGCTAAGCATAAGACACAGGTACGTCGTGGGCAGGCTGGGAACCATCGTCAGCAGGCTATTGTCGAGCGGTTCAATCGCACTCTGGCAGAGAGACTGTTCGGGGCCCAATATGCCCAGGAGTTGTTGCTCGCTGCCCGAGGCTCAGATGAACGGTCGGTCGAATGGGTGAGAGCTCTGCCCCAGGTAGTCGCTGCGATCAATAATGAGGTGACTCGTTTGACTGGTAGGAAGCCGGCTGAGGCAATTAAGGATTCGTCCGTCTCCCACGCTCCAGCCGCGCCTGCCCGCCGCGCTATCGGGCGGAAGGAACCAGTGATTCCAGCCGACTCGCAGGTCAGGTATCTCTATTCGGCGGGCGAGCTTGAGGGGGGCCTGCGTCGGGCCACTGATCCTACATGGTCGCTGACCTTGCACAGGATTAGTCATATCACCCAGCAAGAGGGACAGCCCACTCTTTACTACCTAGTGGATGGGCCGGCTCGTGGTTTTGTGCGCGAGGAGCTGCTCATTGCTCCTCCAGACACACAGCTACCCCCTAGCAGGATTCTATGAAACCGTAGGCCCTAGTGTTGATACCATCAGCACAAATCCACTTTTTCGTGTCCATGGGGCTCAGAGATGTTTTGTTCATCTCATAAACACCTATCTGGTGGCCCTTGCTTCGGATGGCAACCTGTGTGTGTTTGTATTCACGCTGGCTGAACAGACTGTCCTTGTAGTGTTCGTGTCTGAGGTCCTTCTTCACAACTGTCCGAGCCACTCCTTTGGCTTTCTTGATGTTGGTGGCCTCCTCTAGGATTGAATACATCTTTGGTCTGAGACCGACGAACTCAGCTATCGAACGTCCATTGCACTCGTCTTTGAATTTGCCGACCACCTTTTTATTCGCAGTCGAATGGTTGGGGTGGTCGCGCGGATAATCAGAGAAGTCGTACCAGTCAGGGTGGGCCTTCATGTCTGCGTACACATCCTCAGTCTCCACCTGAAGTAGAAGGGAGTCAGTATCTGTGTAGCAGAGCTGGAGTCTTTTACCGTATTGGGGTTTAAGCCGGTTGTACCAGAAGTCGTACATGAGATGCTTGGATAGGTCCAGGATGGCCTGCCCACAATAGACGGGTTTATTCAGCTGGACCTTGTTCTTGATGCTGTGCACCGCCACCAGTCCGCCGTTGAAGATTCTACACGATTCGTAGTTGGGGCTGGCGATTAATTTTCGGAGTCGATCAGTCTCGGCGCCTCTGACAAGGTTGACTCTGATACGCTTGCGAACGTTCTCCATACTCTTCCCAAAGACGGCATTGTTCATCAGCTTGAAGAAGTCCTTCTCAAATTCTGATTTGGCTTGGGCTCGTAGAGAGGTGTTCATCTCTATGTAGGGCTTCATCCATTGGGACTGATTGAACTTGATGGCTCGGTGGATCTGGGTGACCTCTAGACCGAGGCTGTGATAGAGTTTGAGATTGCGGTAGTGGACGACGTATCGCTCCTTGTTGTGGAGGTGAGGTACCAGCTTTGTCTGCTCCGTGAACTTACCCCCCAGTTTGTTCTGGAGCTCGCGCTGATAGCTGCTCAACCAGGACTCGGGGACGGTCATGGTTTCTGGAGCTAGCGGATAGTCGCTGTGGGCTTCATGTAGATGTGCTGGGTACTTCATGTCAACCTCAACAAGCCATCCCTCAGGGGCGTTGTCGGGGGTGTTGAGTACCTCCTCAAGAGTTGGATTGGCCCATTGGAACCCGCCGGTGGGGAGGTATTCCATCATGGCCCATCCATACAGGTTATTGGCATCGAGGTACATGATCCATGAATTGGGTGTTGTGGGGTCATAGTCTGAAGTCTTGGGGTTGTTGGCCTTAGCATACCTCTTGGAGACCATGGCCACACCCCCTCGGAGACCCTTCTCAAAGAGGAGGTGCATGTCCAAGTCGGTTAGGAGCTCGAGTTGCACCTTCGTCTTTTTTAGGAGTGCGTCCCATGCCAGGCCGGGTGCACTGATGTAGTGGGCTGGGTCGAGCTGATATACCTCCATACAGGTGTCTCGGAATGCCTCGAACATATCAGCCAACAGACCGACGTCTGTTTTCAGGTATAGGTCATGGTAGCCTCCGAGTGTTTTGCAATCGAGCTCCTGCCACACTTTCTGGGCGTGGGCATAATCAGAGTCACTAATTCCTTCTCGGGTGAGCTTGCTGTAGAATGCCTCTTTGGGTGGTAGGCGGTCCTCTGCAAAGCGCTCGAAGCTGTCCATATATTCGTAGGGGTATACACCCTTACGGAGAAGGAGGTGTGACTGGCTCTGGCTTAGCGTGGTCCTGAACTTGCTCATTAAGACAGCCCAGGGGGTGTGCTTCTCAGTGTTGCACGTCTCACATCTTGAGATTATGTCGTTGCCTCTACGTGTCAGAGCCATTGATTTGCCACAGTGTGTCAGCTCGCTGAGGTTCCCTACCAGGGTGTCTAGAGAGCTATTCATGAACTGTAGGCTGTCAATGAATTGCAGCTGTCCGATGGTGAAGGAGGCGTACTTCTCTATGGTGTTTGGTATGCAGGTGATTGTTGTGTTGTCTACTTGTTTGGTTTGCCATTGGCCGTTTTTCTTCTTCTTGTAGACTATTCTTTTTCCCCAGTCCAGACGGCCGGCCGCTTGCATGATGATGTGGGAGTCGTATCCTCTGAGGTTGTGAAAGACTACAGGTATCCTCAGCTTGTCTCTATTGATGCGCCATGCCAGATTACAGACATTGTGGGCTTCACCCCGGTATTTGCCTGTAATATGGCAGTGGTCTCTCACCTTGTCCTCCTCCAGCGGCTCTTTACAGATGTGGCAGGTGGTGGCGGAGGCAAAGTCTTCACGGTCTTTTTGTCCCAGCACCATCAGAGCCGGCCGCTGTAACTTGTGGTGGATGGTGGCCTGCTCTTGTCCCAAGCGTTTGAGGAATTCATCGGCAGCATCCTCCCCCCGATATACGACTGGGTTTGTGGTGAGGCCGTCGCAGCGTACAATGGTGTAGCCGAAGCCACAGGGGGGCTGCTGGGCCAGCTGGCGCGTGTTGCTCTGGCTTGGATCCATTGCCGCACCATGTACTGGAACGTTCAAGGTCTCAAAGTCTGCGTATATGATGTATGGTGCCCTCATCTGTTTCTGGAGGGACTTGAAATTCATCTTTCCCTCTTTAGGCATGACATTCACCTGACAGGCTGTGTTGATACCTTGACAGAGTGGTACATGTTGGTCCAAGGTTTCCTGAGAGGAGTGTACGTGGAGACAGTTGAGACATGGATACTTCTTACCCTCGTATTTACTGTTTCTATACAGAAGCCGCCCCACATCCTTGACCCAGACATAGTGTCTATTCTCATCCTTGCGTAGGAGCATGAGGTTGATTTGGGTGCGCTGGAGTTTGTTGGTTCGGAGTATGGTCGGTCCTTCTTTCCACCCAAAGACCCGGATGGCTATGGTAGGATTCTGTTTTTCAAACTTACCAATGCTGGTCAGCTGCACAGGGAACTCGATTCCTTCAAAGTTTAGCTCTCCCAGGTGGGCTCTATAATTGTTGAGCCTATCAGGATGCTCTCCATGTGCTACTGGGTAGAGTGCTGAGAGTATGGCCCATTCAAAGCAGCGGTTGTCCTCATTCTTTACATTCACAACACTACGTGGTGGAATGAAGCTGGGAGTCGCGAAGTAGCTAGAGCCTCGGAATGGTTGGTATTTTACTATGTAGAGATCGAGCTGCACACACGCATGATAGGACCAATCAGAGCCATCTGTGGTGAAGCATTCACTGTCGGCGAATATCTTGGCTATGGCCTGGTCCAGCCCCTCAGCAATATCCCCCTCATGCAGTACTCCATAGTTCCTGCTTCCATGGGCGGCGATGGCAGTAATCACTTCACCTTCTGGGGTGAGGCGAGAGTATTTTAGGTGGAGATACAGCTGCATTTTAACACTGCCATAATCCCTCAACCCTTTTACTACCAGAGCTTTGATGGCGGGCTCCATCGAAATCATAAATGTTTCAGGCTCGTCATAGTCACCCTCTTCTGGGACGATTGCTTCATATTTTCTCAGGCTCCCCTCAATCTCCCGGGCGAGTTTCAATTCAGGCGCGTTGCGAATTAAAGCAACCATCTCATCATCATACTCTACATCCCGCACTCTATCAGCTCGGGCAAGGAACTCTGCTTCGAGGTCGGCGTGGTGTTTAGCACGCTGCCGGGCGCGGTGTCGTCGCTCGGCGACGATCGCGGCTCGGTCCGCGGCGGTACCGTGTACAAATCTCAGAGCGGTGGTAATCCCTGCTTCAAGTCGTGCCCCATGTAGATTGGGGTTCTTCTCGAGCAGGGAGGCCCTAGCCATCTCACGCGCTCTGGATATTTCCCCCTCAAGAACGGCCTTCCTCCTCCCACTGTATGGCATGCCATACTCGCGGGCTTGCTGTTTCAGTTGAACCAGCGTAGGCATGGCTAAATACACAGATCCGTCAGTCTCTAACAAGCTGGTGTGTAAGTACACTGATGACTTCACCTCTCTCTAATTGAAAGTTCAATCCACTATAATCTTAGCAATTCGACGAATCTCTGCATTATAGTCCTTTACATTCTCTTCGTACCAGATTCGGTGATACTCCTTGTCATATCCACATTCTTTGCATAGTTCTAGGAGGTTGTTGACCCCCTTCCCACATTTCCGACATGGTTTAATAAATGAACCCTTCCGTATTAGCACTGCATGGACTTTGCAGTAGTCCCTCATACAGCTTCGATTGCAGGGCTCCGTGGAATGTAGCCGTAGCCACTTACAGTTGTTCTTCGCGGTGCGCATCTTGGTATGTCTGCGGATGATACCCTCTAAATCGGCGGCTCGGTCGCCTGTAGGCGACCGGTGTGTGCGCTCCGGGACGGTTCACCGCTTGGTGTGCACCCCGGGGCCTAGGGGGGCGGGGCCCCGGGGGGTTGGATCCCTAGGGGGCTGTTGTTTTGGCGCTCCTGTGGCGCCCTGGGTGTTTTGGCCCCAAGCCGCTAGTACACATCTACTGCTGGTTTCTTTACATATGCGTCTATATAGGATATGAACAAATGGGAGGACAGGACACAACCTTGACGTACACTGGATCTTATGGTGAAAGGTTACGGGTGTCCTCCGTTTGTTCTATCCGTACAATCACTGTTGCTGTATACACGTGTATATAAGTTTGTTAGATGTGCACTTACTCCATATTGTTTAAGGATTTCCCACAGCTTATTTCTATCCACTTTATCAAAATTCTTTTCTGGGTAGGCAAAAGCTAAGTAGAGTATTTCATTAAATTTGATTGATTTTTCTATAAGTTGTGTAAGAGCAAAGATGGCATTTGGGCATCCGTTGTTCTACTTATGTTGGTTGTTGTCTAAACCAGGTTACGTTTAGTATGGCCAATGTATTTCAACTTCCGAAACATGATGCCGTTTAAAAGCCAGTTTACCTCCTATTGATATATTTATGAGTTATTTCTTTGATCTTTTATTGCAGATGTGTCAATAAATAAATACTGACAAGAGCATATAATGAGCATCGTAAATTATTTTGCTGAATTATGTGACCAAGATATATATGAAAATTATTATAACGAAAAATCATGAGGAACAATAAGAAATAATTACAATTATACATTGAAGATGAACAGGGTGGTTTGTTGAAGGACTAATTGCACAAAGGTATCTTTTTCCAAGATGGACTACATACAATAAGCAGCCAAGTGTAGTTTCTAAAAATGAGTGTCAGAGTGATAAAGGAGCCAATACTTTATAATACATTTTACATGAAGAAAATAACCAGATAATACAAAAACATGTGTTGCAGTAGAAATATGGTATCTAAGGCCAATGAAGAGAATGGATGTTCGGATAGAAACAATAATAAAGCATTGCTTAAAGAAGAGAAATCCCACATTCATGAAAAAGATTAGACGTAGAAACACGTCAACAGATACAGCAGAATAATAATGAGATATATAGCAGATGCTGCAAGCATCAGTTGATGTACATTACAATAATCTTAGATGATCTGGTATTAAAGTTTTGATCGCTGACAATGAAACGTAATGGCGGAAGTATGATGTGTAGTCAAAATAGAATGTGAAAATAAAGGCCTTAGTCTTAATAACAAGACAACAAAAGTAGTTCGTAATGACAAAGAAAGAGAACATTCTGAAGTAGGGTAAGTTGAGTTGAGTTACAGCTCTCAGGACATTCTCATAAGCGCTTTGTTCCTAACCTCAACAGCCTGAGAAGAGTTCCAATACTCATTGTACCAGCTGTAGTCTGATTATGTGTCAGTTTGACCTTTCCTCTGTGTACCGAGGATCGGCCACATTATCTGGTCCTCCAGGACTATGATCAATCAATCAATCAATCATGTGCCATGCCGGAAAGCGTGGGCGGTCATGATTCGCCATTTCACTCGATCACCAGAGTCGTGGTTCAGCTCAGTGTTCCTGTCTCGTCCATGCCATGATGGACTATGATGCTTTACAAAAAAAAAAAGTGGTAATAAGTTATAGATTGGAAAATCTGCAATAATAAATCAACGGAGCATATCTTATGATGAGGAATATTTGATGCGAACATATCTTTGTAAAGGAATTGAGTTGAGTCAAGAACCGACATCACATCACTCGGGACGATCCTATACGTGCCACGCCCTCAAGTTTAACAGCCAGAAAAGAGTCCAATAATAATGGTACCATTAGACGTTTGATTATGTGTCCGTCTGACCTTTCCTATGAGTACTGTTGAGTATGAGTATGACCTTGCCTATGAGTACTCTGTCATTCAGATCCTCTGGCCAACTCTTCCGCTTCATTCTCGCCATGCAATGATGATCTGTCTGTTCATGGACGCTATACACATGGTACGAAGGGCTATGACCACATCTGCCTTATCATGCACCATTACCCCACCCAAATTTGCAACCCAGCCAATCTGTCCTCTTGGTAATTTCCAGCCAAACCAGCTTGTCCTGGGGAAAAGATCCAACAAATGCTCCATACCTTTGATATTTTTATTGTAGCACACCACTCTGCACGAGACATGCCTGCCTTAGCTTTCTCAGCATGCTCTGAGACCGATGCAATCATGATATGTCAGTGCTGTTTTTCCTCCACCCAGCGGAACGCCTCTGTGACTGCCTCCACCTCCATTCTTAGAGTACATATCGTGGTATCATATGCCAGGTTCTCCAGCACTAAACATCGTTCGTTAATCTTCGCTATGAACCCACATGCACTTCATTTGCCTCATAGCGCAGAGCCACCCGTACTTCTGGAATCTGACACATGTCACTTATATTATCGCACCGTAAACACATCATCTGGTCGCCAAATGTCATGAATCAACCTTTGCATTTCCCGTTCTGCGCAGCATGCCGGTAAATCACTGCAATCCACTCCAATGTAATTATAACCCTGCACAGGTCTGACTTTTCCACGGGCTTTCGAACCCACTCCTCTCCTCTCCCAATGTTCTCAAGCATGAACACTTTTCTGATTGTATCCTCTGAGCCATCCATGATTTTCCTCCTCCCATCAACCTGTGGCCTTTAACTATGCCTTTGTTTCATGCAGGGGTGTTGCTGGTCTGCAGAAACTCGTATTCAGCCTTCAACACATTGAGTCTGTCGGCATACGTTGCTAAAGCTTGTATGTCATACACACTACCGAATTTTGCATCCCAAGGTTACCAGCATAACTTCATGCTCTAGTTTCTACGTTTTAAGTACTAATCCATACTTAATTACTGAGATAATCAAATTATATTTTAATAGAATAATCATTCCATTCCTGACATAACCTTCAGTGCACCAAGCACCTTCTAAGATCTCATAACAACTCCTTCTGCATGATCCTTGAAAGACAGGCTTCAGTCTAACGTTATTCCCAGGTATCTGTCTATTCTCACGGTTAACATGTCCGCGATTTATCATGAGACCTGGAACGTTAGCCTCAAGTCCTATTGTCCAGATACAGTCATAATACACACGCATTACTGAGTTAATGTTATCACCGACTTCTGTACATTTGCCAATCACCTTGTTTAGTGTTTCCTGCAACTCTTGCGCTATTTACGACCGGTTTCTCCCCTGCCTATAAGCAAGAGTATCATCTTCACATGTCAGTATCATTCTTGTTGTACAGGAAGAGTTTAGCTATGCCATACTACAAAGCTGGACGTTTCAATGCTGGGGTAGAAGACTGGCGTAGCAGTACCGATGTCTAAGACTGGCCGAGCTATGAACTATTTAATACACCTGCAATTGTAAAAAAACAAATGGCTGCCAGCATACAAGTTGCTATAGAATGTGAACGTATCCCTGGTGCTGCTGCCATCTGAAGGAGTTTGAATTTTGTTTTGTGGCCGGGGGGGGGGGGGGGGGGAGGGGGAAACAAAGTAAAGTAAAGGACCATTCTTATACGTCTGGAGGCGTTTTGGGCATAGAGTGCTAGTTACATAGTTGTATAGACCACTCAGCACTAGAGGAGTCCATCGATCCATCATGTGTCATGCCGATAAGTGTGGTCGGTTATGTTTTGCCATCTCACTCGATCACCAGAGTCGTGGATCAGCTCCGTGTTGATGTCTCGACCATGCCAGGTGGCCTAGCCACCCAGGTATTTACTTCTTGGTCTTCCCCTTGGTCTGTTCCCTTCGATCTTGCCATCTAGAGCAGTGATGAGGTCTATATGATATCTTTACTTCCCAAGGCATTTCCAGTACCCACTTTAGGTACTACCTCAGTGTGACTTCGAACTCATTAGTGCCGGATCGGCAGGCAAGCCTTTTAATCACTCAGCTGTCGCCGAAACTGGCGTTATGAGAAAGTCATTATCTTCGAGTGCAGCCGTTGATATAGCAAGCTATTGGGATCTGTGACATGCATTTACATTATCGTACCGTATACACACGGTTTAAGAAAACTATGCATGTTTCTTTGGCTTTGTTGTCCACTATAACACATTCGAAGACATTGGAGTTATTAAAAAGCAATTATCTGCAAGACTGCATCCCCGTGTGCAAATGGTGCATTAGCAAGATGCTCGAAAACGCAACACGCATTCAAATTATCGTCAGACATACACTGTGAACTAAGGCTGAGGAGACAGATAATTACAACATCTTTTATCTACCTACTCAAGTTAAATGAACCATTTGATTATAAAGAAGAAAACATCAACGAACTGTCAGAAAGTTCAAAATGATATGCCATAAAATCACATTCTGGTTGCATAGAAAACGTCGGAAACAGTAAGAAAATAATCGACTAATCGATAAAGCATTTGGCGAGGGAAGTACAGGTAGGCCACGCTATACGTCGCTTCGGCTTACGTCGTTTCGTTATAACGTCGTTGCCACAATGTGATATAACTTCACTTTACGACGCTACGTTCCGCCATAACGTCGTCACCTGTGCTGCTATGCTATACCGCGCTTGCGGAAGAACTTGCTAGCTTGCGGAGGCACTACGTAATGCCGCTTAGTGTTACCGCTGTGGAACGTCTCCTTACTCAGTTGCTGTTGTCAATTTTGCGTTAACGTCACCATTTTATCATTGTGCAGTGCGTTTTCCAGGATTTTATCGTGTAATTCTCCATAATTATGAGATCGAAGCGTACAGTAAGAGAACCAGGACAAGTATTACTCTTGTGGCGAAGTTAGATGTGTTACGTCGTTTTGGGGCTGGCGATCGGACTGTTGACATCGGCAACCAACCCCCAACCACGGTAAGATCAATTCGTGCAAATGCTGACAAAATCAAAGAGGGTGCTAAAAACGCAACCAAGATCACTCGAACCAGAAGTACTCTTATGGAGAACATGGAAGCACTATTGGCCGTCTGGATTGAAGACCAGAACCAACGGAATATGCCTGTGAGCAAGCTGGTTATCCAAGAGAAAGCAAAGTCTCTCTATGAAGATCTAGCTAAGAAAGCGGGTGAGAGCAGTACTAGTGGTGCTGATGATAGTTTTGGAGCGAGTCGTGGTTGGTTTGAGCGCTTTAAGAAGCGTTCACACCTGCACAACATTCAGACAACAGGTGAAGCGGCGAGTGCTGATACTGCAGCTGCAGAGCGTTTCCCTGCAGAGTTAAAGGCCATGATTGAGGAGGGTGGTTACTCTCCCAAGCAAGTCATCAACGTTGACGAGACAGGGCTTTATTGGAAAAGACTGCAACCAAGGACTTATATTTCGAAAGATGAGAAGACTGCGCATGATTTTAAAGCTTCCAAAGATAGGCTTACTCTTATTCTAGGTGGCAACGCTGAAGGAGATTTCAAGTTTAAGCCCTTACTGGTGTACCACTCAGAGACACCAAGGGCTCCGAAGGGCTACTCAAAGGAACACTTGCTCTTTACATGGCGTGCCAACAAAAAGACTTGGATAACAGGAACATTATTCAAGGAATGGGTAACTGTTTATGTTATTCCTGCTGTAAGGGAATACTGTGCAAGAGAAAATCTAGCATTTAAGATATTGCTGCTATTGGATAATGCCCCTGGTCATCCAGTCAATCTGGACGACTTGTCCGAGAACTTCAATATAGTATTCATGCCACCAAACACGACTTCATCAATCCAGCCAAGGTACCAAGAGGTAATTGCAACTTTCAAAAGTTATTATTTGCGTCGCACCTTCTCACAGCTCATCAAGGCTACGGACGGTAAAGATAAGCCTACCGGTATTCTGGCAGGATTACAACATCCTCAAGGCAATTGACAACATTGCGGATTCATTGAGTGAGGTAAGGTCAGCATGCATGAATGATGTGTGGCGAAAACTGTGGCCAGAATGTGTGCACGACTTTTGTGAATTTGACGACGTTTATGCTATTCGACGACAGATCGCTAACGTAGCCACTAAAGCTGGCTTCGAAGGGATGGAGGAAACTGACATTGACGAGTTGCTTGCATCACATGGAGAAGATTTGTCTAATGAGGACCTAATGCAACTTGACGTGCAGAGAGCTCAGCAGGAAGAGGAGCACACTGTTGCAACCCCCACACCTCGAATGTTGACAGCTGAACGTTTGTCACAATTTTTCAATTGATTGATCTGGCAACAGACATAATAAATGAGGATGACCCGAACAATGTGTCGAGAGCAGTAACAAGCGCCTTCAACTGGTACAGGGAGCTTTACATAGAGAAAAAGGAAACAGGCTGTGCAGCAGACATTGGACAATTTTTTTGTGTTCAAGCAGAGAAGAGATAGGAAAAGAGACAGGAAGAGATTACAGTTTCATACTCAGATGCAGAGGCAGAATGTAATGCCTCTACGTCCCAATAACTCTACCACTCATCCTCCAACCCATCTCTATTTAGCCAATAAATATCAACAACTATCAAAATAAACATTACTGTGGTACACAGCACACTGTATTTCATTTAATTCTATTGGAAATAGTGTTTCGTTATAAGTCGTTTCACTTAACGTCGCGTTTTCCAAGAACGTAACCCCGACGTTAACCGGGGCCTACCTGTACAAGAAAAGAAGCACGAGATCCTTCAGTAATTGGGTGATTGAGGTATTCTTTGATAGGACCTTTGAAAACTTTATAGGGCTGGGATTGTAATATATGCAGGAAACTATCAAGACATAATATTTTCAAATGATGTTTAAAAAGTCTGGACAAAACAGTGTAACATTTTTTAAATATAAGACGACGAAATATAACGTGTAAAACGAAGCATGACTCTGTGTGCCAATCGCTCAGCACGCGATACTGTGGACTGAGAGTTCAGGAATCTTGAGGATACGGAGTTGGGTTAATATTTGTGATGACCAAACGGCAAACGGGGAGTGATATAGCGAACATGAAACCCGGGGCCTTTACTTTTCTAGACACATTTATGGCACCATGTGACGCTGTGTCGTCCGCACAGCCGAGCTGGCCGGACACTTGTCATCCCTGTCTCTACTGTAGATCGAAGAAGAACACTGTATCATACATAGAGACTGACATCTCTTCTCCAGGTATCTAATCTAGAGCTGGTTTTGGCGTATAAGAAGGCTGACAATAAATTTTCAACGCTAGACAAGATGAAATCATTAAGTAAATTGTGTGTATGCTATTTCTCATCATAGCCCCGATTGCCTGAAAACACAGTTGCTTCATCTGTCAAATAGCTTGTTGATGCCTTTTAAAAACATGTATGGGTGTGGTCATAAACTAACTTTGCACAGCCTTCTTTACCTCACTGTCATCTGCATACCTCTGAACCCGCAAATTTTCTTTCAATTGCCCAAAAACGCGAAAGGTCGATAGCGCCAAGTCTAGACTGTATGCTGGATGTTTCATGACCTCTGATCTCAGAGCACGTTGTGTATTCTTTGTATGCGCAGACGTATGTGGGCGGACGTTGTCGTGCAGTAACAGTACTCCTTGTGAGCGAAGTCCCTGGCATCTCGATCATATTGCTGGTTTCAATGTATTCACTAGCATGTAGCTGTCTCAAGCATTAGCCAAAATTTCACCCATGTCCTGGAAATGCAGGAAATGAGGGCTGTTTGTCTCAAAAGATGGTAAACATGATTTTCCCAGCGTTTCATGAGTATTGCATGTGTTGGGTGCCATTTTCTCACCATTTTGAAATCTTTCAATCCATGTATATACGTTTTTTTCCCTGGCTCATATAACTGAAGGTGATTCATCATGCTTCTGTTGATTTTAAAATTTTACACACCCTCTGAAAATACAAAAAAATATAAAACACATCCTCGTTGTTCCTCAACAGTGCAAGTTGATAGTGGGGCAGTCATTTTGTAATCGCTTTTGCGCATTCGAAATCTGATCGAGTCTCACGACCACTACATGGAATATTGCTTAAGATCCAGTTTGTGTCTAGAAAACAGTCTTTCCGCTCTCCTTACTCTTATGTGTACTTTATAATAAAATCCCTATTACTCACTGACTTATCCTAGTGTTAACTAAGGGTATTTTAAAGTCTCTTGAAGTTTATGTTGTTATAATATAATAGGCCGCTGATCTATTTTGAAATGTCAGGCGTCGTCTCCACAACGAAGGTTACCTGCAGTGGATTTCCCAGCACTCTCTGTCTCTTGGTTCTGTTACACACACTTTCTGACTGCTCTTCATCCATCTCTTGATATTATTTCCCCACTTGTACCGCTGTTTATCTCGTCTGCCTTCAACTCCTTGTACAGGTAAGGTGTTGGCAAGATTGTTATGTCTTTTAATATGGCTAAAGACTGTCTCTTGCTTATTTCTTTCACACCGTTTCTTTTCTGCTTCTCTAGAACCTCTGTATTAGATTGTTTTTGTTTCCATTATCTACGAACTTCCTTCTAAATATCTACATTCTGTCATTCGATGTGAGAAATAGAAATCTTGAGTGCTATATCGAATTAATCCTTACGTCCATAAGTGAATTGTGTTGACACCTCACGGTCATCTCCTGCACAGTCATATATATCTTGTAAAGTCACGCATATCCAAACCAGCCAGATGCAATAGAACATGGTATGTTACTCAGAAGGTTGGAAATGGTCCAGAGGGATGTAATTTGGTCATATCTGCTGTACAGATGTTGAATAACACACATCATAATGGTAATCCATATGCAGGCCAGGACACAAAAGTAACGGTTCAGATCTTCACGTTCCCAAATTAAATGCCACTGTTCTTTCTATTAGTGAAGTTGCAATTCACTTTATCAACCAAGGAATAACGCCACAGTTCATCATATACTGAATACGGTGTGTGAAGTGTTCGCCAATACAGGCGTCTTCAAGGTCTATCGTCACAACGACTGTTACAATCTTTCTTTTAAAAATCCCTTAAACACATTGAAGCCGGTCTCTCTGGCCTGGTTTTTAGCGACTTTCTCCGTAATCCCGTATATCCACATGAGGAACGTAACTTGCGCGAGAATCGGAAGCAGTTCTCGCCGCGTTGGTAACTTACGGGGTATGTAAGTCGGCCGCTAAGAAAGTAATGGCAAACTAGTGACCGTAATCTTGCCAAGAAATCAACAATTAGCTGAAAGATGGTGATGTTGACAGCGATGTCCTGAAAAGGATATGCGAAGAAAAAGAAAACAAAAGAAAAAAACACATTGCATTTAAACGTTCGGGCACTGTGTCACGTTACCTTTGGTGGTCTGTAGTTGCCCATTGTATGGGGACCAAACATGTTCATTTCATATTTAACATCACTGTCTTTGCAACTATTTTGTGCAGACATTTGCCATGTACGTTCTCTAGGATTACAGTCGTGAAGGATTTCTGTGTGGGTTTGGTTTCAGATAACTAACTAACCGGTCATCTGGAACTTATAATTTCTACACTAACACTGAAGTCCCTCATACATTTCAGAGTCACTCAGCTGCTTGATGTGACCATAACGCGAGCCTTCACGACATGGGCATTATTGTTGCTACCTTGTAATGTCACCTTTATATTTATGTCGGATGTCAGGTCATTATTTATTTTATGGTATACAACACTACGGTGGAAATGTTCCCTAGTGTTGTATAGTTCAGCCCTTTCACGATGATATAATGCCCAAGACATTCTTGTTCTTTCCCGCTGACAGTTTTTAGCACTGTACCTCTTGAAACCCGGATGTTTGCCATCCTGACTGAATGGCACCTTGCCGTCTTGAGAGTAGATTCATTCATTCAGTAGCATGTCCTTTGCAGGACCTCGCTCCTATAACAACCTTCCGGAAAACCTCTCGATCATAAGCAAGATGTCCCGCGTCTGATACACCCATCTGGAGATCATCCGCCACATCCTGCACCAATCTTCTCTTTGGCCTTCCTCTTCCTCTCTTCTCATGCATATACCCCTCCATTGCTGTTCTCTCCAAACTTTCGTGACGTTTCAAGAGAAAAAAATATTTCAATTTTCTTTGTTTTATTGTCTTTAATAGCCAACCTTCTGCAATATTCAGCTCTTGAAGTATGGATGCATTTGTTCTTTTCTTTACTCAAGATATTCTTAGAACTTGTCTATAACATTTATATTCAAAGGCATTTGTGCGCTGTTCAGCTTGTTTGGTAAATGTCTAGGTCTCACAGGCTTATGTTGCAATGGGAAAGATGCATGCTCTTAAAAATCTAATTTTTGTAGTTCTGTCTGTCCCACTCCATAATCCATTGAGAGTAGATAGTTTGTAAAATTCAGGTATATCTCTCAGTAGCTCAAAGCCTGGGCTGAATGTAGAGACCATGAGTTGCCTATGCAGCATGATCCCTCTCTCGGCCTGCCAAGTTTACTCCAGCGGAAAGGTAACACCAATAGTCTTGAACAAGACAGTCTGCAATAGCTGCCTAATAAGCAAGGCAATACTCTAACTGTCCCCCTATCGGAGATTAGATCCTAGACTAGTTGCTCACCAAGACTGATGGTCTGGTTTGCCCTGCCATGATATTTAATCTATATGCTGCATTTACTGCGCGGAAAAATAGTCATTGATGATTCATCCATTGCACCTGTATTTGTTTCCAGTCGTCTTGACTTGTCTTGCCACTGGATTAACATGTCACCAGTCACTAGGAAGGAAGACTGTGAGGTTAAGGTGAAGGATATTAGGTTGGTACTGAAGAGGGCTAAAGACAGCGCTAGGTCCGGACCGGGTGAGGTACACCCATATGAATAACATGAAGGATGTGAACTTGGAGGAGATAACTCATTGTTTCAACCAAAGCATGAATATGGCGAAAATACCCCAAGATTGGCTGCACAGCTACCTGGTCCAACTTCCAAAGCCAGGTAAGGATCACTCCAGAATTAATGGAAACCGAATCATAACCCTGCAAAACACATTTGACAAAGTTCTCGAAAAGATATTAGCCCGCAGGCTCCAGCTCCATTTGGAAAATCGTAATCTGCTTCCCAATGGGCTCGAGGAGTTACCGGCCTGGGGGAGGGATACCTGGGCCAATGCGGCAACTTTTGTAATTATGTCTGTGAGGATAAACAAGAGACAGTGGCGGTAGGTCTTGACCTGGACGATGCATATAACAGGGTTAGGTATGATCGGTTGATATACACTCTGTTGGACATGGAGGTCTGTCCTTGTCTTGTCAGATGGGTTGTCGCAGTCCTGAATAAGCGTAAGGTTGCACTGCGCATGGGGTTCTGGACTTCTGATCCATGCACGATTACACCTGGGTTGCAGCATGGATCTGCCTAGTCCCCATTGCTCTTTAATGTCTACCCCAGCAAAGTCGCAGCTATTAAGACACCATATGTGGGTAGAATCTTGACATTTGAACATGATTTGTTGGTGTACTAACAGGACAGAGATAGAGTTTGGCTGCAGATTTACAGGTGTCGGTAAACAGGGTAACAGAGTGGTGCAGGGACGCAGGGACCGTTATAAACCCAAACAAGGCATCGGTTGTATGGTACTCCCTGGATAATCGGATTTTTAAACTGTTAAAAGGTAGCTCAGTCATGCCTGACTAATAAATCTTGCACTGTTTTTATTCATGTGAATTATGTCGTGTTTTCTATTCCGGCACATTGTTCGCGGTGTTCTCCTATAAATGATTCAGTCATCTCTGGCCAAAGTTGTGAATCGGTTACTGATACTTCGTATTCGTGTTGTTCTTCTTACTCTTCGACTTCTTCATTTTCTTACGCTTCATCTTTAAGTTAAGCTATTGTTACTCTTGCTTTGCGACCACTACCGTTACAGCATAAGCAACTAGAAAATCAAAGCAGATTTGTGCCCAAGTTCAGAAAACCTGGTTTGTGATATTCAGAAAAGCAGACTCCAGTGATGTTATTTCCAGTTGTGACGGTGCAGTCAACATCTGCATGTTTCCAGCTGCTAGACAATTTGAATGTAACCACTGTATGTATGTATATATGTATATATGTATGTATGTATGTATGTATGTATGTATGTATGTATGTATGTATGTATGTATGTATGTATGTATGTATGTATGTATGTATGTATGTATGTATGTATGTGTGTGTGTGTGTGTGTATGTATGTATGTATGTATGTATGTATGTATGTATGTATGTATGTATGTATGTATGTATGTATGTATGTATGTATGTATGTATGTATGTATGTATGTGTGTATGTATGTATGTATGTATGTATGTATGTGTGTGTGTATGTATGTATGTATGTATGTATGTATGTATGTAGGTAGGTAGGTAGGTAGGTAGGTAGGTAAGTAGGCAGGCAGGTAGGTAGGCAGGCAGGTAGGTAGGCAGGCAGGTAGGTAGGCAGGCAGGCAGGCAGGCAGGTGTACGTGTGCGTGGGTGCGTGCGTGTGTGTATGTGTGGGTGGGTGAGTAAATGGATGGATAGATGGATGGATGGATGGATGGATGCGTGCTTGCGTGCGTGCGTGTGCGTGCGCGCTTTTGTATGTGTGTATGTGTGTGTTTAGATAGTTGGGTGTAGGTAACTGCATGAGTATGTGATGAATGCATGGGTGTTTACGTCTGGGTGCATTTGTGTGTGTGTGTGTGTGTGTACGTGTGTTCATTCCGACAGTAGCATCTGTGTTAAGATAACAATTACAGCTTCTGCCCACAAGATGAAACGTTAAAATATTATGTAAGCTACTTCACTTTTACGGTTCAAACTTTGCAGCACAGGAAAATCCATTCAACTACTTTCAACTATAATTTCTTGTTTATATTCGGATATAAAAATATATATTTATCAATAGATAAATTTTCATGGCTATACCTTGCATGAACTGAACACGCCATCATGTTGTGAAAAATAAGGAATACGCGAAGTGAAGTAGTGGGAAGTTTGACTCGCACACAACTCTCATTTCCGCCTGCATCTTGTATGTAGTGGCAACATCTAGTAAAAGGGGCCGAGATGTAGTTTGCGAGCAGCGGAACTGTTCTCACGTGCACCTCAACAGACTGCCGTACACAGTTCTTTCACTCCGTCTGCGGTCTGCTTCACCGGTCCCGTTACTTGAACCAATTAGTCGATGCGGGCAGGTGCAACCGCCAGAGAACTTTACAATCAACAGGTTTACTGAACTAGTGTGAAATTAATAGATGCTAGAGAACTTTCGTTACTTTCACATTGCTCGAATGATACGTTAATAAACAATTATCAGCCACACCTTGTCACACTTTCTAATTCCAAACAGTACAGATACCGCCAGCACATACACATGTATTCTTGGAATTGTGAATAACGCATTACATTAGCAGACAGATGTTAACGTTTGTTAATATTCTATTGCGTAGATTTTATCTTCATGAAAATCTGTCTATCTACGCATGTAAACAAAAAGCCTATGTAATTATTGCATACAAAATATTGTTTTTACACGTAAGCGTTTTTACAACTTTTCTGCATTATAAATATGCGTTCGTATGTGTGATAGGGAAGTTATACATCGGTAAGTAAATGCATATATGTTGTTCATATATAAGAAATGGCTATATATTAATCAACGGAATCTAGCTGCTCAAAAACCTCAACAGTGTGAAAATAATGTGATTGTGGTTTGGGCGACAAAGACAATATTAAGGAGTGACTGGAGGATCTTCCCGATATTCATTACTACGTCGAAGGTCAGACAGATGCATAATCAGACTACAACTGGCAACATTAGTATTGGGACTCTTCACTGGTTGTTGAAGACGGAGTGGGTTTGGACATGCTCCGAGTACGTTATGTTGGTTTTGGACTCAATTGATTAACATATTTTCAATAACTTATAAGGAATGCGGCAGCATAATTGATTAGATATTGCCTGGAAGCAGAGACTTAATGATCATAAACTAGCGGTGTTATAGATTGTGAACGTGCTCACAAGTTGCGTGTGATTTTACATGCCGTCTGTCTGAACTAATTTCTTCTTCTTTTTCGTTCATCCGGAGTTTTTTTTCTTCTTTTTCGGACGTGATTGCGTTGTGCCTGTTTACAGCAGATCTGCGTTCTTGCGCCGTTAGGCTGACACATCCGACTTCTGCGGGCATTTGTTGACCGGGTTAACCTTCCTGGGATCTGAACTAATTTGTTTCGTGTTCTCTGAAACCGACTGATAACATATGGGTCTATCCATCCCCATACCAGAGTGACCTCCTCGATTTCTTCCATCATATAACCATAACTTATTTCTTCAATTATGAGATCAATGAAAGTTATATTGTCCAGTATTATTGTATCGAGTGTCGTATTAAATGTATAATGTTGTTATATGATACTGTTTTATAGATGTTGGTATCTTATATTGAGGACGTTTTTGTATGGACATGATTTGTTAATACTTATGGTATTATTTTACTGAATAAGACAGTCCTAACAGAAACAAACGATAATCGTAAACCGATTAGAGAAATTGGTTAGAAGTAGTCAGTTAAGGGTTTTAAACACATAGTCTTCTTCTTCTTCTTCAGCTTTCAGAGCCATTGAGGTTCTTTGCTGCAGTACAATCCGTCTCCTTTCGTCTCTCTGGTGGACCTTCTCTTGACAGTCGTTGATTTCAAGTGCTTGTAGGTCTGTATATGTATTATCTCTCCACCGTCTTCTTGGTCTACCTCGAGGTCTACGGTCATTTATTTCCTGAGTGTAAGCGAGTTTTGTTTCCCTATTATCTTCCATTCTTTCTATATGCCCCAGCCATTGTAGTCTATTAGCCTTCATGATACCAGTGATTAGCGGGGACTTAAACAGATCATAAATGTCTTTGTTACTTCTTCTTTTCCACCCTCCACTTTGTGTATCCCTAATGGGACCAAAGATGCGTCTTAAAATTTTGTTCTCAAAGGTTTGTAACAAGGCTTCGTCTCCTTTCGTTGTACTCCAGGTTTCAGAGCCATACAGCACAACTGGTCTGATCAGTGTTTTGTATATTGTGATTTTGGTGTTACGAGATAGCGCCTTTGATTTTAGTAGATGTTGTAGTGCATAGTATATCTTATTTCCAGAGTTGATTCTAGTTTGTATTTCTTCCCTTATGATGTTGGAGCAGTTGAAGATTGTACCCAGGTATTTGTATGTTTCCGTTCTTTTAATGGTCATATTATCTATTTGTATGTGGCCAGAGATTTTAGCCATTCCGTCTCTTGAAATTACCATATATTCTGTCTTATCTTGGTTGATAACCAGCCCCATCTGTTGGGCTTTTTCCTTATAAGTGAGTCAATATTTCCAATGTCTTTTGTTCACTTTGCCCTATAATATCTATATCATCTGCATAACCAAGCAGCTTGGATGTTCCTCCAATATCACATTCCTCCTTTATCTTCCTTACAACTTTCTCTAGAGCCAGATTGAAGAGTAGCGGCGATAGTGCATCACCCTGTTTCAAGCCAGATGTTATTTGGAAGGGGTCTGATTTCCTGCCTTTATATGTTACTATATTATAAGTATCTTCCATGCATAGTCTGGTCATGTTGATTAACTTCCTTGGTATTCCAAATTCCTGCATAGCATTCCATAGACTATTCCTATGGACACTATCATAAGCCTTTTTAAAATCCTCAAAAATGTTATGGAGATCTCTTTTATATTCCCAATGTTTCTCGGCTATTTGTCGTAAGATAAATATCTGATCTATTGTTGATCTGTTTTGTCTAAAACCCGCCTGGTAGTCACCTAATATGTCTTCTGAATATGGTTTTAGTCTATTTAGTAATACTGCGGATAGTATCTTATAGCTTGTGGACAGTAGTGATATTCCTCTATAATTTCCACATTGGAACTTGTCTCCTTTCTTAAAGATAGGTATCAATAATGACTCTTTCCAGTCATGGTGTAATTCTTCTGTCCTGCAGATTTTTATTATTAGTTCGTATAGCTTTAGATGTAATGCATGGCCACCTGCCTTTATAAATTCAGCAGCAATTCCATCAGTCCCAGTTGCCTTATTGTTTTTAAGTCGTGTGATTACATATAGGATGTCTTCAAATGTAGGTTCTTCAATTTGTGGTTCGCATGTTAGAACCTCTTCCTGTGGGAAAATGTTACTTGGAGCTTCATAATTTAGTAATTCAATAAAATATTCTTTCCATGTGTTGCACATTTCCTCATTGGTATTTATCATATTCCCAATTTTGTCTTTTAAACCATATGTGTTTTGTTGGTGCCCTCGTTTCATTGACTTCAGTTCTTTAAAAAATTTTCTGGATTCATTTTTCTGGTGATTAGTTTCCATATCTTTGATTACATTACTCATATATTCTCGCTTCTGCGGTCGGACTATTTTTGTAGCCTCTTTACATTCATTTCTATAATGCTCTTCCTTTTGGGTGTTATTGATGTCATTTAACCATACATGTCTGGCATTCTTCTTCCTAATGACTGCTTCTTCACATTTTTGATTGAACCATCTGTTCTTTCTATGCGTGGTTAACACACAGAGACATTCTTCTGCGGTAGATTGAATTGTATTCTTGATGTTCAACCAAGTTTGGTCAACGCTTTCCTCCGAAGGGTTTTGCAGAGTTTCAAGTTTACATTTTATTTCATCTGTAAATTTCTCTTTGACTGTAATGTCTTGTAGTTTTTCTCTGTTATATGTTGAGTGTAATCTTTGTAATTTAGTATAGAAAGCTCTCTTAAGTTTTATTTTAAATTTTGCTCCAACGAGGAAGTGGTCACTGTGGCACTCAGCTCCTCTATAACTTCTAACTTGCTGTATGTTTGATGCATTTCTGTTGTTAATTACAATGTGATCTATTTGATTATAGGTTCTCTTGTCACCTGATTTCCAAGTTTGTTTGTGTATATCCTTTCTTTGTAGTCTGGTACTGCTAATCTGCAGTCCTTTGGCTTCTGCCAGGTTGATGACTCTCCAACCATTATCATTTGAAGT
Organism: Cepaea nemoralis; assembly: GCA_014155875.1. NCBI lineage: Eukaryota > Metazoa > Mollusca > Gastropoda > Stylommatophora > Helicidae > Cepaea > Cepaea nemoralis. The sequence continues at coordinate 395,008 of JACEFZ010011536.1, forward strand.
TGTATGTAGGCTTTCCATACCGGCCACTTTTTTTTATTAGTTTGCTCTCTACCTATTTTTGCATTGAAGTCTCCCAGCACAATCAGGATGTCCTGTTTGGGGGTTTCTTCTATGACATCTTCCAGATCATTATAAAAGTCTTCTTTAATATCATCTTATTTTTCTTCAGTAGGTGCATGTACATTAATGATCGTTATATTTTTCCATTTACCTTTTATTCGTAATTTACTAATCCTGTCATTAAAAGCTTTAAAGTTTAAAACGTTCCCCCATAACTCTTTTTCGATGACAAATCCTGTTCCTAATTCATGTTTATTTTGGGTGTTTCCTCCATATATTATAATCATTCCATTTTGCTCTAAAGTACCCTCTCCTGGCCACCTTATTTCTTGAATTGCTGTTATATCCATTTGATATTCAACCAGCTCCCGGGTTAGTTCTTCGGCCGCTCCAACTCGATATAGTGTCCGTACATTCCATGTTCCAAATCTCAAAAGTCCTTTAACGTTCCAAGGTCGTTGTCCAGATAAGTCAGTCCGATATCGAGGCTCATGTATTTGTTTCGTAACAAAGAAAGGTGGGGATGTTAACCCCACGCTTCAACCCCCAACCTGGAGGACCAGGGTGTTTCTCTTTGTCTGTTCTCTACCCTTTGACCTGTCCGGCTTGGGAGGCCCTGCTGGTAGCTACGCTACCGCCGGCATAGCTCTCAGGGTCATTGAGAAACTCAAGCTCCCCCACCACGACAAGGTGGAAACACCATCGGGGGAGTTTAAACACATAGTGGGGAAAATAAATGTGAAAGCATTGCTACAATCAGCAAAACTGATAGTAAAAGAGCTAGGGAAGGCAAAGAGAGATTACCCGGATGGAATTGAAACATGGTATAATGGGAAAAAGAACAGAGACCCGTTACAAGTATCCAGTAATGTTGTGGGATGGCGAATCATGACCGTCCACGCTAATCGCATGCCACCACGTAATAACGATTGCATGTATGTTTCTGTTATATTGATTATCATATCCACTCTTCAGCTGAATACTCGATTGCTTGTTTATGAGCGGAAGTATAAGGTTGTTTATGGTTGATGATTGTATACTCTGATTAAGACAACTGTTGTGAGAACAGTCCTTCGTGGCTAAGAGGTTATGACTTTTCTCCGTAATCTCGTATACTCTCGTCGGTAAACGTGTTGACGGTTCAAATCAGCTGTGGTTCGAATCGCATCGGTAACTTACGGGGTATGTGAGCCGGCCGCTCAGAAAGCAATGGCAAACTACTGAGCGTAATCTTGCTAAGAGATCAACATACAGCTAAAAGATGCTGGTGTTGACAGCTAAGTCCTGTAAAGGATATGCTAAAAAAAAAATTTTAAAAAATATTGTCTATGGCCGGTCTCAGTGGCGAAGGAATTTACGGACTCGGTTCGTAATCCTGTATACCTGCGTTCGAAACATAGCTGCACGCGATTTGGCAGCAGACCGCCTTGCGTTGGTGTTGCGTTGGTATCGTTACCGGTTGCTCAGAAAGCAATGGTAAACTACTGAACACTGCCGAGAGATCACAGCGGCAGATATGCTGGCGTTGACTGCTATGAATGTAAAGTAAAAACGATATGCAAAAACTAAATCAAAAAAGAATATTAAAAAAGTATGACATATTCAGTTGAATATCAGGCTGCCCTTGTACTTACTGTAGTTGTTTCTCTCTCTCTCTCTCTCTCTCTATATATATATATATATATATATATATATATATCAAAAGGTCCTTCCTAAGAAACTGAAATATCGGAAGGTGTGTTCACAGTGGGTACCACGGATGTTGACTGACCACCAAAAGGAGAAACGCGTAGGGTGGTATTTGAACCATCTGCTGCGTTTACAGAGTTGAGGGTGATGCATTTCTCTTCAGCATAGTGGTTATATATAATATATATATATATATATATATATATAGCCGGCTTCCTGGTCAAGGTTGGCGACTTTTCTCCGTAATCTCGTATACTCTCGTAAGCAACGTGACGACGGTCAGAATCAGCAGTGATTCGAATTGCATCGGTAACTTACGGTGTATGTGAGCCGGTCGCTCAGAAAGCCATGGCAAACTACTGAGTGTAATCTTTCCAAAAAATCAACAATCAGCTGAAAGATGCTGATGTTGACAGCGATGTCCTGTAAAGGATGTGCAAATATTTATATATTTATATATATATATATTATATATATATATATATATATATATATATATAATATATATATATATATATATATATATACCGGCTGCCTGGCCGAGAGGTTAGCAGCTTTCTCCGTTAATCCCGAATACTCTCGTAGTCAACGCGAGCGGACGAGAATTAGAAGTGGATCGAGTCACGCTAGTGACTTATGAGAGTATGCAGCCGGTCGCTCAGAAAGTCGTGGCGTGCTGGTGAGCGTATTCTAGCCTAGGAATCAACATACAGCTGAAAGATGCTAGTGTTGACCGCAATATCCGAAACAGGATGTAAACGCGGAATATATATATATATATATATATATATATATATATATATATATATATATATATATATATATATATATATATATATATATATATATAAGGGGCGTTCATTTGAAATCCGTTCGTGTCGCACCGCGCGTAATAGCGTACGTTGAATTGATCATGGCATAGTAAGTGATAAGTACTGACCAATGAATAAAAGAGCAAGTGCTTATCGTCCCATGATGCATAAGTTCTGGTTCTGCCCGTTACGAAAATGGCCGGGTTGATCCAAAATCTGTCCAAAGAAGCTCAAAGAGTGTTGATTCAGTTTTTTTTTTCATTTGAATAATGTCGACCAGTGGACATTCATCGAAGAATGCAGGCAGCGTACAGTAACAATTGTGTGTCGAAGACAACAGTGACAAACTGGACACGAATGTTTCGGAAAGGACGGCAGTTCACGACAGTTCTTCGACGGCCGGGTCAAGCGCATAGTGCTGCAACAGAAAATCAATCGCCAAATTTGATGCTGCATTACAGATGAACTGTTGTCGAAGTATACGTTCGCTAGCGAAATAATTTGATGTGCCAATTGGGACAATTCAAAAGGTCCTTCCTAAGAAACTGAAATATCGGAAGGTGTGTTCACAGTGGGTACCACGGATGTTGACTGACCACCAAAAGGAGAAACGCGTAGGGTGGTATTTGAACCATCTGCTGCGTTACAGAGTTGAGGGTGATGCATTTCTCTTCAGCATAGTGGCAGGCGATGAATAATGGTGTCACCACTTTGAGCCGAGCAACAAAAGAGAGTGCATGCAATGGAAGCATGCTGAATCACCACAAGCCAAAAAATTAAGTTACAGATTTCCGCTGGTAAGGTTATGTTGAGCGCATTGTTTTTTTTTTTTTTGTTTGACCATGAAGGGCTATTGTTGAGAACCTGGTGTCAACATCAACTCTACCCACTAGTTGCAAACACTAGACAAGCTGCAAAAAGCCATCAAGAATAAACGTCCCCGCATGCTTTCTCGCGGTGTGATTTTGTTGCACGATAATGCTCGTCCGCATGTCGCAAAGATTGTGCAGGAAGCATTAGCAAGGAAGAGGTGGGAAATTCCGCAACATCCAGCCTATAGTTCCTGATTTGTCACCATATGATTTTCATTTGTTCGGACGTTTAAAAAAAAAAAGCTCTAAAGGGGCAAAGATTTCACACAGATACAGATGTAATGAACACGGTAAACACTTGGTTCAGTGAGTAACTACAATCCCTTTTTTGCGGACGGCATTCGCCGCCTACCTAAGGAATGGGATGCTTGCCTGAATGCTTACAGCGACCTCTTCTGACCAACCGATGGTGCATAATTTATTCAAAATGAGTGCTTTGTTTAATTCTACCACACCTGTTAATGTTTCTTTCATGCTTCTTTCATGTGATGTCGGTTCCTAAATCAATCAAGCAATCAATCAATCAATCAATCAATCAATCAATCTTTCATGCTTTTGTAATGAAGCCATTGGAATGGGTTTCAAATGAACGACCCTAATATATATATATATATATATATATATATATATATATATATATATATATATATATATATATATATATATATATATATATAATATACATATATATATATATATATATATATATATATATATATATATATATATATATATATCACACACGTACACACACACACACACACACACACACACACATCTCGGGACAGCATGCTAATTGATGGTAATGTGTTCGAAAACAATGTTTTCTAACAGTGGATTTGAATAACCATGACACAAACAAATAAATTGCTCGATTTATTTATTGCCTGTCATATTTCATATTTCGGTGCATCTCGTCAGGTACATACTGCAAAAATCACACAAATAAGCTAAAATGATTAGATTAATCCTTCAAGCTGAAAATATACGCATTTTACTGTGTGAATATTATATATTTCAGCGTGAAGGATGTATCTAATCATGTTAGTTTATATTGTGTGATTTCTACAGTATGTACCTGACGAGATGCTGCGAAATATGCTACAGTTCTTGTCTTCTCTTAAGAAATCTCGCCACTCATAAATAATGTTTTCTATCATGGACACACACATTCGCAATATTTGTACAAGCCGTCAGACATGCGCACTTGTCTCGCGATTTCTACTTGTGGACGTGATTTCATTCAGCAATGGTCACCACTATCAGCATGTGCCTTGCCTGCTGTCATGGGCGTTCATGTCTCTCCATAGATCTCGGTCCTTGGTGTTCTCGATCAACTCTGCTGATGCTATTCCTCAGTGCAACCGTCTCAATCCATCCAGCATCATTTATATAGGTCTGCCTCTGCCTCTGTTCCCACTGATCTTTCCAGTTGATTGTTATGTTAGTTCTCAACATATATTCTGTTCACTTATCACCTAAGGGAGTTAATTTAGACGTTGCAACTGTTTACTAGCCTCCTAGGTAAGGAGATTTGGATGTTGTCACTGTTCAACTCTTTCCTAGGTACATGGAGTTGAGTATTGTCACGCTTAAGTCGTCTCCTAAGTGAGTTAATCTGGATGTTGTCGCTTTCAGATAGTTTTTGTTTATATGTTAATTGTCTCTTCCTTGACATTGTTTTATTTTTAAATAATAAAGACGCAGACAATAGACTGCACAGTTTATTGCCTGTCATGTGTCGCTGTAGCTTGTCAGATGCATTGTGCAGAAATCACCCAACATAAACTGAAGCCACAAAAAAAAAAGTAAATCCTTCAAGCTGAAATAGAAACATTCAATTCCCCACGGTACTTAAAATTGTCTGTTACGGTAATTTTAAATCGACGGTAATTTAAACCGACTGTCATGTGTGATTGTTTACAGAAAATTGGCTTGGTCAAGCGATTAGATGGACTACTGAAGTCAAATTTACTACGAAGAAAGATTGTTTCTAAAGGTTTCGTTCTGTTTCTGTTTTGCCAGTTAGGTTTTGGAGAAACAAGTAACGTGCAATTTTAAGAATTATTATTTTTTATTTATTAAAGTTGCATATCCTTTACAGGACGTTGCAGTCAACATCAGCATTTAATTGCCGTTGTTGATGTCTTGGCTAGTTTTACGTTCACTAGTTAGCCATTGCTTTCTAAATGACCTGCCCCCAAACCAAAACGTTAAAACCAGCACGACACGGTCTGCTGCGAAATCGGTCAGCGCTATGTTTCTAACGCGGGTAAGCGGCATTACGAATCGCGTCCGCAACGCCATCGCCACGGAGCCCGAATTATTTTATTATAAATGTTTCAAAGAGAAAGAATGATACGATAACTAAAGCAAAGTAAATGTCCCTGATTGACTGATATGGGGCATATATTGTGCTTGACTATAATTTTAAAGGCAAATCGGTTCTCGCTGTATGATGTGGCCAATAACAAGATGGCCTCGACTATAACAAAGTTGATCACCTCAAATGATTATGCCATTACGCTGAACCACTTCACCACCAGACCCCCTTAAATTACCGTACCGTCTGAAATAAGTCTGATAGTCGACATTGTAATATCTTCATTTCTCACCAACAACAAAAATGTTCTCATGTTGAAGATATGGCCCCTAGTTCCTCTGCCCGTCTGAAATCTACTTGTATTTTATTCTTTCTTTCTCATCTCATCTCTTCTCATCATGTTCCTCTTGTACCTTGTGGTGTCGAGGTGAAGAACATCCTGAGAGTGCCCGATTATGGGCTTCATATATCGATATTCCCATGGACTCTGCTATTTCGTTCGTCCAACGGTTACGTGGTCGAGCGCTTCCTCTGTTTCCATCTGGTCTGTACATCATTGCTTGTTGTGGTATGCTGTTGACTGGTAACCTACTTGCATGGCCAAACCATTTGACTTGCTGCTTTCTAATAAAATCTAGTGCTGCTATAACCCCCACTTTAGTCCTGATTTCTTCATTTCTGATCTTATCTCTTCTTGATACGTTGAGTATTCTTCTCAGGAATCTCATTTCTGTTGTTGTGATTTTTCTTTTATCTTTTTCTGTCATTGTCCAGGTTTGGCATTGGTAGCATACAGTTGGTAGGAAGATTGTATTGAAAAGTGCTTTCTTAGTAGTTATTGATACATGTTTGTTCTTTAGTACTGGTGCCATTTGTCCAATGCGTTGGTTTGCCTTATTGCATCTATTTTCGATCTCGTCTTCTGATCTGCCATTTGATGATATTATACTTCCTAGGTACTTGAAACTCTTTACTTGTTTCACGGGATGTTCGTTTAGATTAATTGTTGTTGTTTGTTCTTCTTTAGTTATAGTCATTATCTCTGTTTTTCTTGTGCTAATTTTCATGTTATGTTCCCTACACATTTCGTTTAGACTATTCATGTGGTCTTGTAATTCAGCTTCTGATTTTGCTATTAGTGCTTGGTCGTCCTGCAAACAGGAGTTCTCTAATGGTTAGATTTGCAGATGCTTGTTCCTCTGTGTTCTCGTCATGCGGTATTCTTTCTGTCTCTGTTTGACTGGTTTCTTTACATACGTTGTCTATATATGTTATGAACAAGAGAGGGGACAGGACACAACCTTGTCGTACACCAGATCTTATGGTGAAGGGTTCTGAGTGTCCTCCAGTTGCTCTCACTATGCATTTACTGTTGTTGTATAAACTTCTACATAGGTTTGTTAGATGTGTACTCACTCCATATTGTTTAAGATTTCCCACAGCTTGTTTCTATCTACTCCATCGAATGTATTTTCTTGGTCGACAAAGGTTAAGTAGAGTGTTTCATTGAATTCGATTTATTTTTCTATAAGTTGTCTAAGAGCAAAAATGGCATCTGTGCATCCTTTGGTTATCCTAAATCAAATTTGCTTTTCGCTTAGCTGGGGTTCCTAAAGTAGTTCGTAATCTTTTTTCAAGAATTTTACAAAATATTGTCCCAGTATGACTCAACAGTGAAATGTCTCTGTGTTGTGTGCAATCTCTTATGCTGACTTTATTTTTCCAAATTGAGATAATTATGGCGTTTCCCCAGTCTCGTGGTGTCTGATGTTCTGCCCAAACATGGTTGAATAGTCTATGTAGCCAAGCTGTTCTTACTTCTCTTGCTCCTTTAATTAGTTCATTTTGTATTTCATCCTGTCCCGGTGATTTGTTCAATGGGGCTAATCTGATGGCTTTTATAATTTCTTCTTTTAGTATGTCTGGTTCTAGTTCTTCGGTGACATATGTGTAGATCTCTTGAATTCCCGTGACATTTGATGGGATGTTGAGAAGTTATTCGAAATACTGCTTTCATCTTAATAGGATTTGTTTTTGTTCACTTATTGGTTCTCCATTTTCGCTATTAATTATTTCAGTTGGGTCAAAGGGTTCTCCTCTGGTTCGCATTGCACTTATCTTTTTGTAGAAGTTTCTAGTTGCCTCCTTGTAGTTTTTATTTAGGGTTTCTCCATACTCTTCCCAGTCGTTTTGTTTGTCCCTCTTTACTATTCTATTCACATGTCTTCTCGCTATTCAATATTCTATGTAATCACATTCCTGTTTGCTCTTCAACCACTTTTTATACTTTTCCTTTTTGTCTTTTACCGCTTTCTTTACTTCTGCGTTCCACCAACTTGTTATTTTCTTTATCCGTGTTTTGCGTTTTTTCGTGGTTCCACATGTAATTTTTGCAGTATTTAAAATGCTTGATTTGAACATCTCCCATTCTTCTTCACTGTTTTTTCTTTCTGTAGGTAATTTTACAAAGAGTTCAGTTAGTTCTTTCTCATAATTTTCCCTTACTGACTCCTTGCATCTAATATCTTTCTGTTATTTCTTGTTAATATAATATCAATTTGGCTTTTAGTATCTAGATCGTCCCATTTATACCAGGCGTATACTTGTGAATCTTTATGTTTATAGAATGTGTTTGTTATATAGAGGTCGTGTTGGCTGCAAAGCTCTATCAATCTACTTCCGTTATCATTCCTTTCATTATGCTGATCTCCAAATGCTCCCAGATGTTTTTCTATACCCACTCTGTTATGCCCTAGCTTGCATTGAAGCCTCCCATAACTATGATGTTGTCCTGCTCATCTATTTTATTTAGCACGTCATGTATGTCTTCGTAGAAGTCCTCGCATTCTTGCTCATTATTGTTTGCATTATATGGTGCGTATATTTGTACATATGTTGTAATTGTTTGTTCTTTTATTCTCACTGTTATGATTCTTTCTGATATATATTTTATTTCTAGTATTCCTCTTGCTAGCCGTGGTTCGATGACTATTCCCACACCGTGTCTTGCTCTTTCTTGCTGTTCTACTCCAGAGTAAACAAACGTGTAACTGCGGTGGAGCTCCTTGCATCCTTTCCCTTTGTTCTGGTGTCCGCTATTCCCATCAGTCCAATTTTCCACTCTTACATTATTACTATAAGCTCTTCTTCTTTACTGTTGAAACCACAGACGTTCATTGTGCCTATTGTTTTAGTCGCTTGTCTATCTCGTAGTCCATTAACATTGCCGGGTCGATATCCGTTTGGGTCAGTCTGTTTATATTTCTTAGTTTTTCTACGAGTAGTATGAAGATCCCCTGCCGGCTTGCTAGGCCAGTCGCAGGTTTAGGACACTAATCTGACCACAGGGAGTCCATCCCCTATAGCGAGCCATAGCCCCTTTTGCCCATGGTTGCCCGGTCTGCACCACGTGGAGGTGGGGGTTGACTTGTGTAGTCTGCGGGTCATCGGCAGGCTACTAATTTTCGCTCTTCACCCCTCTTCTTTCTTTCATTCCTCTTAATTATGATACCTTGAAGGAGCTTGATCATTACTTAATAAAGCAATAGCACTAATTAGTACGGTAGACAGTTACTGGTGCACATTTTTGCATATATTCGGATCTTATTAGCGTTATACGAGCTAATAAGGGCATTGTAAAGTTATTCATAGGGCAACATGAAATAACAATTTTAATAGTTCATTATAATTAGTTATCCCAAAATTAACATTTCGAAATATCAACCACAAATAACTTCCTATCGGTCCTTGTTGTATCCGTTCTACACACACTTTTGGATCTTCGCCGGTGTCACGGTGATCTTGCACTGTGATGGAATTTCGAGACTGTTGGGGCCTAGGTAAGCAGGTACGCTGCCTGCCCTCCCGGTATTATCTTATGTGGCTGTTGGAGCGGCGATAGCTCTGTAGCTAGCACGCTTACCTGTAACCCCGGTGATGTGTCGTCTAATCCTTTTCGAGGCAGGAATGTTTGTTAACTGACCTAGACTTCCACGTTAACCAGTCTAAACTATGCACCAGTGACTTCCCGGGAAATAAAGGTGGCCAACGTGATGTTAATCACATCAACCATCGTGGGCTATGGGACTGAAAAATGTAGGACTAACACCATATTCGTATACACCCCACGGCGCAGAAAGGGTCCATTACTGTAAATGTTGTTTACTGTGGCGCATGTGGGGATATCCGTTTGCAGTTAAAGTGATCCTGTACAAAGCAGACCTGCCTTATTATGCTATGACCCTGTATAAGCAGAGGTCTAACATGTCACAGCCTGCCTACGTCAGTTTATGTTCTGTGTGTGTCTTCCATGTCACTTGTATTCGTAGAATTAACTAGAGTCTTGACATAAATACATGTCGGGAACTAACTGGACTCATAGAAGCAGATGTCCGCCAATCAATATGTGGGTATGCATTTCCCAGTTTATTGCAAAGACCTGATTGCTTCCCCGGCGATTTATATAAAACTGTGACGTGCTGTGAGATACATCATCTGGTTGGGTGCAACTACAACAGCGATGTGTTGTATATTTCATGTGTGGGAAAGCATTGTAGACGGTTTGAACATAGATATTTTGAAGTCTAACAATGGCCTGATATTGAGGTCATCATGTGGCAGATTGTTTTGATGTCCAGATCATCATGCAGCAGGTTGTCTTCACAATGTCGCTCACCGCGTGGTCCGCCGAATAGATTATTGATTCTCTGCTAATTCTCCTGGATCAAGCACTTTCTTGCCCCAGATGTCTTCAATGTCCTGTGACCATATTCCTGCTGGTCAATGTCTGCCTCTCCTTCCAGGTAACATGCTTTCCATTACTGTTTTTTTTTAATCCTCCAAATCTGACCAACTTTTAATTTGGCCACAGTATTTCCATTTTGTTTAGATGTTCAAGGGTTCATGAACCAGTTCTCCTCAAGGGTTCATGAACCAGTTCTCCTCAAGGGTTCATGAACCAGTTCTCCTCGATGTGTTCTGGTAAAATGTCAATAATTATATTTGCTATGGAACATGTGTGTTCAAAAACCCAGATTTTCTTTTTTGGTGAATGCCAATTATTCTTTGGGGAAAAGGACAGGTGCGTGTTCTGAAAGCTGTCATTGTAACTTGTTTGCTGGTGTTGTGTCACGAGTTGTTATTACTTGCTGACCTCGCCATTGCTTTGTCCAGTTTGCGCCCGACTTCATTTGAATAGTCCCCATTGATGTTGATTGTGGAAGTAACATATTCGAAGTTTGTGACATTTTACAAGTTGTCATTGTTGTCGATTGTGAAAACGTTAGTTACGAACACCCACCAGATGTGTGCTATAAGTATTAAAAACACACATACTTGAACATACACAAAAATCTAGACAATGTGTTAACAGAACTTTGAGTTAATAACTACACAGCACTATCTACTCTTTTTAAATGTGTAAAACATCCTTCACATTAAGATAGCAGTTTAAAAAAAAAATAATCTGTGCATATCCTTTACAGGATATCGCTGTCAACATCAGCATCTTCCAGCTAATTGTTGATTTCTTGGCAAGATTACGATCAGTAGTTTGCCATTGCTTTCTGAGCGACCGGCTCACATACCCCGTAAGTTACCGACGCGGTTACAACCGCTACCGGTTCTCGCCGTCGTCACGCTACTCACGAGAGTATACGGGATTACGGAGAAAGTCGCTAAGCTCTAGGCCAGGGAGTCGGCCAATTAGCAGTTGGGAAGGTTAAATTATATTCAATGAGTTTGCTTAGTTATGAGATAGTCCTTTATAGGAAGCGATTGTGAAGAGAGCAAGTTTGATGTGTAACCCTTTATATAAAACGTAAATCAAGCATCTGTCATAGAGCGTGTCTCCATTTGTAAGATATTCTGTTTCTTCTCCCAGCTTGGCGGTGTTACATCTTCCCCGTGTTCTTACAGTGGGACCATTATCTATTTCACCTGAAAGTTTAATGCCCTTGCCATGTCCTTTGGCTCTTTGAGAACAAAGAAAAATTTAAATAGTATGTGTAGGTCCTTTCGTCCATGCATGTACGGATATACATTTATTTATAGACATTGGCTCTCGTTTTTCTTTTTTTTTTTTTAGGACCAATGTCTCTATATTTGTTGTGTCTGGAAGGACTCCCTCAGTCGCACAATTTGTCATACGTAATTCTTCCCTTTTATCTTCTCCTGTTTTTGTCAGGAAGAATGCTACATCATAGCAAAAATTCTACATCTGCAGTTTTCGCAATGAAGATGTAATAATATGATACAACTGCTTTCAGATGCAAGGTTTTACAGAATTAATAACTCATATTTGTGTTTCCAAATGATAGTTATTATTTTTTTTATCAAAAGTAGACTTTCCTTTGGTGGTTAGTCTTCTGAGTTGTAGGCAAATCACGTTGTTAGAGGAATCAACATTCACCACGGGTGTTTTTGTAACACTGTAGTCATCATAAAAATCAATTATGTACCAATATGTGAGTAGGTTAAATTATCATAGGAGTAAACTGAATATATGCAAACCCATATATTTAATTGTCAAAAGGTAGATGCTTATCATCATTTAGTATGTGTATGTATTCTGTCCATCTATTCGTGATATGCTTTTCCCCATGAACAGTGTTCCATGCACTGACTTTAAACACTAATTGGTGATTCGGTGTGTCCTACTTACGATGTTTTATTTGTTGTTATATGGAGTGTAGGTCTTTCATCTGATTTGGCCTAATCGCTGTGCCTTTCATCAGCCATATTTCTTTTGTCACTCTGCATTTGCTTACAATATTTCTTTATTTATTCTGTTATATTCTACCAGGGCTGTGTCTAATGAAAAACCGATATTATTAGAAGTGTTAAATTATAGCTGGAAAAGAGGAATAGGTTTACAGGCATGTACAACAGCTACATTCTACCAGTCCCAAAGAAAAATAAATACCTGACAAAAGCAAATGGCTGTCTACTTAGCCGTGTGGAAAAATTAATTTAACGTAATATTAATTCCAGGCTAATATGGCATCTGGAAGAAAATTATTTCTTATCTCCACAACAAGCAGCTTTAAGAAAGTAAAAATCCACACATGATTAAATAACCAAAATATATAAGGAAATAGAGGGTGTCTCTAAATAAAATGCACACATTAGCGGTAGGAGTAGTTTAGACAAAAAAAATCATTTCATAAAGTATGGAAGGAGGCAGTGGGGTTAGAATTGCGAAACGTGAGGTTGTGTGGAAAAATTAACAGAATGATCAGCCACTCTCTTGAGACCAGAACTGCCAGGATAAGAGTACACAGACAAACCAACAAAAGTTAATGTTGGAGCAAGAAGTACTTTCACCAACGCTTTTCCTAACATATTTAAATCACCTAACAGAAAATTTCCCTGCTAAAGTACACACCTCCATCTATGCACACAGTTTAACATGTGGACTTCTGAAGGATATAATAATACATCTAATAACATGATGCTTACAAATTTATTAATGCTAGAGGTATAGTCAAATGCATGGCTAGTGAAGTTCTGTGAGGAGAAAACAACATGCACGGTTTTCTTCCTCTCAAATAAATTACAGCAAACTAAGCTACTGTTGTATGAGAAAATATTGCACCAGGAAGAACACCCTAAATACACAGGTGTCACATTTGATCATATCGTGGACATGGAAAACACAGGTTGGGTCACATCGAACAGGAGCAAGACAACGAAGGACAATTATCACAACATCTTGCAAGTTCAGCATGGAGAGTAGATGAGAACGTTCTTAAGAAGTTATATATTGGACGAGTGAGGCTAATAATTGAATACGGTATTACGGCAAGGGCAACAGCAGCTGAGTCACAACTTAACAAAATAATCAAAGTACAAAATCAAAGAATGCTGATCATAAATGGAGGAATAAAAACATCTATTAATAAACTGTAAAGTATTGCTAACTACAATCTATGCAAAATAGAAGACATAAAAAAGGCCATAAAAAAAGTAGAAACACTTAAAAGACTGACCGACCACCCGATGTATCAAGCTTTACAGGTCTTAAAAGGTAAAGACTAAAGCAAAACAATTTTGAAGAATCTGAAAGATAAACATTAGGACAAATTCAATACGGTTCTTGGAATACGTTCTTGGAATACGTTCTTGGAAAACGCGACTTTACGTGAAACAACGTATAGAGAAACACTATGTCCCATATATTTTAATGAAATACGGTGTATTATGTAATGTTTATTTTGATGGTTGTTGATATTTATTGGCTAAATAGAGATGGGTTTGACGGCGAGTGGTAGAATGACGTAGGTAGGGACGTAGAGGAATTAAAACGACGACTCGCTCCAATCTTATCATCAGCAGTACTTGTACTGCTCTCACCCGCTTTCTTAGCTAGATCTTCATAGAGAGACTGCTTTCTCTTGGATAGCCATCTTGCTCACAGGCATATTACATTGGTTCTGGTCTTCAATCCAGACGGCCAATAATGCTTCCATGTTCTCCATAAGAGTACTTCTGGTACGAGTGATCTTGAAAACACTCAAAGGGGTTCGTTTTTAGCACCCTCTTTAATTTTGTCAGCACATTCACGAAGTGTCCTTACCTTTGTTGGAGGTAAACCATGAACTTTACCGGTGTCAACAGCCCGATCGGCAAGCTAAAAACGATGTAACACTAACTTCACCTCAAGAGTAACACTTTTCCTGGTTCTCTTACAACCAGACACACTATCAGCACTTACTGTGCGCTTTGAACGCATACTTATCGGTGATTACACGATAAAATCAGGGAAAAACGCACTGCACAAAATGTAAAATGGCGACGTTCAGGCAGCATAGCAACACAGGTGACGACATTATAGCAGAACGTAGCGACGTAAAGTGAAGTTATGTCCTATTGTGACAACGGCGTTATAGCGAAACGACGTAAACCGAAGCGACGTATAGCGGGTCCTTCCTGTACATAGTATATCAACAGCCTGACCCATTAATAATGAAAACAATTTCCATTACTGGAGACATTTGAGAACAGACTTTATGGAGATGTCAACAAGCTTAAGCTGACTGCTACTTTGTTTGGATTCATTCATAGTGACGTCTAATGATGAAAGAAGAAGAGACTATATTTCCATGTCTGTATTTTTGTCTTTTGTGTGTTTCTATGTATGTGTTTGTGTGTATCTGTGTGTACAATATTTCATTTCTCATATTTTTCATTTCTCATTTTATTTCAAAGTTCATTTCTCATATTTTTCGTATATACAGTTCTAAGAATGTTCTCGATATATGTTGTATTTACTTACGTAACATACTCCACTACCCATCACTGATTTGTATTATCTGAATGGAATTATATCCGTTCTGTAGAGTATCATAATACGGTTCCCTCATCTCTTTGTCTCTTTTAGATAACTTTATGTTGTGTGTGATGTGCTTTATTCTTATATTTTAATCTCGTCTTTCTTATAAACGAAGATCATTACTATTGTATTCTAATGCTTGACTGGTTTTTGTATATCATGAAATTCTATGCATTGTTATTATTGTGACGCCGTCCATTTTGTCATTACCGATTGTGACATAGAGGTCCGGAGTACTACTGCAGTTTCAAACATTTTGCACTGGTCCAATAAAAAGGACATGGACTCTTTTCTATGCCGCAACCAGTGTGGGGTGATTCGCGATTGCCCCATATTTTTATAGACCAGTAGGCACTCGATGCGTGATGTTGATGCCTTTTACCTCCAGGTGTCAACTTAAGACTTGGTCGACTTTGCAACCAGGGCAATTTTCAAATAAAAACTCCTCCTGGATGAGGATTCGAACATATATCTACCAGGACGACAGAAACGCGTGCTAGCCACTGCATTACAACAGTTCCCTTCATTGGTCCATTTTTGTCTCTAAATAGTGATACCTTATATCCATGTCCTCTTCAGATGTATCTGCAACCGGGGGTGCGCCATTATTGCATTGATATCCAAACGATTACCATCTGATTTTATTAATGTTATTCTGAGATGATTCAAAATCCCTTTACTGTTTATGGAAAATCCTTTAATTGTTTATGGACTTTGCTGATCCAATTAAAAGGCAAATTCTCTTTTGTGTTTATTATACTCTGAATAAATACGTCTGTATTTATCTAATTATACTCACTCTTGCCAACATGCATTTCACTAATGCCATATATATTGACATTCATTACCATTTCACTCGTTTCATGCTCTAAATGCCCATTTTATGTAAGAGCCCTGACATTCTGTTGTCCATCATGCAGCCTATCTTAACATTACATTGCACACGGCTGCATTAGACGTACTGCTATTACTGATGCCGCAGAAGTCAAGCAGTTTGTATCGCTCTCTGAAGGTCGCCGGTTCATTGTCGGTCTGCATCGTTCAGATTACGGATGCAGTCTTTCTGCAGGTCCACGCGGGTTACCGCTAGTGCTACAGAGTTTAGGCTTTGGGCGATGCCACCGGCAGGCGGTTTGCTGTTTTGCAGAGCAAGTCCGAACTAGTTGGGTTAAAGTGCTCTGGCTTGGATTTTCTAGTCTTTAAATTTTAAAGTTAACCGGTAGCATATATTGATTACAGACTAGATGTTTCCATCAGAACCTATAGTAATCTTGTTGACATGATACAATGTGTGAACTTACGGTTTACAAGGTATAGATACAACAGTGGCTTCGTATCACATTCCGCTAGTTTGCGTATGAGTTTCTCTAATAAGTCAGATCCCATTAAAGAAACATATCATGCATGGTGCACCTTACCAGCCGATGCCTACGCTACATAGATTTGAAATGATTAATTAAGTTTGCTGCCCAACAAATTTAAGTCTCAAGTCATAACTAAACTTCACATTGACCACCGCCTGTGTTGGTCATCCTCCATGTCTTCAATATATTTGCGGCTAACTCATACACACATTGGCCACATCATCATCCGTAGCTGGAATCGTTTAGCAGTAGAACACTACTCTTTTGTGATACGATAAATAAAATGTTTGCATATCCTTTACAGGACATCGCTGTCAACATCAGCATCTTTCAGCTGATTGTTGATTTCCTGGCAAGATTACGCTCAGTAGTTTGCCATTGATTTCTAGGCGGCCTGGACAGTTATCCCGTAAGTCACCAACACAGGTAGAACCGCTTCCATTTCTCGCGTGATGCGAGACCCTGCGTGGATAAAGGGGATTACGGAGAAATTCGTGTAACCCCTCGGCCAGACAGACTGGCTTGCCATACGATTTTTTTTTTTTTTAGCATATCCTTTTCAGGACTTAGCTGTCAACACCAGCATCTTTCAGCTGTATGTTTATCTCTTGGCAAGATTACGCTCAGTAGTTTGCCATTGCTTTCTGAGCGGCCGGCTCAGTATCCCGCAAGTCACGAGCGGGGGTCGAACCGCCTCAGCTCTCGCTCCGCAACGAGACTCTGCGTGATAAACGGGATTACAGAGAGAAAGTGTTGTAACCCGACAGCCAGAGAGACCGGCTGTCATACGATACACACCATTAAAAGACTATAACATTTAAGAAAACGCTGTAATAACGGGGGAGTTTAACACAAATGCTGACTATAACAGTGAGGTTATATCGAACTATCTGGGAAGTTTTGGAGGCCAATGGTGTCAAAAACACGTCAACAATATCAGAAACACGTTAGCAATATCGGAAAGAAGCCAACAATATCGGAAACATGTCATTCATTGGCACCTTGCCGTCTTGACAGACGATAGTTTGTGCTTTAAAAAGGCATAATAACTTTTAACTATGGCGGTAGCGAGTGTGACTGATAAGGCCAATTTGCGCTGTAAATGTCCGTTCACAGTGGGTGCATGTGAACACGTGGTCATTTCCACCATCATGCACCATCTTACGTCTCAAACGCTTGATGTGTGACTTTTCTGCAATAATTTTCTCCTTTGACTTTATTCCATTTCTGATATTTGCCCTCCATGCAACACGTTCAGCGGCGACTTGCTCCCAATGTGCATTATCAATGCCTGTATCAATCATGTCCCGCTTACACACATCTTTGTATCGTAGTAGAGGCCGACCCTGAGATCTCTTACCCATCTGTAATTCACCAAAAAAGATATCCTTTGGTATTCTACCATCATCCATCCTCCTAAGATGTCCTATCCATCTAAGTCTACGAAGACTGAGCATGGAATAAACTGTCACACAACCTGATCTTTCCAATACTTCAGTATTTGTGATTTTGTCTTGCCACTTAATACCAATAATTCTTCGCAGACACCGCATATGAAAGCTGTTTAGTTGTTCTCTTGGTGTGAGTAAGTTGTCCAGGCTTCACTGCCATAGAGAAGAGTACTAAGGACACAGACTTGATAGACAAGGACTTTTGTTTTGGCAGTAAGCTTCCTGTTCTCCCAGACTCTTTTCTTAACCTGTTCATTGTTGTTGCTGCCTTACCAATCCGGATGTTGATTTCCTGATCTAGGGATAATTTGCTATTTACCACTGATCCTAGATATGTAAAAATGGTCTACAATCTCTAGTTCAGCGTCGTCAATAAAGATTATGGTACCCCCATGTGCACCTTGTGACATAATCTGTGTCTTCTTTTTGCTTATTGTTAAACCAAATTCAGAACAAGCATTGGAGAATGCAGATAGTAGACATTGCAATTCTTCCTCAGAGTGGGTCGTAACTGCAGCATCATCTGCAAAAAGCAACTCTCTGATCAGTACCCTCCTAATTTTGGTCTTAGCCTTCAATCTCTGAGCATTGTAGAGGCCGCCATCTGAGCGTGAGTGAAACATGTCAACAATATCATAAACACATCAACTATATCATACACACATCAACAATATCTGAAACACGTCATTAATATGTCAAACATATCAAACAACACGTCAACAATATCAGAAATACATTAACAATATCGGAAAAACGTCAACAATATCAGAAACACGTCAAAAAAAATATAATAGTGTCAACAATAGCAGACAAAGTCAACAAATACGTTAACAATATCAGAAACATGCCAACAAACACGTCAACAATATTAGAATCACGTCAACAATATCATAAACACGTCAACAATATCAGAAATATGCCAGCAATATCAGAAATACGTCAACAATATCGAAAACACGAAATAAGATAAGAAACACGTCAACAAACACGTCAGAAATATCAGAAACACATCAACAATATCAGAAATATGTCAACAATATCAGAGACACTTCAACAATATAAAAGTGAAATTCAATTTCCACAGTATCAGTGCGGTGTTCAGGATTAGTGTGTTCAGACATGATGCACTATGCAAGGTGCTTGTAAAGTCTCACTACCCTTTTTATGTAGAATAGCTGTTTATTGAAGAGTATGTTTTCAGCTGTATGATGGAGAGTATGTAGAAGTTGTAGATGTGTGGTGTTACAGAAGACTGATGAGAAGAACGCAAACGTATAAAACATTAATGAATATATCTTGAAAAAAAGTTAATTCACAAAGAGAACTAATTACAAGCATTTTCGTCTTTTCATTCCGCCAGCGTGGGCAAGTTTTAACACTTTGAGAATAAAGATCGTACCTTCAGTCGTTCGTTAGTTCTTTTTTTGTTTTGTTTATTCATTCATTCATTCATTCATTCATTCATTCATTCATTCGTTCGTTCGTTCGTTCGTTTGTTCGTTCGTTCCTTCGTTCGTTCGTTCGTTCGTTCGTTCGTTCGTTCTTCTTCTTCTTCTTCTTCTTCTTCTTCTTCTTCTTCTTCTTCTTCTTCTTCTTCTTCTTCTTCTTCTTCTTCTTCTTCTTCGTCGTCGTCTTCTTCTTCTCCTTCTTGTATACCTTACTAATGCACCACTCCCATAAACGTAAGCGGTCATGTTTCGCCATTTCAGAAAATCACCAGATAAGATCTGTGTTCTTATTTGGCCAAGCCATGTAGGCAGTCCATCCAGATATTTACTTATCTTCCTCCCCCTTTTCCTTTTCCTCTATATCTTGCCAGTTGTCACCGAGTTCAATAGTTAATATTTCTTCTCATAACATATTCAAACAATGTTGATTGTTTGCGTGCACATTCTCTAATCAGTTTACAATTTTGCTTCTTGTAAGACTTTATTATTATTTTCAGACTGTCCGAGGTATTCGTCACATTATCACAGACACCACATTTAAGTCTGTCCGTGGTGTACTTCACATTATCTCTGATACCAAATTTATGTGTGCCTGTGGTATTTCTCACATAATCTCGCACACTACATTTCTGTCTGTCCGTGGTATTCTTCACATTATCATAGACACCAAATTTATGTTTGTCCGTGTAATTTTCACATTATATCAGACACCACATTTCTGTGTCCTTGTGGTATTTCTCACATAATCTCACACACCACACTGCATTTCTGTCTGTCCGTGGTATTCTTCACATTATCTCAGACACCACATTTATGTCTGTCCGTGGCCATCTTCACATTATCTCAGACACCACATTTCTTTCTGTCCGTGGTATTCTTCACATTATCTCAGACACCACATTTATGTCTGTCCGTGGTATTTTTCACATTATCTCAGACACCACATTTCTGTCTGTCCGTGGTATTCTTCACATTATCTCAGACACCACATTTCTGGCTGTCCGTGGTATTCTTCACATTATCTCAGACACCACATTTCTGTCTGTCCGTGGTATTCTTCACATTATCTCAGACACAACATTTCTGTCTGTCCGTGGTATTCTTCACATTATCTCAGACACCACATTTATGTTTATCCGTGTTATTCTCCACATTATCTCAGACATCACATTTATGTCTGTCCGAGGTATTCTTCACATTATCTCAGACATCACATTTCTGTCTGTCCGTGGTATTCTTCACATTATCTCAGACACCACATTTCTGTCTGTCCGTGGTATTCTTCACATTATCTCAGACACCACATTTATGTCTGTCCGTGGTATTCTTCAAATTATCTCAGACACCACATTTCTGTCTGTCCGTGGTATTCTTCACATTATCTCAGACACCACATTTATGTCTGTCCGTGGTATTCTTCACATTATCTCAGACACCACATTTATGTTTGTCCTTGGTATTCTTCACATTATCTCAGACAGCACATTTATGTTTGTCCTTGGTATTCTTCATATTATCTCAGACAGCACATTTATGTCTGTCCGTGGTATCCTTCAAATTATCTCAGACACCACATTTATGTGTGTCTGTGGTATTCTTCACATTATCTCTGACACCTCATTTCTGTGTGTCTGTGGTATTCTTCACATTATCTCAGACACTACACTTCTGTCTGTCTGTGGTATACTTCACATTATCTCAGACACTACACTTCTGTCTGTCTGTGGTATTCTTCACATTATCTCAGACACCACATTTATGTTTGTCCGTGGTATCCTTCACATTATCTCAGACAGCACATTTATGTCTTTCCGAGGTATTCTTCACATTATCTCAGACAGCACATTTATGTTTGTCCGTGGTATTCTTCACATGATCTCCGACATCACTTTTCTGTATGTCCGTGGTATTCTTAACATTATCTGAGACACCACATTTCTGCCTGTCCGTGGTATTCTTTACTTTATCTCAGACACAACATTTCTGTCTGTCCGTGGTATTCTTCACATTATCTCAGACACCACATTTCTGTCTGTGTGTGGTATTCTTCACATTATCTCAGACACCACACATGGTATTCTTCACATTATCTCAGACACCACATTTATGTCTGTTCGTGGTATACTTCGTATGATCTCAGACACCACATTTCTGTATGTCCGTGGTATTCTTCACATTATCTCAGACACCACATTTCTGTGTGTCCGTGGTATTCTTCACATTATCTCAGACACCACATTTCTATCTGTCCGTGGTAGTCTTCACATTATCTCAGACACCACATTTCTGTATGTCCGTGGTATTCTTCACATTATCTCAGACACCACATTTATGTCTGTCCGTGGTATTCTTCACATTATCTCAGACACCAAATTTCCTTTGCCATTAGTCGTTTTTTAACGTCTAGTCAGGCGTTGTGGCGAATCGGTTACGGATGCAATTCGTAATCTCGTATTCGAAATAGGATTTGGCAGCAGACCGCCTTGAATCGGTTTAAAAAGGTATATGTGCCTGTCTTTCAGAAAGCATTTGCAAACTACTGAACGTTACCAAGAAATCACAAACAACCAACAAATGCTAGAATTGACTGCGACGTCCTGTAACTCATATACGACGGCAAGTCAATAAGTAAGTCACACAGTTTTGTTTGATGGCAGGTAAATATAGTTGGTGTTTTTTTACAGGTGTCATTAGGCGACAGCAACATCTAACTTTATTTTCCCGTTCATCAGGTGGCGCTAGGTGTCTCATGTGCATGCGCAGGGCATAAACAAAATGGCGACTGTACTTACGGAGTGTGCAACCAAAGATCAACGTGTTGTTGTTCGATTTTTGTGGGCAAAAGGACTGCCTGCAAAGGCCTTTTATAACGAAATGCTTCCTGTTTATGCTGACAAATGTTTGTCCCGTAAAGTGGTGCATAGCTGGGTAGAAAAAATTTTCTCAAGGACTCGAATGACGCTGAAGTTAAATGTGAAGTGAAAAAATGGTGTAGACAACAGAGCAGGCAGTTCTATGCAGCCGATGTGGGAGGACTAATAAAACGATGGGATAAGTGCATCAATGGTGGTGAATTATGTTGAGAAATAAAGGGACAATGCATGTATACAAATAAACTGGTTTCACGTTGTTATCATATTGTGTTATTTTTCTACTGCCATTTGTGACTTACTTAGTAACTTCCCATCGTATAACTAACTTACTGTTCATTGTCCACGCTTCACACCAACACAAAGTACAGGTTCTTTGTAGCACTTCAACACTCTTTTTCTCTTGCAATTTCCATCTTTTAATTTGTTAGTATGTTTTCCATCTTGCAAACGGCAATCTTTGCTATCGTGTTTCTGGTTCTAATCTGTTTAAGGCACCTGCCATAGGATGATATGACTGTTCCCAGATAGTTGCACTGTTTCACTTGTTTAAGAATATTCCAATTTACCCGTTGTTGTTTTTTTTTTTTTTTTTTTTTGCATATCCTTTACAGTTCATCGCTGTCAACACCAGCATCTTTCAGCTGTATGTTGATTTCTTGGCAAGATTACGCTCAGTACTTTGCCACTGCTTTCTGAGCGGCCGGCTCACATACCCCGTAAGTTATCGATGCGATTCGAACCACTGCTGATTCTCATCGTCATCACGTCACCGACGAGAGTATACGAGATTACGGAGAAAAGTCGTAACCTCTAAGCCACGAAGCCGGCACCCGTTTATTACATTGTGGTAATTACAAACTGTTTCATAAACTAATAGTGTAGTAAATAACATAAATACAAATGTTATTTCATCGGATAGATGTCGTTAATAACATTGGCTCGAGCGATCGATACTTATTATGGATACTGTTATTAATTTAGGATAACTGGATATGCTATAAGATAAAAAGTATGTAGTAAGAAAATTTGTGGCATATACTTTACAGGACATTGCTGTCAACATCATCATCTGTCAGCTGATTGTTGATTTCTTGGCAAGATTACGCTCAGTAGTTTGCCATTGTTTCTGAACGGCCGGCTCGCATACCCCTAAGTTAGAGACGCGATTCGAACCACTGCTGATTCTCACCGTCGTCACGTTACTTACGAGAGTATACGAGATTACGGAGAAAAGTCGCTAACCTCTAGGCCAGGAAGCCGGCAAAGTATGTAGTAGCAACAAAATATATACACATAATTATCAAGTGCCCTGCCTGCCGGAATAGGCATTCATGTCTCTCGGTGGATCTCGCTCCTTGGTGGTCTAGATCAGCTCTGTTGATGATATTCCTCTTGTTCTTAACCACTTTTTCCCTCTCTCCAATCTTACCTTTTACTTTCCCACTTAATGGTACATGATCACTATTACAGACAGCACCGGGCAGTGCCTTAATATTAATAAACGCATTTATAAATCTTTTAATTATAAATACGTAGTCAATTTGGTTATGCATTTTCTTGTATAACCCCCCCCCCCCCCACCCCCCCCCGCCCCAGCCCAGATAATAAATTATTATGTGTTTGTCGGTTATAAATGTACCTCATCCCTTTATCTCATCTTACTTATGCCAAGGATATTCATTTTAATGGTTTCCATTTCTCTTATAACATTGTTCAACTGTCCCAACTAATTTAATGTCTTATCACTCCGGTTTACTATTTCAAGTTAATTCATTTTAGTTAAAGTTTTGCCATCAGTAGCGTCATGACGGTCTGGTATCACCTGTAGCTCGTGACTGTCCCTACCGGACGAGAATGTCCACTGCCTCTGCAATGTAGTTAGTCATTAAGCCTTACGAAGATAATGTGGTGGTTTCCCCTCGATTTCCACGTCTACATGGGGGTCTTTTACCTCTGCCTTTGACAGCTGTTTCCGACTGTCAGGACAAGTGAGTGCCCTGCTTTGCTCAGCTGTTGAGTTGTCCACAAATCCCGGTGGATAGTAGGTCTTCAGGTCTCTGTGTGCAACATCGTGGTATGTTTCCCATCCTTTACCACCGGGAGGTGCAGTTGGCTTTTTCCATTCCTACAGTGATGGCATATGGTGGCCAAAACCCTCCAATATTATATATATATTTCACTGTTGAGTCATACTGGGAAAATATTTTGCAAATTTCTTGAGAAAAGATTACGAACTACTCTAGAACCCCAGCTAAGCGAAACACAACTTGGATTTAGGAAAAACAAAGGATGCACAACGCCATTTTCGCTCTTAGACAACTTATAGCAAAATCAATCGAATTCAATGAAACACTCTACTTAGCCTTTATCGACCAAGAACAGGCATTTGATAGAGTTGATAGAAACAAGCTGTGAGAAATCCTTAAAGAATATGGAGTGAGTACACATCTAACAAACCTTTTTAGAAGCTTATACAACAACAGTGAATGCAAGGTGAGATCAACTGGGGGACACTCAGGACCCTTTACCATAAGACCGGAGTACGACAAGGTTGTGTCCTGTTTATAACATATAAAGACAACATATGTAAAGAAACCAGCCCAACAGAGACCGCAAGAACACCGCATGACGAGAACACAGAAGAAGAACCATATGTAAATTTAACCATTAGAGAACTCCTGTTTGCGGACGACCAAGCACTAACAGCAAAATCAGAAGCTGAATTACATGACCACGTGAATAGTCTAAACGAAATGTGTAGGAAACATCACATGAAAATTAGCGCAAGTAAAACAGAGGTATTGACTATAACTAAAGAAGAAAACAGCAACAACGATTCACCTAAACGAACATCCCTTGAAACAAGTAAAGAGTTTGAAACGCAGAGGTGTTTCCAAGGCACCAGGGCTGGGTTCTATACTAGCCAAGACCTATTGACGCGTCCTCGTCGAGCGTCCTGGGCAACAGTTCCCTTCGGGGTCCTGGCTAAAGTCAGTAGGATGGCCGATTCCTCCGAAGTCGGAGAGTGTCTGCCTGTACGGCGAGGAACCACCAGTCTGCACACCAATAAGCCAGACATGGGACAACGGATACTCACGCAAACCTCAGGTCCTGTATGACATCACACTGATGTTGGACAAAAGGATGTCTTCATCCGACATACAATACTTCACGCTGGAGATCACAGCCAGCGAACACAAGCAAGTAAAGAGTTTCAAGTACCTAGGAAGTATAATATCTACAAATGGCAAATTAGAAGACGAGATCGAATATAGATGCAATAAGGAAAACCAACTCATCGGACAAATAACACCAATTCTAAAGAACAAACAAGTATCAAAAACTATCAAGAAAGCACTTTACAACACAATCTTCTTACCAACTCTATGTTACCAATGTCAAAACTGGACAATAACAGAAAAAAAAAATAAGAAAAATCACAACAATAGAAATGAGATTCATGAGAAGAATACTCAATGTATCAAGAAGAGATAAGATCAGAAATAAAGAAATCAGGACCAAAGTGGGGGGTTATAGCTGCGCTAGATTTTATTAGAAAGCAGCAAATCAAATGGTTTGGTCATGCAGGTAAGTTACCAACTAACAGTATACTACAACAAGCAATGATGTACATACCAGAGGGAAGCAGAGAAAGAGGCCGACCACGTAAACGGTTGACTCAGGGAATAACACAGTCCATGGGAATATCGATACATGAAGCCCATAAGCGGGACCCTCTCCAGCTTGTTTATACGTCACCTCGACACCGCAAGGTACAAGAGGAACATGATGAGATGAGATGATATATATATCTATATATATATATATATATATATATATATATATTATATATATATATATATATATATATATATATTCATATATATATATATATATATATTATATATATATATATAGATATATATATAGATATATATATATATAGATATAGATATCATCTCATCTCATCATATATATATAAAAGTCTCCGAAGCCTCTATTGGCATCTCATTTCATGTCACTATGTTCTCCAAAGCCTCTATTCTCATCTCATCTCTTGTCACAATGTTCTCCAAAGCCTCTATTCGTATCTCATCGCATGTCACACTGTTGTCCAAAGCCTCTATTCTCATATCTCATGTCACGATGTTTTCCAAATCCTCTATTCTCATCTCATCTCATGCTACAATGTTTTCCAAATCCTCTATTCTCATCTCATCTCATGTCACAATGTTCTCCAAAGCCTCTATTCGTATCTCATCGCATGTCACAATGTTGTCCAAAGCCTCTATTCTCATCTCATCTCATGTCACGATGTTTTCCAAATCTTCTATTCTCATCTCATCTCATGTCACAATGTTGTCCAAATCTTCTATTCTCATCTCATCTTATGTCACAATGTTCTAAAAAGCCTCTATTCGTATCTCGTCGCATGTCACGATGTTGTCCAAAGCCTCTATTCTCATCTCATCTCATGTCACGATGTTTTCAAGAGCTTCTTTTCTCATCTCGTGATCAAAATGTCTATTCTCATCTCAAGTTCACATAAATCAGTTTGTCTAGTCAAAGCCGATGCTATGGCGAAGAGGTTAGGAACGCAATTCGCAAACCACTATACCGCATTCGAAACACAGCTGAGGTAGATTTGAAAGCAAAACGCCAGCGCTGGTTTTCAAATCGTGGTATGAGTGCCAGTCGTTGAGAAAGCAATGGCAAACTAATAAACGTAAACTTTAAATGAAATTACAAACAGCCAAATAATGCTGGGGTGGATGGCGACGTCCTGTAAAGGATATGCAAGTAACCTTAACTTGTTTTCATAATATTCTTCATTATACTGATATGATCCCCATCAATGTTGCTTTCGTTCAACATTGTTATCAATTCAACATGTTTCACTTTATCACATGCCATCGTATAATCTGCAAAGCAAACACATGTCTTCGTGTGTCTCTATTGTATCGTATATTTTATCGTATCTTTTCCTTCCATAAAACCATACTGTTCTTCAACAATTTATATCTTTATTTTCTTTTTTCTTTTTCTCATTATAATTCGGAGTAAGAGCTTAATTACATGATTTATGAGTGTCATCATCTTGCTCTTATCTAGGTAACTGAACTTGGGTTCATACAGGCAACAATAAATCTGCTCACTATGAGAATCAAATATTTATTGTATATACATTTACAGTATGCGTTGACGCATATTACATATCACAGATAGTTAATCTCAAACACAGAGTTGTCATACAACAATCTAGCACACTATCTAGCCTATGTATATATATCTATGAATATCTATTGAGTCCCTCTCAGGCAGGCCTTGTTGCCTCTCTCAAGTCCGTCTGTCCTCTCCCGGCCTCCGCGTGTCTCAATTCGACACGGGCGGTAACTCTGTCCAAGTTCCTCGTGGACCCCGCTTTAGGCGGGCCACATCAGTGTTCACGGACCCATGGACTCGATGACCGGTGGTTCGAGAAGGCTCTAGATTACTCGGGCTCTGAGCGACTCGCTTCTCTCTCTTGGGCTGGAGTTGCAGCCCTCTAATAATATATCTAACGGTGAGGCGGTGACAATGAGGTTGATTGTGCAAACATCGTCGCATTCAGTTGCTCCTAGCCTGTTTAGTATTGCTACTAATACATAATTCAGCATATTACTAGGTATATTTCCACTATTGTAAATGTTGACGATATGAAAGGAATCATCAGTGGGGGACATAACATCAATACCATTATATATGCGGATGATACAATATTGATTGCAGACACTGAGCAGGATCTGCAATATTTAATAGATGCGATTGTTGCACACAGTGAACAACTAGGGTTATAATTAAATTGTAATAAGACACAGATTATGGTCGTTACTAAGCAAAAGGAAATACCACGATGCAATATACAAGTAAATGGGAATATTCTTAAACAAGTGAATAGGTACAATTATCTCGAAACAATCATAACATCAGATGGGAGATGCATTGAAGAGATTAGAACAAGATTATCCAGAGCGAAAGCAGTCTTTTGAAAGATGGAAAACTTATTGACAAATAAAAACAAGTCATTTGCAACGAGAAAAAAGAGTGTTGAGGTGCTTCATAGAACCTGTAGTTTTGTATGGATGTGAAGCGTGGACAATGAGCAAACAAGCTGAAAAACATATGATGGCTGTCGAAACATGGGTTCTGAGAAGAATGCAAAGATCATCATGGACAGACAGAAAAACCAATGACCAACTCCTACAAGAAGCAAATGAAAACCGTAAACTGATTAGAGAAATTAGACGTAGACAGTCACAAGTTTTGGTCACGTTATGAGAAGAAATACATTGGAGATCAAGGGGAGGGCAGAGAGGTAAATATATGGCTTGGCCACGTGGCATGGTCGAGTCCAGAACATTGAGCTGATCCACGACTCTGGTGATAGAGTGAGATGGCGAATCATGATCTTCCACGCTTATCCGCATGTCACATGATGATGGTGAAATAGCATTCAACATGTGTGCTAATATGTCTACTCAGAAATCTCCCAGTGCTTCTAAATCTTCTTTTGTGATTATATCTGGCCAGCAGTTTTTTCTTTCTTCGTATGTTTTGTAGCGTCAGCGACGTCTTCGTTTAGAATAGGTGGATATCGAAGTCACATTCTTTTGTTAATTCGCCTTTGTCTAGATCATATAATGATTATCTTACATACTCATTCCATCTCTTTATTAGAACGCATTCTTCCAATAATACTTTCCCTGTTTTCCAATTTGGAACATCCTGTGTTCGCTCTAATTTTCTTCCTATGAGCTTACTGATTTGTCTGTATATATTTTTATTAATCTCTAATCCACTTTAATTCAATTTTGTTGCACCGCTCGTTTAGTTAACTTTCGTTTGTCTTTAAACAATAATCTCTGGTTTTTCATTGAACTTATCTTACCTTTATTGGCCATATTTACTTTGTTTTCTCTTGTCCATCACCTCTATTATTTCTTCACTCATCCATTTTTTTCTGACGTTTTTTGTCTTCTCTTCGGTAATATTTCTTTGCTTGTGTAATAAATTGAGTCCCTTCGCATTTCTCAATGTTCATTTATACTCTGCATTTTAGCCATTGTATTGTATCTGTTTTTGACAATTATGTTGTATTGTTCGTCATCTGCATTTAGAACATCTATATTGCGTTTCATACTCTTGATATCTTCTTTCCTTTCTTCAATCTTACTTTAATTTGTTCAGATAATGGCACATGTTCACATTTACCTCAGCTCCAGGCATTGTTGTAACATTTATTAACGCATTTCCATTTATGAATTAATAAATATGTAGTCAATTTGGTTGAATATTTTCCACGTGTAAAGTTATCTCTTATGATGTTTAAACCAGGTGTCTTCAATTATCTCATCATTTATATTTGCCCATTCTGTCGGTTTTTCTCCTCTTTCATTCTAAGCCATAATCCAAACACTCATTCATTCATTCAGTAGCATGTCCTTTGCAGAACATCGCTCCCATAAACAACTTCTGGAAAACTTCTCGTTTGTAAGCAAGATGTCTCGCGTCCGATACACCCGTCTGGAGATCATCTGTCATACCCTTCATCCATCTTCTCTTTGGCCTTCTTCTTCCTCTCTTCCCGGGCATATACCCCTCCTTTATTGTTCTCTTCAAACTTTCATGACGTTTCAAGTGATCAAAATATTTCGATTTTCTTTTTTTTAAAAATACACTTTAGTAACCAACCTTCTTCAGTATTCAGCTCTTGTTGTATAGATGCATTTGTTCTTTTCTGTATCCAAGATAATCTTAAAACCAGTCTATAACATTTATATTCAAAGGCATGTATGCGCTATTCAGCTTGTTTAATAAGTGTCACGGTCTCACAGACGTATGTTGCAATGGGAAAGCTGTATGCTCTTTAAAATCTAATGTGTGTAGTTATATCTGTCCCACGCCACAGTTTATTTAGTTGTTTTAGTGTTTGAAAAGCAATAGATATTCGTCTTTTAATTTCTTTCATTGTGTCACCATTGTTGGTAATTAACGCCCCAAGATAGAAAATTTCCACCACCTTTGTATTTTTCTTAACGTATGTCCATATTAGTTTTATCTGTATGCATTATCTTTGTTTTTGCTATGTTAAAATATAAGGTGTGATTTTCACTATTCTTTTAGGTTGAGGTTATTAGATTTTCTATACCATTCTGTGATGTAGATAGTAATACTTTATCATCAACATATCGAATCCCTGGTATGTAATGATCACCGATATTTAGGGCATCATATTAATTCTTGGTTATATCATCTCTGACATTTCTCATTATATTTATATTCTAAACGCTGCTTGTTGGTCTAGATAGAGCATTCTTATGAGTTATACAACATATGATAGAAAGCCCATTTCACTCATTTCCCAAAGTTTCTAATGTTGATACCTTTGAATAATACACAAAACATGATAACAGGTTTACATTAAATTCTCTACACTTCTCT
This sequence comes from Cepaea nemoralis, assembly GCA_014155875.1. Classification (NCBI taxonomy): domain Eukaryota; kingdom Metazoa; phylum Mollusca; class Gastropoda; order Stylommatophora; family Helicidae; genus Cepaea; species Cepaea nemoralis. The sequence continues at coordinate 425,712 of JACEFZ010011536.1, forward strand.
ATTATTAAACGCATGTTGAGTATGTGATCTGTTGTTTCTCTTCCTTGCCTAAATCTAGAATGAACTACATTAATCTCTTCTTCCATTTTCTTACGATGTCTTCCCATTATAATTTTTAGTAGAATGTTACTTGCATGACTGATCACGACAACAGTTCTATAGTTGGTGCATAATTTCAGGTTGACCTTTCTTGGTACTGGAATGAAGATAGTTTTCATCCAATCTTTTGGCCATATACCATATGTCCGTATCATTTTACATAATGCGTGATAGATATGTATGCTTTCTTCTTCTCCTGCTTTAATTAGTTCAGCTGGTATCGCATTACATCCTAGTTATTTACCATATTTGGTTCTTTATTGCCTATGCAATTTCATCTAAAGAGCGTTCAGGTTCTGACTCTGCTGTCATGGGTTCATGTATCTCATTCATATCCTCACAGTCGTTCATATTATACATTCCACTGCTGTATTCCTGTCATCTTTCTATAATTTTTCAAGATTATGTTTGGGTATTTCCCAACTTGTCAAAGATAACACTTAATTCATCATCATCATAATCATCATCATCATCATCATCATCATCATCATCATCATCATCAACATCATCATCATCATCATCATCATCATCATGTTCCACTTCTGCCGCCAAGCGTCGTTGGGAGGAATAATTTGCGCTCCAGCGCCCGATGGACGGCACTGGATAGTGACGTTCCGTGTGACTGTACAATGTCTTTGATGTCGTCAATCCATTTTCTTCTTGGACGTCCTCTTGGTGTCGTCGCAGATGATCTTTGATGTAAGGCCAGTGATGGTAGTTGATGGTGTTGCATTCTAACGACATGGCCAAACCATTTGATCTTCTGTCTTTCAATAAATGTGGCACAGGGTGTTGATCCCACAGTCTGTCTGATAATAGCATTTCTTACTCGGTCTCGGATTGTTAAGATGGCAGCTTTCCTCAGGCGTCTCATCTCGCAGGTGAAAAACATTTAATTGAGGTTGAATATTGCTTGTCAATAACATCATTTCTTTGAACATTTCATAATCTCTTGCTGCAGGTCCACATGGCCGAATGGATAAGAACGCGGGTTCTTAAGCATCCTATGTTCTGATGCCGAGGTTAGCGGTTCAACCCTTACACCGGACAGATGGACTAAAATGTTGACCTGTCGTCCTTAACTTGGGGACGTAAATTATAAGTACCTCTGAAGTCAGAGTGGGTTCGCTTGATGTCGAGGCATACTGTAAATAGGGAAAGCTAATCCACAACCAAAACTACTATAAATAGTGTGCATGGACTACGCTTGAGTTCGAAAAGTGAGCGAGCGAGCGCAAATAAAAAACAAAATCTTCTTTGTATTAAAATATAATCTATCTGGGTTCTTGGTAGTACAGTCCAGGTATTTCCATATGGGTAGCCTTCTTGTATAAAAACAACAAAAAACTGTCATTTACTGCCGATATAATACTTTGCGGTGTATGGCAGGGTAGTCTTAGGCCTGACGAATTAAGGCCGCCTGGATAGTGCAGTCTCCGCGAACTGTGCAGGTTGGGGTTTTCGTTTTGCCTCCGACAGAAAATATCCACACCCTCCGAGGATTCAACAATTTGAATATTTAACCACTCAATCTCATTATACACTGCCTTAAGCTTTCTCTCAGACAGACTTCTCACATTCCACGTTCTTAGTCTATCTCTGCTTCTTAGTCTGGCACATGGGATTTCCTTGGTAACACCATCTTCATCACGATTAATTTAATGGCAATCCCACACTACATACTCCATTTTCCCTTTCCTACTTTTGCATTAAAATCTCCAAGAATTATTTTTATTTCTTGTGATTTCATTTGAGATATCGTCATTTCTACTTCATCATAAAATTGTTGTATTTCATCATCACTATTGCTTAATTTTGGTGCACATACTTCTGTAATATTCATATCTATTGATTTGCCTTGAGTTTGACCATAATAACTCTATCTAAAATACACCATTAAACATTAATTGATTTAGCTGTGTCCCCCCCCCCCCCCCCCCCCACAAAATAGTAGTCCTACTTGTTTCTCGTGTGTATACCCTCCATAATAAATTATTTTGTGTAGATCAGTTAAAGCCGACTAAGGAGTTACCGACGCAGTTCGTAAACTCGCATACCGCGTTTAAAACACAGCTACGAGCCATATGGGTATACGGGCCATTACGACGACATAGTGCTTTTGAGTTCAACACACCCGGATGCCCAAGAGAAAATAAACCACCTCCAAAATATTTCAGGGCAAATTGGTCTCCAAATTAACACCACAAAAACAAAGACTATTGATCTTACCAACAGTCCAGATGACACCAAATTGAACAGCTACGTTCTTGAAAAAGTCAACAGCTTTACATACCTAGGAAGCAAAATGACATCTACAGGGGACTCAACACCAGAAATATCATCTAGAATCGCACTGGCATCTAGTGCCTTCAATAAACTGTCAAACATCTGGAAGTCAAAGACACTCAGCAAACACACAAAACTTAAAATCTTCAACTCTTGTGTGATTCCAGTGTTAACGTATGGATGTGAAAGTTGGAAATCAACGGTAGCTTTAGATAAAAAATTAGACAATTTCGAGAACAAATGTCTTAGAAGACTTCTAAACATCCACTGGACAGACTTCAGAACCAATTCGCAAATAAGACAAGAGACTAAGCAAGATACAGTATCCAATTTCATAAGAAGACGCCGTTGGAACTACATCGGCCATGTACTCAGAATGGACAAGTCAAGACTCCCCTACCAAGCCCTCATATGGTCACCAGTAGGGAAAAGAAAACGGGGAAGACCAAGAGAGACCCTGCGTAGAACCATCATTAGAGAAGGCTCATTCAATGGCCAAGTAAATATCCAAGATCTACAACAGGTAGCAGCGAACCGCCAAGCATGGAGAGACAGGACTTCTGCCCTATGCGCCGCCTGAGGCTCAAGAGGAAAGACTAACTAACTACGAGCCATATGGCAGCAGACAGCATAGCGTAGGTTTTTATAAAATAGTATAAGTACCGATAGTTCAGAAAGCAATGACAAACTACTGAACGTATGTTGCCAAGAAATCGCAAACAACCAAAAAATTGTTGAGGTTGACAACGACGTCCTGTAAATCAGTGCTTCCCAAAGTGGTCATCCGCGTCCTTTCTTTTTCCGGTCCGCAACCTGAGTTGAAAAAAAGTAAGAAAAAAGTTAAATATTTTCTCCTTTGAGGATTGTTTAAAACTTGTTAAAAACAAGATTGTCCTTTTCTCAAAACATGATATCCGCACCGTTTTTGTGGTGATTTAATCTATATCTATAAAACAAAGTGTATGTATATATATATGTATGTATGTAAATATGTATGTCCTTTATTTGTTCGCGAACGGCCCATCCGATTGAGATGAAATTTTCTACACGCCTTCCTTTCATTCCAGAGCTGTCAACTGTCATAGTTTTTTTTTTCTTCTTCCTCCTCCTCCCTCCTCCCCCTCCCAAAATACGTACGTAAATATATGATGATGATGATGAAAGAATCCCCGAACCAAAACGCTAGGGGAAGGGAAGAAAATGACGTGACTACACAGAATCGTCACACGGCAATCATCATCATCAAGTGCCGTGCCGGCTGGCGTAGGCGTTCATGGCTCTCCGTAGATCTCAGTCTTTGGTTTTTTAGAGCAATTCTGCTGCTGATATTCCTCCATGTCACGGCAATATCAATAACAATTCATCTTTTTATGTGTAAGGAAGTTATCTACAGTCGTGTAGAAGGGAAGAACTAGACGAGTATGAATTCGGAATGGCGAACTCTCTCCTCCACTCTTCTCCTCCCTCCACCCTCCTCCTCTTCCTCCTCCCTCTCATCCCTCTCCCTCCTCCTCCCTCCTCCTTCTCCCTCTTCCTTCTCCCTCTTCCTCTCCCCTCCTCCTCCATCCTCCTCCCTCCTACTCCCTCCGCCTCCTCCCCCCTCCTCCCTCATCTTCCCTCCTCCTCATCCCTCCTCCTCATCCTGCCTCACTCCTCCTCCTCCTGCCTCCTTCTCCCTCATCATCCTCCCTCCTCCTTCTCCCTCTTCCCTCTTCCTCCTCCTACCTCCTCCCTCTACCTCCTCCTCCTCTCTCCACCCTCCTCCCTTCTCCTCCTCTTCCTCCTCCCTTTCCTTCCTCCTCCTCCTCCCTCTACCTCCTCCTCCCCCTACCTCTTTCCTCCTCCCTCCTCCTCCTCTTCCACCTCCCTTTCCTTCCTCCCCTCCTCATTCTCCCTCTTTCCTCTCCCTCCTTCCTCCTCCTCCTTCCTTCTTCTCCCTCTGCCTCCTCCCTCCTCCTCTCCCCTCCTCCTCCCTCCTCCTCCTTCTCCTCCTCCCTCCTTCTCCCTTCTTCTCCTCCTCTCCCCTCCTCCTCCTCCTACCCTCTTCCTCTCCTCCCTCTCCCTCCTCCCTCTTCCTCCTCCTCCCTCTTCCTCCTCCTTCCTCTTCCTCCTCCTCCCTCTTCCTCCCTCTCCCTCCTCCATCCTCCTCCTCCCTCTTCCTCCTCCTTCTTCCTCCTCCTTCCTTCTCCTCCCTCCTCCACCCTCTTCCTCCTCCTCCCTCCTCCTCCTCTCTCCTCATCCCTCATCCCTTTTCCTCCCTCCTCCTCTCCACCCTCTTCCTCTTCCCCTCCCCCTCCTCCATATCCCTCCTCCTCCCTTCACATTCCTCCTCCTCCCTCTTCCTCCTCCTCCCTCCTCCTCCTTCTCCCTCCTCCTCCTCCTCCCTCCTCCCCTCCTCCTTCCTCCTCCTCTCTCTCCTCCTCCTCACTCCTCCTCCTCCCTCCTCCTCCTCCCTCTACCTCCTCCCTCCTCCTACCTTCACATCTCTCCTCCTCCCTCTTCCTCCTCCTCCTCATCCCTCCTCCTCCCTTCTCCTCCTCCCTCCTCCTCCTCCCTCTACCTCCTCCTCCCTTCACATTCCTCCTCCTCCCTCCTCCTCCTCATCCCTCCTTCTCCCTCCTCCTCCTTCTTCCTCCCTCCTCCCCCTCCTCCTTCCTCTCCTCCTCACTCCTCCCTCCTCCTCCTCCTCCCTCTACCTCCTCCCTCCTCCTCCCTTCACATTCCTCCTCCTCCCTCTTCCTCCTCCTCCCTCATCCTCATCCCTCCTCCTCTCTCCTCCTCCCTCCTCCTCATCCCTCCTCCTCATCACTCCTCCTCCCTCCTTCTCCTTCTTCCTCCTCCCTCTTCCTCCCCCTCCTCCTTCCTCCTCGTCCCTCTCCGCCTCCTCCCTCCTCCTCCTCCCTCCACCTCCTCCTCCTCCTCCCTCTACCTCCTCCCTCCTCCTCCCTTCACATTCCTCCTCCTCCCTCTTCCTCCTCCTCCCTCCTCCTCCTCTCTCCGCCTCCCTCCTCCTCCTCCCTCTATCTCCTCTCTCCTCCTCCCTTCACATTCCTCTCCTCCCTCCTCCTCCTCCCCTCTCCTCTTCCCTCCTCCTCTTCCCCCTCCTTCTCCTCCTTCTCCCTCCTCCCTGTTCCTTCTCCTTCCGCCTCCTCCCTCCTCCTACTCTCTCCTCCTCCTCCCTCCTCCTCCCTCTCCCTCCTCCTCCCTCTCCTCCTCCTCCTGCTCCCTTCTCCTCCTGCGTTCTCCTCCTCCCTCCTTCTCCCTCCTCCTCCCTCTTCCTCCTCCCTCCTCCTCGCCTCCTCCTCCACCCTACTCCTCCCTCCTCCTAATCCCTCCTCCTCCCTCCTATTCCTCCCTACTCCTCCCTCCTCCTCCCTCCTCTTCCCTCCTCCACCTCCCTCTTCCTCCTCCCTCCTACATTTACCCAAGACAGACAGACAGTCAGACAGATAGTCGGGAACAGGATCTTATATGACTACTTATATAATTTAAATGAGATGCTCTCCACCATGGGCTGGGCCGGGTCAGACAGACAGACAGATAGATAGATAGATAGACAGACAGACAGACAGACAGACAGACAGACAGTCGGGAACGGGAACTTATATGACTACTTATATGAATTAAATGAGATGCTCCCCATCAGGTGTTGGGCGATGCCAGGCCGGGTCAGACAGACAGACAGATAGATAGTCGGGAACGGGAACTTATATGACTACTTATATGAATTAAATGAGATGCTCCCCAAAAAGGACTGGGCGAAGCCGGGCCGGGTCAGCTAGTTTTAAAATAAATTGAGCCTGCAGCCCAAGGAGTATTAATGTTTAATGAGAAGCGAATCATTGGTTAAATGGGAAAGTTAAAAATAGTAACCAGCTGAGACCGATACTAAAAGGTCGACGATATGTGTTTGTTGACGACGTGTGTTTCTTTTGCTTCCTATGTGACTAAAAGTGAGAAAGATGCACATTATAATTTGCTGATTGTCATAAGATGCAGAACAAACGTGATTTTCGTTGTACGATTATAATGCGTTTTGCCATCGTCTGAGCCAGTGAAGGTGTCAGATACATCTGCCGCCGCCATTTATTTACAATAGGAATCGTTGCTATCTACCCTTCTAATGGTCTCCGGAAGTGGCGTCATTGCACATCCACCTTTTCTACCATCCGTGGTATAGCTCATTTACCGATTACAAGGAGAAAAAACAAAATTTTTTTTAAGGCAAAAGGAAAATTTTATGTTAGCCCGCGAAAGTGAAATTGTTGGGAACTGCTGTAAATGATATGCAACTTTTGTCAGTTAATAGTTTGCTTATCTAGTTTAGTAGAATTCTATCTAATACCTTATCTTATATCTAAATACTTGAATTTATTTACTTTCTCCAAATGAATACCATTAATTGTAATTGTACACACTTTAAGCATCAAATGTTTTCTACCACCGGCGGGTGCGCTAGCCTAGCGGCTGAACGTTTGCCCTGTGTTCATGGGTTGCAATCCCCATCTAGGCGGGATGTTCATATTAAGGTGCTTGTTTCCTTAGCGACTCAATGAACATGATCAAGAGGATAGAGGAGGGGTCGATCCGAAGAGAATGGTTGCTGCCTCTGGAGCGGTCTCGGCTGGCAAAGATTAGTTTCATCTTCGTGCCAGGGCATGCGGGAGTACAAGGAAATGAGCGGGCTGACAAGCTCGCAGGTGAGGCTACTGTGGAGGGCGGACGCGCCATGGACCAGGCTGACATTCTGAATGCTCTACGAGAAGTGAGACTTTTGCAAGAACCAAGTGATGACTGTGAATCTACAACAATGGCCAGACTGCGAGAGCAGCAAATTAAAAGAGGGGTGGCCAAACAAGAACACTACGTAGGAAGCCAAAGAAGATTGATAAACCAACACAGAACTGGCGTCGTTAGCCGCTACACGCTGCGGGATTTGCTGAGGAGGGGATCCGAGCACTTATGGACTGAATGGTCCGATGTGCAACGAGGATGATCTGTCGACTAACTGTCCCAGGTCAACTCAAGCTAAGCTGGGTACTAGAAACTGTCTTGTAGAATGAAGACGACCTGCGTGACATTGACCACGTCATCATTTACCCAATATGCCTTGATGCGTGTAAAAGATCCTTTACTGACCATATCTTTCTTTTTTTTTCTAAAGTTGCATATCCCTTACAGGACGTTGCAGTTAATACCAGCATTTTACTGCCGTTGTTGATGTCTTGGCAAGTTCTGCGTTCAGTAGTTTGCCATTTCTTCCTGAACGACCGGCTCACATACCACCACGTTAAAACTAGCGCCACACGGCCTGCTGCCAAATGGGTCGCCGCTATGTTTCGAACGTGGGTAAGCGGCATTAAAAATCGCGTCCGCAACGTCATCGCCACGGAAACCGGCTATCTCTTTTTTTCTATTTTTTGTGTGCATATCCTTTACAGGCCATCGCTGTCAACACCTTCATTTTACCGATGTTGTTGATTTCTTGGTAAGATTACGCTCAGAAGTTTGCCATTGCTTTCTGAGCGGCCGGCTCACTTATCCCGTAAATCACCAACGCGGCGAGACCCGCTACCAATTCTCGCACGCTGTGTTACCCTACGTGGATAAACGAGATTACGGAGAAAGTCGTTTAACTTCTAGGCCAAGGAGATGGGCTATCTCTTTCTACCAAAGTCATATACCCGTGCATCTGAATACACGGCGCGATTTGAGAAACACGTTGAATACATTTGTGTCAGTATCAGTAAACATTGTCACAGCAGCGATTGCTTGTTTTCTGAATGACTTTGCGAGCGTAACAAACTCTATAAACTGATTATAGTAACTCAAGTGCAAGAGATCTCGTGTATATCTATTTCTTTGCTAAAGCACAGTTTCAACTGGGGTGTATTACTCCAATTACCGTTTTCCGGAAACGATCTTTTTTTAAAAAAAATCGCGTTTCGTTGTGGGAATTCCAAGGCTGTAATTGTCGTCTCTACGATAGTAAGTGAATGTCAGTCTTAGACGAGTCAGTCCGCTTATTTTATGCGTCTGCAAGCTGGCTAGGGGGCATTGCAGCATTATCCAATTCGATATGTCTCCTCATTAATTACACGGCACTAGGGCAAGCTTATACGTCTCTTTCTGGCCTGAATGGGCTTACTTGAACCTTGCTATTAATGTGTTCTGCTGATGTAATATTCATTTGGGGTGAGATGCATCATGGGAAGTGTGTGGCTTTGCAATTGGACAAGACGAAGACACAGATTAGACACCAGAACACGCCTGATGCATTTCTCATCAGAAAAGTAGAAAGGTGGAAAAAATGGATTTCAATTGCTGGAAAACATGAGTGTGTTGCGAAGGTATGCCACACATTTACACGCAGCTTCTTCTTGTTATTGTCCCTGTCTGTACAATATGTACACATATTTCACTAGACAACACAATTTGGTTTCAAATATTATTTGTAAAACGGAATTTAAAAACACCATTTCTGATTTATTTTGACACGCTGATTTCAAATACCATAATGAAATTCACAAATTGGTTCTGTGTTGTTTTAGTGATGAATTTACATTACAGTAAAACAAATAATTTATGCTTGTTTAATTCTGTGAGGTGAACAGTCAGTCATATATATATATATATATATATATATATATATATATATATATATATATATTATATATATATATATATATACATACACACACACACTAGCTGACCCGGCCCGGCTTCGCCCAGGCCCTGGCGGGGATCTGTCTGTCTGTCTGTCTGTCTGTCTGTCTGTCTGTCTGTCTGACCCGGCCCGGCTTCGCCCAGCTCCTAGTGGGGAGCATCTCATTTAATTCATATAAGTAGTCATATAAGCTCCCGTTCCCGACTGTCTGTCTGTCTGTCTGTCTGTCTGTCTGTC